>OY856410.1:985339334-985939334 GCA_963693085.1 Alisma plantago-aquatica | reverse complement strand
TGACCGCAGGCTGGTCACCAAGCTCTTTGGAAATGACATCGTTATAACTGAAAATCTTCTGAACGAAATATTTATTGACAACCAGGAACAACTCAAACAAGCCAAAGCTACAAGCATAGAGAATTCAAAATTCAACAGACACGGCTTATGGAAGACCATAACAGGGATCCCCACCTATGAGGCAAAGATATGCAAAGCCTCCAACATTCAATACGGGTTCGTGCACACACTACACAAAATTCTTACAGGTGTGTTGTTCCCCATAACAGAGGGAGGAAATGTTATCACCTGCGACCTCTTTCTCCTATGGTCCATTTTGCAAGGAAAGCCAGTCAACATTGGCCGGCATATGATACAAAAATTCTCCGCCTACGCCATAGGAAAAGAAATCTGCATGGGCGGGCACATAACTTCTATTATCAAATACCTCAAAATGGACAGATTACTCCCTTGCTGCACGAAGATCAAGGGTGACATCCTTACTAACGAACAAACCTTGAAGAACTCCTACATTATCAAGGAGAAAGGTGCAAAACTACACTACAACTTCTTCCCAACAGTCAGATCTTCCAGGACCCTGCTACCGCTTCCGGAGCTAGTGGACTACGACAAAGACAAATTTCTCTTTACTGACGAAGAGATTACCAAACTCCTAGCTCCGGTCAAAGTACAAGCTAAGACAACCCAAGCAGGACAAACAGAGCTCAACATAACTTCCCCGATAGCTAGGTTAACAACAATACCAGTAAAACGTCCATCCAAGGTACGTTTACAACCACCATAGGTGTCGAGGACGCCAACATCAAAGCTACAACCGGAGATAGAATGCCCCCCTCCGGAGGAACCAATCACTACCTCCTCTATAGACTCATTCATCATGAGCCTACATGATGAGCTCACCACCACCACCACCACCCCCACCACACTCCCATCTACCACCACCCCACCTTCCTCCACAATAATCCCTCCACCCACATCTTTCACTTCCCCATTTTCTTCCCCGACCACTACCTTTTCTGCTCCAACATCCAGCTTCACTTTCTGAGCCCCCATCTCCACCTTCTTTTCCTCAACCTTTTCACCCCCTCATATCTCACCCAGCCATCTACCATTCCCTTCATTCGCCACCACCCCAACATCACTGGTGACTCCATCTACGGTCACAACGCAGTTCGCGGGACCATCACCAGTGTCTCCTTTGCAAGGCACTACCACCCTCCCACCCCGACCCAGCCATACCACCCTTCTGCTTCTGGGGTCCCTTTTTCAAATATCGATGAGGAATTCAGACGTCAATTTGACGCCATCCGAAACCTCCTCACTGATCCCTCTAACATTATGCATACCATTTTTTCATGTGTGTAGAGAATTTCTCAACAGATCGCCAAGATCAACGAGCAACACAGCTCCTTGCCAAGCATTCTCCAAAGCATTCAGAAACGACAGGACATAGTGGCCAAGCAAGTCGATCATATCGATGACCACTACAAACACTTGCCCGAGCTGGTCCTTGGAGTAAAATACCAGCATGAAGCGTTGGCTCAGCACATTGACAGGATCTCTACGTAGACTCGACCTCTGCCTGAGACCCTGCGTGAGCTTAAGTAGCAACAAACTGCTTTAAGCACGCGCTTGGATGACATCACCAACACCCTCACACAACTCCACAACCGCCAAGAGGAGTCAGCAAACGCCGAGCTTCACCAACTACGTGCTCAAGTAACAGATCTTATAGCGTGCCTCCTCTCTGTCGAGGGACGATACTCAGATCTAAAGGAAACACACGACACACTACTCGAATCCCATGAGCATGTACTAGTGGCGTTTGATGAGCTACAAGCTACCCATCAGCAGTGCAAGAAGCCTCCACAACCGAAGCCAGCAGACAAAGAGGCAGACTCTCACACCCCGATCTCACATTAACCACAAACCATGAGATTAGGGCGCGACAGATGGGATTACACACAAGCCAACCCACTTTGAGATTTTTAAACATTTTCAAGACATTAAAAAGGATAATCTGATTTATGCTGTAAACTAAATCTAAACAAACTGCAGAAGCATTTTTATTAAACTGACTAACAATATAAACAGAGTCTACAGCATATTACATTGTTCGACGTAAAATAAAGCATAACAGTTCATTTACATCTTTATACACATTCTCTCTCACCCACACCTTGTTCCAAAGATCGAGGGGAAAGGACTAAGAGACCTCTAACTACTAACTACGTATACCTTCTACAATCTAAGCGTTAGGATGAAAGGATCCTTCAGTTTTCCTGCTGCTGATGATGACCTGAAAATGTTTTGAGTAGAGGTATGAGCCTACTCGCTCAGTGAATAGCATTTCATTTAGCTATCACTAAACAACTCATCAGGTTTATAAAATTTAAATAAACATAAATACAGTACAAACAGGGCAGTTCTAATGACATAGCAGATTACAGAATATAATCGCATTTCTATGCAACAACAGATAATTTAAACCAATAAACAGATATAATGATTTGGCACAAAAGTTCGGATATATTAATTTACTGTGATCCTATATGATTACATATTTATTTTATTATGCCCCAAACATATGCAGCGCACTCTACATATGAAGATCTGTAGCGAACTACGATCTCACCGTACAAGACTTAGCGACACACCCGGGAAATGCTAAGTCTGACTGTCCGTCCTGGTCTGCACATGACTCTCAGGCGCACAAGGGCCTCAGGCGCACAAGGGCCTGTCTGCACTCTCAGGCTCTCAAGGGCCTCACTGCAGTTCCTAGGCACTCAAGGGCCTCACTGCACTAACTCTGAGTGCTCTAGACTCCTCCCGCAACCTGTAGTGCACAGTCGGAGGGTCTGGGTTACCACAGTGACACACACACGGATTATTGTTGAATAACCCCTATATTACTCCAGTGCCACCGTGACACACGCACGGATTATTGTTGAACACTGGTCGCCGACCATCTAGGCACAAGGCTAGATCGATCGTTTCACCCCAAAGGTACAGACCGCGCAATGGGGTTCTACGGTGTTGGGGCACCTAAGTCTATTGACTGATTAACATATAAACATTTAAACAGGAATATCACATTTACTGATTTCATATCAGATCACAATACACTGTCATTCTAAACCGTCAGAGCAATATATTTCAAATCATTGTAATTTCTGAGAAATTCTCATTCCATGCATTCAGGAAAATTAGAAATGCATAAATAAGCCAACTTATTTCAATTTGGCACATACATAGCGAATTTACGCAATTGAACATCTTATTGCACAAAATAAAGAAATTTGCTTCACATATGAGAATCATACTCAACAATTATCAATTCTCTAAATTTCTCGAAAAACATGCACATTAACCCAAATCCTGGTTTGTGCATCACTTAACTCAATTAAGAGTTAATTACATATCACAACACAATTTAATAACACTACTTGAGAATTTCTGGTAATAATTCAGAGAAATGTGCCATTTCATGTAAATATAAATTTATACATATTAACGTCAAAAGATATATGCAATTAGGATTTTCTTGCATATTTTTATTTATTCATCTCAACTTTGAAATCGTACATCTGATAATTTATCAGAATTCCTCATTGTCTGGGTTCATACCCAAACCATACCATTTTCAGACATGAATTTCTAATTTCAACATTCAAATAAGGAATTTAGGTTCCAATGAACCATATAAATCTACCGATTCAATCCACACTGATCAATTGCTAAATTTAATCATATAACAGCGTCTAGAAGCAATTTATGAAATAAAAAGTTGGGCGACGCCAAACGCCGCCCTACGCCTGATAACGCCTGTTATCAGCGTAATTCGTGCACAAAACAGAAAATATTCAATCTCTTGAGTTATTTAATGATAAATGAATGAAATCCTACTCACCATAATTCGGATCATCTGGATCCGTCCAGAAATGCGTCCAAAGGTTGTCTTCAACCTTGGAATTGCCCAATTTGAATCTGCAGCAGCTTCCCAACAGTACCATGCTCACATGTACAGGTTGAAATTGAACGTCTTGGTTGGGTGTCGATCACTGTTGGAGCTGCAACTCGTACTTGGACCTCAGAGTCAGAGTTTAGGCTGCCGTTTGAGGTGCTATGGGGATGCCCATCCATCCCTGGCTTCTGTTGCCGCTCTGGGCACCGTCCAACAGCTTGGGGCATCCAAGAAACGAGAAAGGAGAAGGAGGGGAGGGGCAGGTGCTGCGGATTCATGCTCGAGGCACTAGGCTGAGCTCGTTGGCACTGCTTGGTGCAGCTCCTCGCGCTCAAGAAGGATTCTGGTCGGACCTGCTACAAGTAGCAGCTCCACAAACATACAAGAAGGGGAGAGGGAGTTGGTTGGATCGCTGCTCGTAGCTAGGGCTGCGGATCTGTGCCTGGGCCTTAAGGCCGAACTCCATGGCAGTGTTTTGAGGTGCTGGCCATGCCCAAGGCGACCACTAGCTGCTGCTTCGCACAGCTACTGATGTTGCTGGCCGCAGCTACAGGGGCGCCGCCCTAGCTGGTGGTTGGGATCACGGGTAGGGCAAGGAAAGGGGAAGAAGGAAGGAGAAAGAAGAAGGGGAGAGGTGGGCGATGCAGGAGAAGGGGCTACCAAGCCCTAGATCGCCCTTAATCACCCTGCCATTCGCCTCCTGCTGCCGCGAAAAAGAATCGCACAGCTACAGTGCGTGCGCCGCTTCAGAATAAATCAAGGAAGGAGATAAGCGAGAAAATGAAGGGTTAAATAAAAGGCTAATTTGGAAAAATTGCACTATAGGTCCAAGGAAACTAAAAATGGTATAAGTTTCGCCTCGGAGGTCCGATTCAACTGATTTTTCTTGCAAACTTTCAAGTACAAAAACCACTACAACCTAGAAGCGAGAAACCATGCTAATTATCTTGTCTCAGCTAATCAAAATGCTAATAGCTTCCTGGGCATTATATAACTTACGATTAACATTGCAATTATCATTAATTAATTCAGATGATTCAATCTCACCCCCTTCATTCACATATTAGCTTATTTTGATTAACCATGGTTTTTAACAAGGTTCTTAACACTAATTGAAATGTTTCACATTATTCGAGGTATTTATTGACTAACCCTAATATGGGTTGTAACAATCTCCCTCCCTTATAAGAATTTCGTCCCGAAATTCCTAAAAGAGAAAAAAAAACTTGTTACGCATATCTGGCTCAAGCTCCCACATTGCTTCCTCTAGGTTGTGGTCCCACCACAAAACCTTCATTAATTGTATCTCACGATTGTTGAGTTCCTTGATTCTCCGATCAACCATCTGTATTGATCCTTCAAGGTAGGACACATCTGTTCTCAGCTGTGTAGGTTCTGGATCCACTATCCTCTCTATACCAGGATAACATTTCTTCAACATTGATACATGAATTACATCATGCAGATTAGCCAACTCGGATGGAAAATCTAACTTATAGGCTATAAGTTCAATCCTCTCAATGATAGGATATGGAACCATAAATCTAGGAGTCAGTGTGCCTCTCTTGCCAAACCTCAACACTCCTTTCCATGGTGAAACTTTTAGATACACTTCACCACCAACCGCAAACTCAAGAGGTCAACACCTCTTCTCAACACAGCTCTTCTGCCTATCATATGCAACTATCAACTGCTCTCAGCATGTCCTCAAGAGTTTGAATGGTCCTCCCTGACTGACCATCCGTTTGTGGTTGAAATGTTGTACAGACCCTCAACTTTGTGCCCAAAGCACGATGCAACTGATTCTAAAACCTGGATGTGAACTTAGGATCTTTATCTGATATAATTGAAATCGGGATACCATGCAACCTGACTATTTCATGCACGTATATCTTAGCCAACTTCGGGACATCAAAGGTTGACTTAATATGAAGAAAGTGAGAAGACTTAATTAGTCTATCCACAATCATTCATATAGAGTTACAACATCTAGGTGTCCTGGACAACCCTATCACAAAATCCATTGTGATATCTTCCCACTTCCATTCTGGTATAGGAAGAGATTGTGAAGTACTTGTAGGTTTCTGGTGCTTAGCCTTAACCTGCTGACTCACATTGCACCTAGTCACATACTCAGCTACATCCTTTGTCATATCAGGTCACCAGTATAACTCCTTGAGATTCCTAAACATCTTAGTGTTGCCTGGATACATAGAATACATCAATGCATGTGCTTCCTTAAGAATCTTTTCTTTCAAATAATTATATCGAGGTACATGCAGCCTGTCATGCTGATACAACACATCATCATATGGAAGTCTAAACTCTGGTCTCTTTCCCCCTGTCATGTCATGCATGATCTGATGTAATTCACTGTCACCCTGCTGTAGTTCCTTGATCTAATCATAAAAGTAGGCTTGACTTGCATCTGTGCAATCAAACCACTATGCTCTGTCACCCCTAAGTCCAAGTTCAACTTCCGCATTTCTACTAGCATGTCTCTCTTGAAACATGCCATAGAGAATGCATCAACTGTTGAACTTGACTTTATGCTCAAAGCATCAACCACCACATTTACCTTTCCAATGTGATAATCTATCGTCACATCATAAGATAGTGATGTCATGTCTTAAGAGCATGAACTACATCAGCTAACTTTAGATCATGTATCAGGTAATACTCCTCATTCTATGCTACTTACTTATTGTTACATTTCAAATTTATATCTTACTCTTTTCTCTAAGTCATTTTCATATTGTTTATCTACTTTTTAGATTAGCTACCTTTCATAGCAAATCTCATGATTTTGTTTTATAAGGATGCTAGTATTCAAGGTCAAATCACTGGTGATATCCCTTGAACTACTACAACCCTAAACATTCTAGGGTTTGGTCCTTATCAATAACATAGCGTTATTGTGATGTGACTATGTTCCCTTAGTTTGAAATTCAAACTTTAGATCTCATAAGTTTTACTAAATTCTTCCTTATCTTATCACTGGAATTTCCTTTCTCTTATTTGTTCTGGACTTTGGTATTTCCATGATATCTATTCAGTTTAATGGAAGCTTATAACGTAACATGAATATCATTTCGAACTGAACAAGCCATATATTCAGGTATTGCAAATATCAAGAGATTCAACATAATAAGCATGCATGCAGATTTCAAATTCTTAAATAATCTAATTACATTTTCACTTGTAATTTACTGAGAAATCAATATCAATATGCATGCAGGCAGACTGGAATTCTCAAATAAACATAATGCATGTCAATTTGTCACTTTATACACTAAAATTGTGCAATTGAACTATTAAGCATCACACATCTTATACTGAGAATTTTGATATCAAAATACTTGATTCATTGAACACCCTACCCTTAGGGTTTCAATTACCTCATTCACTTATTACATGGCAACACCCTATCCTTAGGGTTTCAGTTACCTCATTCATTTGATTGCAGTTCAAATCACAATATGATATCATTCTAGAACTGTCAGAACAGTGTACTTAAAATAATTGTAAATACTGAGAAATTCTTATATCATGCATTCATTTTCTAAGTTATGTGTTTGTTCTTTATTTTAAAAACTAATTTGTTAGTCTATAGAGACTTAGAATCCAAAGGTAGTATGTATGAATGTATTTAACTTTATAATAAAGATATGCATTCCATACTCTCAATTATGTCTTATAATTCTCGTTCCTTAATCAAAGTCATCATTTCTAACATTTCCTTTAATCCAACTAAGTTTCTTGTCTTGGTCTTATAATTTTCATAAGACTCTTTATTTCTATGTACTTATCATATACTCAACTCTTTTCTTTTATTTTCTCTTTGCTTTGAAGTACATAAAAGTATTTTACTCCATTCCATGATCCAACCCAAAGCTAATTCTTACTATCTTAGCCCTTATATATTTTTCTCATATCCTTTCCATACTCTTATATTTAGAGTTCGTATAATACAAATCATTAAATTGAATCTGAACCTTGTATCATGTTCCTTTATTTCCAATTAAGGATTGCTCATATGAGACTCCAACATTGGGCCTCAGATATCATTTCCAGGTACTTCTTAGCTGCTCTAATCTTTTCCTTATATCTCAACGTCTTAACATATGTACATTCTTACTATGATACTGGTCTAAATTATCCAGAGTCTCCTCTTATTATACTGTTAATAGGAGTCATTATATCCCAGTAACGCATCCTGCCAGCCGGACCAGGCCGAACCTGTAGTCCTGAAGCCAAGAGCTACTCAGGATTAACCAACTCCTATTGATTTCAAACATGTGGAATGAATATCCACTTAAGGCAAACTCATTTAAACATAACTTTTGGTCTACTTGATACAAAGAATTTAAACAATAAATAAATCATTTCATGACATACAACAACATAAAAGAATCATGTTTACTTTACAAACTGAAAATCTAATTTCATGCATATAAGTGCATTTCTAGTGATTTTCAATCAAATAAGCAATATTAAGCAAAAGTTGTATCACATCCTATGTTAAACCTCTTATTCCTATATTAATTTCTTATCTCATAACCCTAAGATTTCTAGGGTTTTTCTCTGGCCTATCCTTCCTCTGCATACCTGGCTAGGGCATCCAGAGAAGAATAGACAGAATAGCTTAATACTGGTCAATCTAAGTATTCAGACACCTGGCCATGGTATCTAAACACTCAGACCTTCCAGAGCTAAAGACACGTCACTTTTTATGTACCTCACTTATAACTTTTATCTTTTGATCCTAATGATCTCTGATGACTCAGCTTAACTCTCAACTTGATTCTTGTGACCACATCATCTTCCTACCATCTGCAATAATATAACAGAACACTTCCTGTTATAAAATTACAGTTAGAAGGAAGACGCCTAAGTCCTAATCCTATTGGTCTCTTATCGTCCCCTGACCTTGACTTAGAGTATTCATATACTAAACCTATGCTCTGATACCAAGTTGTCACACCCCGATCTCACATTAACCACAAACCACGAGATTAGGGCACGACAGATGGGATTACACACAAGCCAACCCACTTTGAGATTTTAAAACATTTTCAAGACATTAAAAAGGATAATCTGATTTATGCTGTAAACTAAATCTAAACAAACTGCGGAAGCATTTTTATTAAATTGACTAACAATATAAACAGAGTCTACAGCATATTACATTGTTCGACGTAAAATAAAGCATAACAGTTAATTTACATCTTTATACACATTCTCTCTCACCCACACCTTGTCCCAAAGATCGAGGGGAAAGGACTAAGAGACCTCTAACTACTAACTACGTATACCTTCTACAATCTAAGCGTTAGGATGAAAGGATCCTTCAGTTTTCCTGCTGCTGATGATGACCTGAAAATGTTTTGAGTAGAGGTATGAGCCTACTCGCTCAGTGAATAGCATTTCATTTAGCTATCACTAAACAACTCATCAGGTTTATAAAATTTAAATAAACATAAATACAGTACAAACATGGCAGTTCTAATGACATAGCAGATTACATAATATAATCGCATTTCTATGCAACAACAGATAATTTAAACCAATAAACAGATATAATGATTTGGCACAAAAGTTCAGATATATTAATTTACTGTGATCCTATATGATTACATATTTATTTTATTATGCCCCAAACATATGCAGCGCACTCTACATATGAAGATCTGTAGCGAACTACGATCTCACCGTACAAGACTTAGCGACACACCCGGGAAATGCTAAGTCTGACTGTCCGTCCTGGTCTGCACAGGACTATCAGGCGCACAAGGGCCTGTCTGCACTCTCAGGCTCTCAAGGGCCTCACTGCAGTTCCTAGGCACTCAAGGGCCTCACTGCACTAACTCTGAGTGCTCTAGACTCCTCCCGCAACCTGTAGTGCACAGTCGGAGGGTCTGGGTTACCACCGTGACACACGCACGGATTATTGTTGAATAACCCCTATATTACTCCAGTGCCACCGTGACACACGCACGGATTATTGTTGAACACTGGTCGCCGACCATCTAGGCACAAGGCTAGATCGATCATTTCACCCCAAAGGTACAGACCGCGCAATGGGGTTCTACGGTGTTGGGGCACCTAAGTCTATTGACTGATTAACATATAAGCATTTAAACAGGAATATCATATTTACTGATTTCATATCAGATCACAATACACTATCATTCTAAACCGACAGAGCAATATATTTCAAATCATTGTAATTTCTGAGAAATTCTCATACCATGCATTCAGGAAAATTAGAAATGCATAAATAACCCAACTTATTTCAATTTGCAACATACATAGCGAATTTACGCAATTGAACATCTTATTGCACAAATTAAAGAAATTTGCTTCACATATGAGAATCATACTCAACAATTATCAATTCTCTAAATTTCTTGAAAAACGTGCACATTAACCCAAATCCTGGTTTGTGCATCACTTAACTCAATTAAGAGTTAATTACATATCACAACACAATTTAATAACACTACTTGAGAATTTCTGGTAATAATTCAGAGAAATGTGCCATTTCATGTAAATATAAATTTACACATATTAACGTCAAAAGATATATGCAATTAGGATTTTCTTGCATATTTTTATTTATTCATCTCAACTTTGAAATCGTACATCTGATAATTTATCAGAATTCCTCATTGTCTGGGTTCATACCCAAACCATACCATTTTCAGACATGAATTTCTAATTTCAACATTCAAATAAGCAATTTAGGTTCGAATGAACCATATAAATCTACTGATTCAATCCACACTGATCAATTGCTAAATTTAATCATATAACAGCGTCTAGAAGCAATTTATGAAATAAAAAGTCGGGCGACCCCAAACGCCGCCCTACGCCTGATTACGCCTGTTATCAGCGTAATTCGCGCACAAAATAGAAAATATTCAATCGCCTGAGTTATTTAATGATAAATGAATGAAATCCTACTCATCATAATTCGGATCGTCTGGATCCGTCCAGAAATGCGTCTAGAGGTTGTCTTCAACCTTGGAATTGCCCAATTTGAATCTGCAGCAGCTTCCCAACAGTACCATGCTCACATGTACAGGTTGAAATTGAACGTCTTGGTTGGGTGTCGATCACTGTTGGAGCTGCAACTCGTACTTGGACCTCAGAGTCAGAGTTTAGGCTGCCGTTTGAGGTGCTATGGGGATGCCCATCCATCCCTGGCTGTTGTTGCCGCTCTGGGCACCGTCCAACAGCTTGGGGCATCCAAGAAACGAGAAAGGAGAAGGAGGGGAGGGGCAGGTGCTGCGGATTCATGCTCGAGGCACTAGGCTGAGCTCGTTGGCACTGCTTGGTGTAGCTCCTCGTGCTCAAGAAGGATTCTGGTCAGACCTGCTGCAAGTAGCAGCTCCACACACATACAAGAAGGAGAGAGGGAGTTGGTTGGATCGCTGCTCGTAGCTAGGGCTGCGGATCTGTGCCTGGGCCTTAAGGCCGAACTCCATGGCACTGTTTTGAGGTGCTGGCCATGCCCAAGGTGACCACTAGCTGCTGCTTCGCACAGCTACTGATGTTGCTGGCCGTAGCTACAGGGGCGCCGCCCTAGCTGGTGGTTGGGATCACAGGTAGGGCAAGGAAAGGGGAAGAAGGAAGGAGAAAGAAGAAGGGGAGAGGTGGGCGATGCAGGAGAAGGGGCTACCAAGCCCTAGATCGCCCTTAATCGCCCTGCCATTCGCCTCCTACTGCCGCGAAAAAAAATCGCACAGCTACAGTGCATGCGCCGCTTCAGAATAAATCAAGGAAGGAGATAAGTGAGAAAATGAAGGGTTAAATAAAAGGCTAATTTGGAAAAATTGCACTATAGGTCCAAGGAAACTAAAAATGGTATAAGTATCGCCTCAGAGGTCCGATTCAACTGATTTTTCTTGCAAACTTTCAAGTACAAAAACCACTACAACCTAGAAGCGAGAAACCATGCTAATTATCTTGTCTCAGCTAATCAAAATGCTAATCACTTCCTAGGCATTATATAACTTACGATTAACATTACAATTATCATTAATTAATTCAGATGATTCAATCTCACCCCCTTCATTCACATATTAGCTTATTTTGATTAACCATGGTTTTTAACAAGGTTCTTAACACTAATTGAAATGTTTCACATTATTCGAGGTATTTATTGACTAACCCTAATATGGGTTGTAACACAGACGACGATGATGATGAAGACGAAAACAATGATGAGGATTCTGACTCCTCAGCTAACTCCAATAATAGCACCTCCTCAGATGACCAATCTGACAACCCAAGAAATGTTGGGGAGGGCACAAGCCGAGGAGCTACATCAAAACAAAAATATCACCATGACGGTGATAAAGATCCCAAATCCCCGACTCACATTGACAATGTTAATATGTATTACGGGGATCAATTCCTGGACTACTCCGCAATGGGATCTCTGGGGGAATCTGCTAAAGAAACAGCCTTCGTTGAGTTCCAACAATGTCTACTCAAAACCAGCACAGGTCCACAACAAGAAACATCAGCTCAACATCTTTCCGCACCAGATCAATCGGTGCTCTTTCCCCCAGAACAAGAAGATCTAGAACGAGTCAACTTGGATACATACGAAGATCTGGAATCAGCTTCTGACTCAGATAAAGACGAAGATCTGCAACAATATATCGACAATCTAGAGTAGACTTCACACCTCCCTCCGCAAGAGCTACCCCCGCCTCCACCACTACCGAACAAAATGCATGATCTTGATCCAATGGCCATCTCTACTCTCGACGCTCAAGACATCTTCATCCTTAACACCATAGTAGATGATGCCAAAGACGGGGGCGACATTATCTACCAAAATACAAAGACTCAGCGCAAGTTGACGCGTGAGGACTTCCGCTCCATCATTCGACCACAATCAACGGTGAAGACGGTAGTATTCCGCGTCCTCCTCGCCAACTCTATCGAAACCTACAGAAGCTCTCAGCGGCATCAACCCATTCTAAATGCATCACCGGATCTAGCAATGAACCTTATTTACAAAAAGTTACAAAGCAAATCAATCGAACGGTTGCATAGGGGAATTGCAAGGAAAGCATGCTACATTACCGTGCCCTTCCCAGTCTCTGGTCACTGGCTGCTTATGATCGTGGACACCGCGGCTCGAGACGCTAAGGTGTACAACTTTTGTGCCACTGAACTACGAGTCGGAATAATCAACTTCGTTGGAACATAGGCCGAAGAGGCCAGATGAACACCATTCCGGCTCCTAAAGTTGATATGGGCTGCTTGCCCATCCCTCCGCAATAATTGGAACCAACCTTGGTTCCAAATCATCAATTCCCAAGCTCAAACTCAAGAAGGCTCTAGGGATTGTGCTTTCTACGTAATACGTCATATACAAGCGGTCAATCAACAAATCCCTTTTACTGATCTGGCCACAGAAGATTTCCATTCTATGCGAGGTCGTTATGCCATGGAGTTAATCTGTGATAGACGGTTCTTCAAGGACCCAACTATGGCACCTAATGACTTTCCTCGCTATCTTTTTTCAGCCATCCAACATCCTCTAAAATAGCCATTCAGGCCAACAATAAAGGAGTTGGAGAAACAACAGCTTGCCAAGGCTCCCGAGAAGAAGAAATGGGACCCTTACTCTTTTGATCTGGCGGATGATGAAGAGGTTACTGAGTTGCTAACCGGGGCACCCATCAGCAGATCATTTTCACTAATGGACCCCATGTCTGCCATTTCACCTACATTCCCCAATTTTGACCTCAGTGCTTGCAAACGTCTCTCCGACAATGAACTTCGTCTCATCATGTCAAGGCTTTATGCCGAGAAAGATGACCTCGTTTTCATGTACGGTGACATTCTGGTCATGGCAGATGCGCTACGAGAAATTGTACAGCTAAAAGGGCCTCTCTCCGTAAGCTTAATGGCCTCTTATCAATTTCTTCTCAGACAGAATCACCCTACAACCTATATGGCATCCCCCTATATGAAGGACGATCTATTAAAGCTAAAGAACTTCAGAACAACTGAGGCACTCATCTCCTTATTACAACATACGACCCCAAAGTTCATTATGCTCCCTTTCCTTCATTCAGAACACTGGATGTTGTTGGCAACTAATCTTCATGAAAGAACAACAATCATATACAACAGTTCCGATAGCCAGTACAATCTCGATCAACAACATTACTCTACGACACCAAGAACGCCTACGAAGGAGGTGGCGAAGGAGTGTGCTGACCAACTTCATGTCCTTCTCATCACGCATACATGGGCATACAACAAAGAACACTTTCATTGCCCGACCTTCAGCCACAAGTGCCCTCAACAGATACGCGAGTCGAACGATTGTGGTTTCCACATCCTCTACTGGATATACACCATCATAGCACTTGGAAGACCAGTAGAAGACATGACATAAGTGGATTATCATGCATTACGAGGGAAGTTCGCCACTAATCTCCTCCACAGACATGGCGCCAATAAAGGACTAATAGAAGCCTGATGCCCTTATCCTTGTACTTCTCAAACTATCCCTTTGACACTCTGAGGACAGAGTGAGTGATAAGTTAGGAGGGGTAGTACACTGACAAGGGTGAGGTATCATTTTTAAAACCCTTCCCTCTCTACATCTTTTTTCAATTTTGTACAAAATTTTACAGTTTTCTTTGCGCATTTAATTTTTGTTGTTAAAATAAACTTCGCACATAAAGAAGAACATCCCTTTTGGAACAAAGTCATCTCCAGCTAACTTTAGAATCCAGCGAGTCCTCAAAAAGTAATAATAAGAATAGCACTTAGACATGTAATGGAGAATTAATAAAATATCTCCATTCTTGAATTTTCATGCTTTTTCTTCATTTCTACATCTGACTCCCCGCAGGTTAGCATCAAGGCCGAAATAAGCCAATCACTCTCAAGGATGGGAGGGATATAAGGCGAAATCCAAATCAAGAAGTCTCGCAAGTGAACCAAATAAGTGCATGTCGAGAAACTCTAAGAACAACTTTCTTCTCTTCAAATAAAAGAGGCTTGACCGCCCAATTAATTCCCCTAAAAACCCATAACCTAAGCTTGTGAGTTTTATGAATAAAAGCCAGAGTGTGGAATAAAACTATGAGAGTTGTGCCATGAATAAGGATCTATATAAAGAACCAATGAAGGTCTCACCCGGCCGGTACATTCAGCTGCCCTCACAAAGGTAGATGTGTCGTGCCCGGTAGTGAAACCCTAAGGTATCTAAATATATGAAAGGCTGATAAAAGACTCGCCCGACCGGTACATTCAGCTGCCCTCAAGAAGGCAGATGTATCGTGCCTGATAGTGAGATCCTAAGAGCATAGACAACCTCTCCCCAACTTGAAGGGGGAGTTACACATTAAGCCTTTAGCCAACCCTCATACCCACTCTAGCTTCTGGTAGGATTTTCAGAGAAGTATAAAGTTGATTAGATTCAATGACATGCACTGAACAAAAAGTGGTCCCAATGCATACTTCAAGATATGGAAGGAACCTGAGATCCAAGCAACTCTCAATACCTGAAAGAGTTAAGGCAAGCAAAAAGCTCTGATACAACCTTAGGAGATCTCAGGTTTATAATTGAAGCAAGAGTATGGAAATCTTAACTAAATAAAATCGCCTCACCATTACATGCCTCAACTCTATCTAACTTGAGGACAAGCTAGACTCTAAGTTTGGGGGGTGATAACCTCCAATTTTGTGACGTTATTTTAGTAATTTTCTTCAATTTTCCACACTCTTTCATAGATAAATTAGACAGAATCCCCAGCTATCCTCTCTTATTGCAAATATACTATTATATTAACTTTTCTCCTTTTTTTTTACAGAAAAAGACACACAAAAAAATCACAAAATAGCCATACGGTCCCAAGACTGCATCGACTCAACCGGTCCCAAGACCGCACGGACTCACACGGTCCCAAGACCGCATGAAGCCAACCGGTCCCAAGACCGCATGGACTCACACAGTCCCAAGACCGCATGGACTCACCCGGTCCCAAGACCGCATGAAGCCAACCGGTCCCAAGACCACATGGACTCACACGGTCCCAAGACCGCATGAAGACAACTGGTCCCAAGACCGCATGAAGCCAACTGGTCCCAAGACCACATGGACTCACACAGTCCCAAGACCGCATGAAGCCAACCGGTCCCAAGACCGCATGGACTCACACGGTCCCAAGACCACATGAAGCCAACCGGTCCCAAGACCGCATGAGTCCAAATGGTCTTAGAGCCTAGACGATCTCAAGACCGCATGAGTTCAAACGGTCTCAGAGCCCAAACGGTCTCAAAGCCCAAACGGTCTCAGAGTCTAAACGGTCTTAGAGTCCAAATGGTCTCAGAGTCCAAACGGTCTCAGAGTCCAAACGGTCTCAGAGTCCAAACGGTCTCAGAGCCCAAACGGTCTCAGAGTCCAAACGGTCCTCAAGACAGTTTGGACCCAAAACACACCAAACCGTTTGGACTTCACTTAAGGCCTATAAATAAGACCCAAGGGGTCCTCCAAAGACATCAAGTTTCAGATGCCCGGAGGCTGTCTCTACTACTCCAGAGCTATTCCAGCCTCCATCCTCCGCCCAGAGGCTGTCGGTCTGAGATCCACACTCCATCCTGAAGCTGCTTTCTCTCTCTTCGTCAAAGAAGGTGGGACGAGGAGACCTCATCATCGAGCAACCTATGAAGTTTGAAGATCGTCACTCTCTCTCTTTCCAAGGGGTTGACTTTCCTCTCTCCTTTATGGGGATGATGTTCTCTCTCTCTTCTCGCCTCCTTCTTTGTCCTAGCTATGAGTGAGTAGTCTCTTTCACTAGGGTGTGGGGAGTAGCCCCGCTACCCATGTTTTCATTTCATGTAATGTAATCCATAGTTTGCAATATAGAGATGCTTTCTTTTCAGTTCAACATCAATCGTTTAATGAATGCTTGTTGCTTGATCACCAACTTGTGTTATCTTTTATCTTTTAGTATGAATTGTCTATTTTTGTACTATTAGATTCGAATCTCGATTGAATGTTGGTTCTTGATGCATGTATCCACCATGCATCTTTTTCGGTATCTAGGAGTGTTTTTCGAGAAGTGGAGTAAACTCACTTCCATCGTTGTACTTTCATACTATGAAATGGAATCAGTTGACTTATGAAAGTACAACCTTGATAAGTCGAGGAACACACTTTGCGAAGGGAATGATGTAAAGTAGGTGACCATTCGTTCAAGGATGGTTGGCATTGCAACATTCCCACACTTCTCATAGTTAGTTCTCCGAAAGGAAACTAAATCTACAAAGATGCTAATTGTTTAAGACTCTTATTGCAGGTTATGTTTTATATTGTGTGTTTTGATCCATGTGTAGTGGTGGTGAAAGTCGATCACATCCTAGTGGCTCCTTATCATTGTTGACATCCTTAAATTTACTTACTTGCTTTACTTTACTTGCTCTTAGTTTAAAAACAACCAGACTAACATTTTGATTTAAATACCTACTATTAAGAGATTAAGTGAAATTCTAACATTTTTCATCTTGTTGCTCCCAACAAGACCATTGTCCCATGGATTCGACCCTTAACTATTCTATGATAAGACTTCCACGTATCTTAGCATACGTGGGTGGAGTTATCGATCTAGTATAAGCAAGACTAAACTTAAAGACTTACCATCTTTAGGATTTTTAGTGGTGCACACAATTCCACGTGAGTGGAAGCTCCATCAAGCCTCTCTGACCTTCACAAGGTCCTCTCACTGACATCATCCAAGTGAAGTGATGACCAACACATCCTCCCTTACAAAGCTTCATGCATCCCGATACTGGCTATGGTGGCTACCATAACAAGAAAACTCTGCTAGGGGCAAGAACTACTCCCATGAATCACCTCGAATGAGCACACATGCTCTCATCAGACCCTCTAGTCTGGATCATACTCTCTCGACTGTCCATCAGTCAGGGGTGGTAAGATGTACTAAACTTCACTCTAGCATTGAGTTCTTCATGTACCTACTTCCACCACATGGAAGTGAACTTGAGGTCATGTCTGAGAACCTTTGAACTCAGATCACGGTGTAGTTGATCTATCTCTCTCATATATATAGTTCAACCAGATCTGTCACACTAACAGTTCTCTCACTTAGACAAGGGATTAAGTCAACTTGGTAAGGCAATCTACCATAACCCATATTACATCATGACCTCTCTCGGTCTAGGGGAGACCCACCACAATGTCTATGGTGATCTATTTCCATTCCCTCTCGGAGACTCTTCATCCTCTGTAGCAACACACAAGGGTACTGGTGTTTGGCCTTCACCCTCTGGCATTTATGGAAACAGACCACATGCAACCCTATATACGTCTTCATCTTAGGTCTTCAAAGCACTACTGTAATCTTTAACCATCTTGGTAGTACCATGGTGCACGGTGTACTTAAAATCGTGAGTCTCTTGAATGATAGGATTCCTTAAGGTCGACTCCTCAGAAACCCTAACACTCTAGTAGTGGGTTTCACCACCTTCTTTCTTGAGAGGTGTATATGAGGTTCTTACAACCATCCTTCTATCTCATCAAGTTCAAGGTTGGCTAACTAAACAATCACCAACTCGACTACTGGATATGGTTATATCTGGGTGTTAGCCATACATGTCTCACAAACCCATGGTTCACCTAACAACCTCTTCTAGCCTCTATACTGGCTAAACAAGACAGCTACATCTCGATTTAAGAGCATATGCTACTACATAAGCTTCCTTACGTGCTAGGTGATGGTGAAAACATAAACCTTCATATACTCCACTCAACACCCTCATCTCGGGGTTAAGTCAACTGAGTCAAGAAAACTTCAAGCTCATCACCTCGGTTGTCAAAACCAAACTTATAACTTATAGATTTCAAACTACTTCCAGAGAGGTATGTCCTCATATTACCTTGTTTTGTTCATGTTTTCAAACCATCTATTCAACGTACTCTCTAAAAGGTGTGGTACTTCCTTTATCCTTAAACATCATAGAGATGTTTCAACTCATATGACTTCATCCTTAATAAATGGCATGTATTTTGTCTTGTCTCTCACACCCATAACGAGAGGAAATAAGCATTTGGATGTAGTCCAAATACATATTTCTTCCCATTCCAAGAGTAGAGATGGTGCATCACACATCGCATAACATTTCCAGTCCAAGTTGAAACTCACATCTCATGACTCCATACCATGAATATCTTGAATCTATGTTTACATCCATGAAAGGTTGTTCCCAAACACTCTTGGGTCTTTACATCTCCCATACATACTCCTTAGTCCTTTCCTCAAGGTCTCTAGGGTGTTGTTTCTTTTGGGGTCATCCCTCTTCCCTTATGCATCCAATGAATGCCTCCCTCATTTGCCCTTTAGGTTTCATGAACTCATGTTGGTTATCAATCTCCTAACCCATGATCTTTGGGAAAAGATAGTTGTCACCTCCCATCCCTATGGTCTTGTGTATCTAGGGAATAGACAACTCCTACTCCCATCGGTCTTATCCCCACCCGACCTTAGTATTGGCTTAGGATTCTACCATGGTACAACTCAAACTTGAATCCTTACCCAAAATGGGCATTCATGGTTATCCCTCATAGGATTTATGGTGACCTACCTAACTCAGTCTGGCCCCATATAGGCTACCTCCATGGCAACATATCCTCATGACCCTTAGAGATGGTCACACATGGGTCTATAGATTCATGATCATACTACGTTCTCTTACACTCAGCTCATCAAGCTCTTATAAGTGACCTCTTTAGGTTACCTCGAACCTAAAAAAAAGTTGGTACTCACCCTACGTGAAGGGTTCCTTCCCAGGATGGGAGAAAACTATCTGTTGATAGTAACAAAGGTCACCAAACGTTCTTATCTCCAAGGTTTACATCATCACATACATGCTTAGCCCTATATGCTACTTCTGCATGTAGCAAGAAAGAAGACATTCTACTAAACCATTCCAAGCTCCTTGGTATGTCATACTTGATCCTTATTTCTCAAAGTTGTCCAATCTCATACATATATAACCAACATGTGTGAGGGGTTCATCAAACATATACCTTAGTCCAAGGGGTTTTCCTTTTCCTCTAAACATGAGGGGGTTCCTTACTCGAATCCTTACGAACTCAAACATCTTTATGAGCATCAGGTGCACCAGGTACTGCTTCCCCTTTTTAGTCTAGGTACCCCAAGTTCATCTCTTATGCATCAACTGTCTAACTGCATGCTCAGTTGTTCAACCATGAACCAAACCTCTATAGGATATGGCACATACTTCCTACCACTCTTCCACGTGAACAATCCTGAGAGTCCTATACAAGGATAACCAACTGGGTGTGGGACCTCACAACTTGTTACCATACCTCTTCATGAACTCTCCTTCCTATACCTAAAGGTAGGTACTCATTTCCTCTGTGCGTTCTTTTACGAAATGTCTTTCCCTTCCTACGATTTGGTTCCTCTAAAGGCAACCAAGGTATGATAAACATGCATGAGGCAACCACATACATCTACTTAGGGTCATCCATTCTAGGCCATATCATACCCAACTTCTCATGATTCTTCATGTCTCAGAGTCAAGGTTCCCAACCTTCTTCATCGATTATCACTCTCTTACTCTAGAGCTAACCCTACAACATGTCCTACCACTAGAGGTTCTCTCTCAGAAGATAGGTCAAGCTCTTAAGGATACATGTCTACACCAACTTGGGTGAAACGTACTATCAAGACCTATATCCGGCCAAGGTCATCCCAGGCTCGCATGTTCCTCTCATGAATGTCAGACATGACCCTTCTGGCCTAGGTCTAAAACTTGTTGTCAGCCTTGCTGCCATTTTCTTCTACATAGGTGCGTGCCTCTTTCCTACTCATATATATACATATATAATATATATATATATATATATATATATATATATATATCTGTGTGTGTGTGTTAGGGTTCCTATATGGTCACCACTAACCTTCTTAATGAGGGAGCTATCCCTCACCCTAACAGGTACGACCCACACAAGGTCCGGTCACCCAAAAGGCACTAGGTCAAACAACCACACCTAGGTCATGCTTCTCATGGGTACTCAAACCTTTGCTTACAACATGTATGACATACCCATGTACTTGAAGGTATAAAATACTTATTGTATCCAACTCATCTTGTTATCTCTTACTCTAACTACCACTTAGGGTTAAAGTTAGCGTCATCCTTAGAGAATGCATCAGGTCTCTACCTCATCCCGGATGCCTCTTCCTCCCAGGATAACTCTCTCCTCATCCTACTACAAGAAGGTCTAACCTTAGAGGTCTCCTGGGGGCACGACAACATATGCCATGCAAGCTGAGCATGCAACTAATCTTTAGTTTATGCTTAAACTATTAAAACTTATGTCTATGACATCTTGTTTACATGCTTTTTCATTGATTGGTGGAGGATTCCTTAATCCTTATTACACTTATCTCGAACACTAGAGGGGTGTGGAGAGAGAGAAACCATAAACACTTAGAATCCTATATGAATTTGAGTTGAGAAGGGAAGAAGACATATGAGAGAATCCTAGAGGTATCTTATTTCGAGTCAAATCCTTTGATTTTGGCCAGGCAATCACACAATATTCGGGAGTCCTCATAAACCGGCTAGCAGGACGGAGGAAAATTTTGCTAGCCCCCGGACTGTGATCCTTTTCTAGACACCTCCATCATTGGAAAATCCTCTAATAACTCCCTTGGGCTCTAAAGAATTGTAAAATTTAATAATTATTAGAGATTAAATGGAAAATCATGCTCTGATACCGAATGTAATGACCCCACTTCTCGATAACCCCTAATTAAGGAAGACCAAGAAGTCAGAGGCGTTATCCCAAAAATAAGATCAATGGTTTTACAAATAATCAAAAATAAATAATAAATTCTACGAAAGACCAAACTTAAAACTGGGATAAAAAATTACTTTTCACATACCTTTCAAAATTAGGAAAGTGGAACTTCTACCTGTAGAAAAATTCTATCTAACTAAATCCTCCTTGATAATTTAACTTTAATCTTGTACAGGTTTCACTTTATTGTTTGTACAAATCCACCTAAAACATCAACAAACAAAATGTCGGTCAGTATAAATGAATATACTGGTATGTGGGGACAAACAAAACATTGCACATAAGCTTTAACAACCTAATCATATCAAGTAGTTGTTAACAATGCAAAATTACATTTTCAATGTGACTTCCTAACTGCTTTTACTCATCCTCTGGGATACCCTCTCTTAGGGTTTATTCCTTGTAAGGGACTTAAGGCTACCTTCTCCATCCTGAGCTTGGTACCTGGGGTCACCTCTCTGGGTGCCCAGTGGTCTTCCTTCCGGGGCTTGACCACTTCAGACCTTCCCTCTGGGGCTTGGTCTTACATCATACATCCAGAGATGGTATGTAGGTTCGAGACAGTCACATATATACTTATGTTGTGATAATCATATTCACTTTAAATATTGGAGAAATAAAAGCATACAAATAGTTTATTTACATGCAATCAATTAAAGATCAGGAAAACACTGAGAAACTAAAGTGTTTACTCATAATTAACCACATACTTGATTATGAGATTTCATAAGAAATAAGAATAGTCCAATCAATCCGACAATCCAATCCAAGCAAGCAAGTCAACTACACAAAAGCACAGAATCCTAAAAAGCATATGCAACCTATTTACTACATACTCATCAAGAATCTTACTTTATTGACTTGGAATTACTTTCTAGGGTTTCTAATCCAAATTAGGGTTTCATTAGGGTTCCTTTAGATCTATTTACAACTTTTCTCTTTTATGTCCATAAAATCGTAAAACAACAATTCTAGGTCCAGAACCCTAATTATTCACTTATTCACGTTAAATCCTTCTTAATCATCAATTAGGCTTTGGATTAATCTAATATCACTTTTATACAAAGGATTTCAAAGTTCATCTCATTAGAAACCATTAACACTTAGATTAGGGTTTCTAAGCCCATTAATGCATATTAACATATCAAAACCCTAAATTAAGATATTTATCCCATGGATTATCTACTTAGACATTTAAGACATCTTTTCATTAACAACATGTTAATATGCTCATAGATCATCCATATTACTCTTCTCAATTTCATAGAACATCATCTTAGGGTTTTTCTTAGTTATAAAAGTATTAAAAATAGAAAATTTAATCACTTTTCGAACTATGATCATATTCATGCTTTAAAAATATTTTTATTAAAATCTACGCATTTTTTTATCAACTTTCATATTTTACATGTCTTGATTCAAGTTACCATTAACTAGTTATGATTATTGCAAAATAACAAATATTGGGCCAATCAAAACCTGACACATTAGTATATCAAACCTTACTCTATTTTCCATGCGGACCAACTTTTATGAATAAGGCTTCACCACCTCATCCACACGCACTCCACACAAGCAGGGTCTCCAAATAGGTGGTTGTACCCTTTTTCCCTTGCTCTCCTTCACGTGTGTCGGGGGTAAGAGAGTCTTTTCTCTCTATTTCATCTTCAACCTCACGACCCGCTGCTCACGAGCCAGCACCAAGGCCACGGTCAACCGTGCATTGACTTTGAGCATCCGGCTTCCTCAATAGCCTGTGAAGATAACCATCCCTCCGCCTAGTCCCACTGAATCACTCGGATCCCTCAGCATCACCAGATCTGACTGGATTCACTAGGACAGAGAAGCTTTTCTTCGGTGAGAAAGGCAACTGCTCAGGGGTCAGGTTAAGCACCTTCTCGTAATTAATTGTGCACAAACATCCATCTCAGCAATGCGACTCAAGGGTAAGCTTTGGGGTTATGCACATGGCGTGTGCCCCTCCCTATTTATAGCGGATGTACACCTATGCTTTGCCTTCATTTGGGGAAGTCCCGCATTGACGATGAAAGGCGCCCAATCATACTATGATCGGGATCACCAGGACTTCTCAAAGCCAATGGTATCCTTCCCAAGTTCGATCAGGCTAGGATTCTCAAAATATCGAGAGAGGAAAGTCGCCGAGTTCCTCCGCTTTCCTAATTTTAGACAAAGTGCAGCCATTGTTGAGTTTAGATCCAACGACCACCGGGCCCCGTATTAGAACATAAACTGAAATCAAATTGTGATATTTAAAGTTATCCTTTACACTTTACAAAGCTTACAAAATTTGTATCTCCCAAATCATTTATCCATTTAACCCCAAATTTTTTTACCGACCAAAAAAAGTTATCCTTTACACTTTAGGAAACATACAAAATTCTTATCTCTCAAACCATTTATTCATTTAATCCCAAATTTTAGGGGAAAGTCCATAATGATTTAGCCTACTTGTGTGTCAAGTTTGGGACTCAAATTAGAAATTATAAGAGACTTTTCTTCATATTCAAGCTATTACTTATTAAGACATATTTTATGCATATTTTCTCTCTCCTCTTCTTTTATATTATTTATTTGGATTCCTTTTACCATTAGAAACCATTTGGGTTTGAAATCTCATCCATGATGATTCCATTATCCATATTGCCACATATATTTCATATTTTCATCATTATCTCAAATTTCCTTCTTAATAATGCATTATTTGATTTCTTCTTTTTCTTTTAATCATATTGGGCTCATTATCATATTATGGTCCATGAAATCACATGCAAAAGGGAAATATTGCAAAGCAAATCCATTCCATACACAAATCATACAATTCCCATAAGCATACATTTATTGGGGAAATTGCATTTCCAACCGAACCCAAAAAAATGGGGTTGTAACAATCTATATGATGAACTTGCCAAAAATCCATATATCATGCCAAACATTTGTTTGGTGGCCTAAGTTAATCATCTTGCATCTCACATATTGGATGCAATTAAAGTTTCTCTTTGTGAAGGCCCATGCAATAGAAAATGGAGACTTGTTAATTCAATCATTAAGAATCCATTTCTCCCTCACCATTCTAACCCAGAGAGGAGATGGTTTGTTAAGGAAGTTCCAAGCATTCTTAAGAATTAACATCATATTGTGATCCCTAGCCTGTTTGATTCTTAGTACTCAATTGTTTTTGGGTAGAGTGACCTTGTGCCAAGAGACCAAGGATAACTTATGCTCCTCCCTACCTTGAGACTAGATGAAGTCTCAGATGTGTTTATCAATGTCATTACATGGTGAAGGGATACCTTGACTATTTGCATGGTGTAGGCAGGAATAAATTGGAGGCATGATTGTGCAAGAGTGAAGTGGACGATGATTGGAACATGACGTGTGGACCATCTACTCATCATTCCTTTGATGTATAAATAATGTTGGCACAAGTGTTCTTATAAAGACAATGATGTAGGACTGGGACACCACAGTACTTGCCAAAGTCATATGTATTGGGGATTCTAAGGCATCTAAAAAACATATGTTTCCTCAAGGAAGTGGTGTTTGGAAAGAAGAAGTATCTTCACTAGTCCTTGGAAATGATTTTTCTAGACATCGCAACAAAGTGGATTAGATATATGTTGATAGTGGTTGCATTCTTGGTGGATACTTCTACCATCAGTCATATTTCATCAGAAAACATGACATGTGTGAGGGGAGTGTCCTTTCAATCTATTAAAATGGGTTTTTAGAGGCCATCGGTGGCAAATCAAGATTTTTTGGCTGAGTCATTCCATATAATAGACAAAGAGATAGGGGCTCAATGAGTTGCTCTGATGGATTCCATGTGTGTCCTTGAAAGGTTCGAGATGACTACCCTCCCAGAGAATAGAGGTGTGTCCATAAGAGATTATTTGCATAACTATCACAATGAGCTTGCCAGGCAAGCCTACCTTGGTAATCATATGTAGGATGAAGGGCCACTGCATTCTATCGAATGCTTTTGATAGATCAACCATGATGCTCACCCACAATTCATGGAGTGGATGACTTCTTGAACAAGAAGAATGTTATCACTAATCATATGCCCTGATATTAAGATGGATTGATTCACCATGATATAGTAGTTCAATAAGGGTTTAATCCTCTTAATGATGATTTTAGAGGTAAGTTTAAAATAACATTTATTCAGCAATATCAACATCAAGTCACAACAACATTGTGGTTGTGGGATTTTGGTAGCAATAACAGTAAAGAGTCAGTCATGTGAGGAACAGTGGTGCTAGTTTGGAAAGAAACACAAACAATGCACACAACTGATTGACCAACATGTTTCCAATTAGTCTCAATCAATTCATTATGAACCCCTTCAATTCTTGGAGCTATTTCAGGGGCCATTTGAAATGAAACTCATCAAATTTCTCCACTCTCGAGTTTCTATTGGAGCAGGTGCACATGTTAGATGCATGGGAGTGCACCAATATAAGTATTAATGTTTGATGAGGTCAATGTAGGAAATGTCGGGGCAATGAGTAGGTCATTGAACTATGCTTGCACATTCTCATTAAGTTATATGAAAAATGTGATCCACTCCCCACTCATGTCCAATAATCTAGAGATCTTGTTGTGGTTCCTTCATGCCTTCACATAGGAATAGAAACATTTATTGTTTCTATTACCATGTGGGAGCCAATTTATGATGGGCTTTTGTTGTCAGTCGGCTTCTTCATTCCTTCAGATAGAGTCATATTTTCTTGCAAATTTATTGAGAGGAGGTCATTAGAAAGGCTAAGAGGAGGGGTAGTATGTACGTGATAGAGGTCTAGGTGCTTGAGGATGGATTTCTTGAGTTTGTATTGTTGTTGAAGACACTTAGACTCCCACTAAGTGGCAACTATTTTAAACTTGGCCAAGGCTTTAGAAAGGTTGGTTTACATTCTAAGAGGGTAGCAGACCAGTCTTGAACTTGGGAATCAAGCTCCAACTTATCCTTGTGTGAAAGTCCTTGTAGTGTTTACAGTTGCCGCTTTTTATAGAGATGAGAATGGGGTTATGATCACTATGGATATGTGGGAGATCAGTGATGTGTATACCTCCTTCAATGTTGTGCCATTTGTTTTTGGCAACTACACGGTCGATATTCTCAAATATTTGTCCCCTTTTGAAGGTGAAGAAGTTTCTTGAAGACTTCATTTTGGTGAGGCTAGTAGAGAGGAGAAAAGAGTTGAATCTGAGGCTCAAACATATGTCAAAACTTTTCCCTCCCTACTTTTCTAAAACATCAAGCATAGTGTTCAAATCTCCTACAACTACCCAAGCTTTGTCAATTGTGTGCAACAATTCAAGCAGTATGTTCCAAAGGAGGTTCCTCCTCTGTATGATAAGGCTACCAAAGAAAATGGTAAAACATAAAGCAACATTGACACAGAAGTGAATAATTTGTCTATGGTTGTAAAGAATGTCAAGATTGCATGTATGATCATCCCAGAGTAGCCATCTACCCCCCAAGAATCACATATGATCTCTATGAGAGGATGTGTAGTCGAGCTGTTTGATAATGTTGAATGCATTAGTAATGCTACACTGAGGCTAAAAAATGGCAAGAACATGAAGTTTATGTAGTGATTTATATTCTTAGAAAGATTAATTCTATCTTTAGAGCATGATCATTGTATTTTCTAGGAAAAGAGGTTCATCATAATAATTTGTGAGGGGAGATCAAACAATGGAGGTGTAGAGATCCATAGATTGGTATTTTGTAGTCATATCTTTTTCATCATTTGTTGACTCATTGGATAAGTTCAGTTGTTTCCTTACTTTAGGATAATATTGTGTACCTCCTACAAACTGGGTTATCTTGGATTTTTATGTTTTCTTTGTAGGCTAACTATTTGGTAGAGAACCATTATTTTTATGAAGGATAATGACATTACATTGCACACCATTGCACCATTGCAATGAGTGGTTGGGAAGGGTGGAGGTGAATCTTCATCAATAAGAAACCAGAAGGGGAGTCTTACTATATGGTGAAAATATTTTTGCCAAGACAAGTTTCATCATCAACTAAGATCAAAACATTGTTAGTGTTTATGTCTGATACCGGTATGGATGGTGGGTGGATTTGAGTAGCACCTCTAGTAATTCGATTTATTTTGGGTGATTGCTTCTTTTTTAGCCTACAATTCATCCTCATTCTCTTGTTTCATGTCTGGTACTTCCTTCTTCTTGGATGGGTATGATGTATCCTCAGTGGTTGGTGCAACTTTTTTCGCGGTACTCTGATTTGTAGTCATCGGTGGATCAGATGCTTTTACTCTAGATTTGTTCTTCCCTTTCCTCAAAATACTTCTATTGTGGAGTTTTTTCATCTCATTCATTTTGGCATTGATAGACATTGAGCAGGTCCCCTTTGTGTTGATGCTAGTAGTAGTAGATGAAAAGAGTTCTGTAACATCCCAGGATTTGAGGCCTCAGATAAAATGATCTTAAAAGGAATGATTGGACTACCCATTTCACCAAGGTGCACCTCTTTTTCCGGGAGCCCATCACTAAAGAACTCCATAGTTAAGCATGCTCAGCTTGGAGTAGTACTAGGATGGGTGACCAGTCGAGAAGTTGATATTGGCTTGCGCATCAGTGTGGACAAAGTGCACAGTTAAGGCTAGTAGTGGTTTGCTCGTCATTCTTGAAACTCTACTAGAGCCTGGGTAGTGGGCCCGAGTGTTACAAATGGTATCAGAGCCAATTCCCCTCCAATAGGTGGGGCCCACATGGACCTGTGGCCTGCCAGTCTTGAGTCATACGGTCCAGGCATGTAGGAAAGGGATATCCACGGTGATGTAGCCACCCTTGCACTAGTGTTCCGTGATCGGGAGTTGGGTGTCCATGGGTCATGTTGGGTCTGCACTCAAATGGGAAAATATTATGAGGCCATATAGTTGAGTCTTGACGAGGATGTCAAGAGTCCAAGTGGGGGAGATTGTAACAATCCAAGATTTGAGGCCTCGAATAAAATGATCTTAAAAGGAATGATTGGACTACCCATATCTCCAAGGTGCACCTCTTTTTCCTAGAGCCTATCACTAAGGAACTCCATAGTTAAGTGTGCCCAGCTTGGAGTAGTACTAGGATGGGTGACCAGTTGGGAAGTTGATCTTGTCTTGCATGTCATTGTGGACAAAGTGCGTAGTTAAGGCTAGCGGTGGTTTTTGGGGCCAGTCGTCATTCGTGAAACTCTACTAGAGCCTGGGCAGTGGGCCCGCGTGTTACAGGGTCAGTGGTGGGGAACTGAGGTATGTACTTTTAATCTTCCTCGTCATGACCTAGGTGTCCGTAGTGAAGCACATGATGGGTAGATTTTTGTATTCCAATATGTATTGCTCTCCATTCGAGAGGATCACTGGTAGCGATGGTGTAAAAGTATCAACTTTGAAAACAATTCATTTAAATTTCCAATGATTTCCAAAATGTGTATTTGTGTCAATTTTGATTATTTTGCCAATTAGATTATCGATGTTGGCAAGCAATTGATTTTGGTAGAGATGGATCACCATGTATGCAATCCTTTCCCAAACAACTATCTTTCTAGGAATTGGGTCAGATGAGCAGAACGTTGGGGACCATGATTGAACAAATAGATAGTGAATGAAATCATCTATGGACCCTTTATCATTGCCTTCACAAAGTGATTGTTATTTGCAAGTTGGATAATGTAATAACCCATGTCTAGGTAAATCATCTAGAACTCTTTGGATGCTTGCCAAAGTACTACAATGTGATTCATGAGGGTAGTGAAACCAACATTGGAGCCGACAACCTTGACGGCGACTACAAATTTCCAAGGTTCAAGCAAGGGGGAAAGGTTGTAGGGATAATGGTGATTCATGCACACTTCCTTTGTGATTGATGAGGATGTTATCATCCATGAGTGTATCTAGTGATACTTGATTCAGGGATAATGGAATTTTGTTAGGTCTCCATATCATCGCTTCTTGATATGATCTCTGGTTTGAATGAGTCGATTCCTCCATGAATGAGTCTTCATTCTCAGTCATAGGCATTGCAGAACTCCATTAACCTGATCAGTTTCTATTGAGAGGGAAGAATGACCACTACTACAGCCACCAAAGCCTCCCCCTCATCCCCTAAACCCTAACAGAGACATTCCGCTAATAACTCATATTAAAGATATTAACTATTGAGTTTGCAACCTTGTGTATCCACCATTGATACACATAAATGTTACATGTAAAATAAATATCATGTATTGAAATTAATCTTATGATCTAAGGTATGGATGTTTTTCCACACCACCTTAGGAATACAGTTGCTTAATGACTTGTAAGCTTGAGATCTAAATGAATATACTATCTCCCAAAGAAACTGTAATCACAAGGTGACAATGTGATCACTAAGTGATAAAACTAATGTGATAAATGAAGATGTGGAACTATACCTTTAAGGAATCAGGTTTCTAACCTCAGTTATATGGAACTTTTCATCACAATGAAAGTTACTTGTATAGCTTTTTCTAATGTATTAGGCTAAATGAAGTTGTATTTCACTTCATCTTGTTCGAGTGCAAATTTTGGCCAAAAATCCTTTTTAAGGTGGGATGAACTTAATGACAGCAAAAGTTGGGAATTTCTAATATAGTTTAATAAAATAAAGAGAGAGTACAAATGTTGTAACAAAGAATATAACAAGATCTTCATTTATGGGTTCAAATTTTTTGAACTTATAAAATTGTTTTGCAATTTGGTTTTTGAGGGAATATTTCCAAATTAAAGAAATTTATGGTCTTATTATTTTTAAGATGTTAATTGTGTTACATTTAAAGAAACGACCAAAGTTGCAGAAGATTCCAAATCGATAAATTAATTTAATTATCAATTAATATATCATCTTTTGATTCCTTGCACATCAAGTTTGGAGTAACCAACCATCCTAACTAGACTCAAATTTTGGACCAAAGTGAGATCATAGTTAAGGAAAGACCAATACAAAAACTTGAAAGGAAAATTTCATTAATTGATCTCAATAATTACATTATGAGATTTTATGAAGTGCAAGAAAGTGTATTAATTGATTTCCTTTCTAAATCAAACTTTGAAAATTTTGAGATTTGGTGGTGGGAGAAGTGTTTAAAATTGGGATCAATTAGAGTAAGGAGAGTGATATATGAAGTTTCTAAATTTCCATTAGGTATGTAGCTAGTACTTTAATAATAATGTTTGTCCCATTAAATGCCACATGAACTTGGGGGAGGCAATGGTCACCCCCTTTATTATGTTACACACCTTACAGGCCTTTGTTCCTTGATCGATGATTAGGAGAATGTCTAATATATCTATATCCAAATAGAAAAGTCAACTACAACAACTCAACTCCTCTTTAAATTATCTTTCTATGCCTAGATCATGACTTGGTTGGTATGTATGCCGAGGGAGCCAGCCATATGGTGGCTGTAGTGTGTCCTAATGTAATTGATTTGATAATAGTAAAGGCAATTTTTCTATTATATTTTGTTCAATTATAAGATAATGATATAATGGAATACATGTCTAAACAATCATGTTATTCAATGACATATGACTTCAAGTTTAGGGCCTGAACAATGAGATCATATGTATGATAAGAGTACATACATTCTTATTATTTCCCTATTAGGATATTATTGTGGAAGAAAAATAGACGAAAATAATATGTAAGACTAGAATGTGTGTTGACTGATGATAGTGTATCATTAGTCATGATATTGGATATCAAGTCAATTACATCGGTAGTTGTTAGACAATAGTGTATGGAATAGACCCACCTTGAGAGTGATACATGCAACCGTTGAATGGTAGTCAGAATCAACTCTCAAGGTAATAGTGGAGATTGTGGTTCTTAGACCAGAAGTCACTACACTCATCACATGTCTCTTGATGAACTTTGACACCATTAAATGTGACCTTGTGTAAGGGTGGCCATAAAGGTGGAGTTCAAGTACATTGTGACACATGGGGATTGCCTAAGAGTGATGTAGACAAGGATTTGTTCCTCCTACTGAAGTTGATATCCTAGCCACTTGATAAGCAAGTACGAGAAACACATGGCCATGATCATCTGAGTCAATATGTGATATGTGACTTCACATGTATCTCAACAATCTATTCTAGAACAATAAACATAGATTGAGTATTAAGAGAATGATGATTTCATGCCCCACATTCAATCTAGATATCTGAACAAAGTAACTATATGATCACGGAAACATTGATCATAGATGTAGTTTGAATTTGTTCTCCAACTTTCCAATTACTTGGGTAGCAATGATGTGTTACTAGATAATTGTTACGACCCCCACCTCCCGATAACCCCCAATTAAGGGAGACCGAGAGGTCGAAGCCACACCCATAAATTCCGGATCAAAGGTTCGGCAATTAACCATGAATAATTATCAAATTTTAGCAGACTATACTGAAAAGCTGTAAGAAAATAATTTTTTGCATACCTTTTTGAAAACTTGGATCTCTAACTTCTATCCACTTAAGGATTCTACTCTAACTAATCCCCCTTGTATTTTACTTCATGTATTTCACAATATGATGATTTACTGTTTGTCCTTTTGGCTTGTACCTAAAACGTCGACAAATAAAACGTCGGTCAGCCGAAGTTGGTATGTGGGGGAAACAATAATTATGTAAATACGTTAAATATGTAATCATTCAATTAATCATTTAACAACCCAGATCACATTTTAGATATAACTCCGCGATCCAAGAGTACCCTATGCTCTATGTTGTCCCCATTAAACCCCTCATGATCCACCTATAAGTGAACCAATTTCTAGGGTTGAGTCACATGGCACTACTCGTAAATAGCCCACTCCTTAACTCATGGCAGGATAATGAGTCTCATGGCACTACACGTTGGTAGCCCAGTTTCTAACTCTCGGTAACCTAGACCTTGCTCTAGGATTACCCCCCTTTTTTAGCCTTTTCAAAGCAATAGAGGTGGACCCGGATCTAGTCAGTTATATATGCACATTTATAGTGATAATCATAGTCACTTTATAGTTGCATGAAATAAATAAACATCCAACAGTTATTTTCAAGCACCAGATTAAAACTTCGGGAATTGCCGAGAAACTATAGCGATTATTCATAAGTGTAACCACATACCTTATGCAATTGCAGAACTGTACAGAACATCATATGTACTTTAAGAATATATCCAAACATCCAAGCAACAAGCATTCAATCTGAAATATACATACTACATATGTGTCACCATGTATTCACATTGCATTACTCAGATCTAGATTTGCTCCTAAAGTAGGGTTTAGAGTTATCTCATGTTTGGATCAGGCATTAGGGTTACAAACCCTAGTTCCATCATATCACAATTTCTAATATTACAATCTCAGTTATGAATATTAGGTTAAACCCTAATTATCATCTTAAGCAAATTAGACCACTTATTACATTTAATTTACATTATCAACATCAAGATTATCTCAAGATGTTCCCATTAGTTTCAAAACCCTACAACAACATATATAAGATCACTAATATGGACTGTCCATTATTCAACATTATCAGGGTTTTACTCATTATACATGGCAAGATCAGGTGTTAGCCTAACATGAATGAATCTATTCAATTAAGCATCATATTAAGGCAAATCTAGGTTTTCTTTTACATTAAACACCTCTAAATATGCATTAGGTTCCACAACCAATTTATTTAGATTTCTCACATTAATCTGATAAACTTTCACATATTGTATGTTCCCATCTGAGCTACGAATCCCTAGTTATGATTTTTGCAAGTTTATTATTATTGAGCCAATCAATTTGAGCCAAGTCAGCCCAACGACCATTATTTACTTAATCCATGTGGCCAGGCCCACCTCAACCTTGCGCTCTAGCAAGGCTGTGACTTAAAACATAAATGAATTACACTTTACCCTTACCTGCGTGGACAAGATCCCATCGCGCGTGGGGGCGTTTGGGTCCTTTGAGCCTTGGCCGTCTTCAAGCTCGCATAGGGGATCCAACATCGTTCCTGTGCATGTTGAAGCACCGCTCAGCATCGTCTGCCTAGGCCCTCATATCCTAGACACTGACTTCCTCCCACACACAACCCCCATCGCCTTCTAGCAGCTCCGGTCATCGTGGCTCTAGCGAGGGAGTCATCTTCTTGCTCCCCTTGCTGCGCTGTAACAGGGTGCCGCCCAGCCAGCCATCAACGTCAGCTCCTCTCCTTTAGACAACAAGAATCCCTAGGCCACGTCTGGACGGTAGTAGATAGCCCCATGGTGAACCCTGGTTATTGACGACATGAGGTAGTTGGCGCGACAGAGTCTCACGGAGGTCACCTTCGGGTAGCTATGGAGTTGCAGCCCCGAACAAAGGCAAGGGAAGAGAGACGTCAGATTCCTTCTGAAGGCCAGAGACCCTCATGTGACACCATCTCGCAGGTTCGTGAAAGGGGTTCCTAGGGCAATTGATTTGGCAAGTTTGGGGAACGAGACTCGTTGCCCTGGCTACCGAGACTAGGGCCATCTCCTTCCACGATCTTAACAATTTCTAGGTTGTCTCTTTGCCCAGAATCACATCTTTTCTTGCTGCTACCGCATGGTCCTGACAGACTGGATAAGAGAAGAAGATAGGGAAGAAAGGTCTTCTTGCTCCGATGAAGGTAGTATGTATGGATGAGGAAAGCATCATGCACTGATCATAAGGCATAAGTTCTTGGGTTAGGGGTGTCAAATAACAAGGGAGAACCCTTATATATATTATTTTATGGAGATCATCTTCTGATCTGGTCCCCTCACGATTAGTCTCTCTTTAACACTTTCTTTATCCCATTATTTTCCTATTCTCTCATATGGTCTTTAAGGACAAGTTTCCAAAGTTGTATTGGCAAGGTACACACAGCAACAACCTTAATTACATTCCTTTCTCTTATGGCCATGGGTGAGAGAGGAGTTATAGCGTGAGTAATTGATATAGAAAGGTATTTCTATACATACTAAGCATTAACAATATAATCTCTCCCTTTATTTTCAATATTTTCTTATCAAGCACATGATCCAAGTGTTTATTTTCCTTTATTACATCAAAAACCTATAAAGGAAAGCACAACACATATTGGATAATGGATTCAGGATTATTCCTCTATTTCTCTCCTTGATATATCTTTCTCCTTCAAATTTTAAAGGAAACTCTGGCTTGGCATTATCCACTCGTGTATTAAATTTGGAATCCAAATTCTAAAGGAAAAAGATATTTCCTTCATAAGCAAGTTATCCTTTATTAAAACCAATTTAATTGGTAATTTCTCTTTCCTATGCCATTATCTTGGTATCTTTCTAATATTTGGACTTTTCTTCTCTTTTATATCCATTATTGGATTAATATAATAATAGGAATCACAAAATTCTTGTCAAAGGAAATATTTGCAAAGAAACCCATCCTTTGAAGCAAAGCATACAGCCTTTTCAATTAAGTCCATATTCATTACATTTCAATTATGAAAACATGTGCAAAATTGAGGTTGTAACATCCTTCCCCTCTTATAGGAATTTTGTCCTCAAAATTCTATCAAGTAAACAAACAATTCAGGATAAGACTTTTCCATGTCCATCATTGGCCCCTATGTAGCTTTACCGTACTCATAGCGCTTCCAAAGAACCTTTATCACCACATATTCTTTTCTCTGAATTCTTCCATCCTGGCGTCTATAAACTGCATAGGTGGACTCAAGCCATTTTAGCCTCCCTTGGGGCTCACTAGGTTCATTGCTTAACACATGATCGGGTTACCTCACATAGTGCTCTAAATTGGACACATGGAACTCATCACACATTACTTTATCCTGAGGGGTAAGATCAAACTTAACCTTCTCCACCAAACCATGTCAAAAGAACTCATGCATCGGGAACTCAGCTCTCTTAGCTGTAACTTAGAGGGGTTGGATTTTCATGTCACATATTCTTCCACAGTGAACTGCATGTCAGTCTACTTTGTATCTGCTCACGACTCTCATCGTTCTAGGCTCCTTTCAGCTATTGTACGATCAAAGCGACTTCGTCTACACACACTGTGGCCCTTTTCTAACCATCACGTGGTCCTTTCACCAACGTCACCTTACTGAAGTGGTGACCGACTCAACCTCTCTTACAGAGCTTCTTTAAATCCCGATACTGGCTATGGTGGTTATCTTCACATCTTTCATAGGACAAAAACTGTCTCTAGGTATCACCCAAATTGAGCACATATGCTCTCATCAGGCCCTTTAGTCTGGATCATACTAACCATAGTTAGGGGTGATAAACTATACTAACATTGAGTTATTCATGTACCTACTTCCACCTTTTGGAAGGGAACCTTTAGGTCGAACTCAAGAACCTTTGAACTCGCATCATGGGGTAGTTGCATCTTCTCTCTCATGGGAAGTTCAACCAAATCTGTCCCTGGACAGAACTCTTTATTTCTCATGTCATCTGGGTAATACGATCTACCATACCCCATATTGCATCTCGACCTTCCTAGGTCTAGGGGAGACTTACAACATCCATTGATGAACTCCCTTTCTCTTTCGGGGACTCTTTATCCTTTATATCAATGCACGGGGTTACTGGTGTTCGTCCTTCACCCTCGGCTCGCATGGCCATACACCACATGCAACCTTATCTTAGGTATCTAAAGTACCACTGTCACTCATTATCTTCATAGTACAGTGTATGGTGATCTTAAAATCATGATCTCCTATATGTCATTATTCTTTAAGATCAATTCCTCAGAAACCCTAAACCACTCTAGTCGGGGTTTCATCACCTTCCTTTCCAAAGAAGTGCATCTGAGGTTCTACCACCATCCTTTCATTGCATCAAGAACTAGACTGGCTAACCAAACAACCATTAACTTTTTCAACATATCTTATTACATTGGAGTATTAGCCAAACATATCCCCTTTCCAAACTTAGGGTTAGCCTAAAAACCTCTTCTAACCAAACTAGGCAGATATATCTCAACCAGAGCATCCATTACCACTTCACAGCCTTAGGTATTAGGTAATGTTGATGACATACACCTCCATGTTCTTCATTTATCATCTCATCTTAGCTCTAAGTCTTTTTTTAGAACACTTTTGAGCTCATCTTCTTGGTGATCAACTCAACCTTGTATGACTCATATTTCATGATAAAAACATCCTCATAAGGTGACTACCTCATTTCTCTTTTTTCATCCATGTATCATTCATTTTACCAGGGTATGTTATCTTCTCTGTCCTCATATCTCATAGCAAAGTTCCAACTCACATCATTTTTTATCCTTAGTGTATGGCATGCGTATTGTCCTATCTCACACTCCCATAACAAGAGGAAATAAGCATTTGGTGGCCGTCCCAAATACAAAGTTATTCCTATTCCACGAGTAGAGATAATACATCCCACCTTGCCAGTACACCTTCAAACCTAAGTTGAAACGTGCAACTTATGTCTCTACGTCACAATCATTTGATATCAATGTTACTTCCATGGAAAACTAGTCTTGAACCTACTGAGGTTTACACACATCCCGTGGTCATCTCCTCTAGGTCTATAGGGTGCCGACACATTTGGGGTCATCCCTCTTCCCTCATGCATTAAGAGAGTGCCCTACTCATCTTCCCTTTGGGTCCCATGAGTTCATGAAGGTGATCAATCTCCTAACCCATGGCCCTCAGACAATGATAGCTGTTACCTCCTGACCCTATGGTCATGTGCAATTGGGGAATTAGGCAACTCCTGCTTTCATCGATCTTATCCCTACCTGACCCTAGGATAGACTTAGGATTCTCCATTATAGTACATGTTCACTTAGAACCTTACACAAGTCTTCATCATCTCTCTTTCTGCATTCATGGGCTGGCTTTCATCCTTTCATAGGGATCATGGCAACCTGCCTACCTTGGTCAAGTCCCATACTGGTTACCTCCATGGTACCACATTCATATGCAATTAGAGATGGATATCTATGGGTCTACAGGTTCATTCTCATACCATGTACTTTTCACTTAGCTTCTCAAGATCCTATGAGACCTCTTTAGGTTACCTTATACCAACAAAACCGATATACACCCTACCAAATGGGTCCCTCTCCCAGGATGGGAGGAGAACTATCTCTTGACAACAAGGTCACAAAAGCTCTTAGGTCTAGGGTTTACATCCACATGAGCCTACTTAACCCTAGAAAGCTATTAAGGCACAAGCAGATCACCTACTGTACCATGCTAGGTCATACTCATGCTCTTTCCTCGATGCTGGATAGGGATCATACTTTCCTTTATCATCAACCTAGTTGTGAGGGGTTCATCAAACATACCTTAAATGTAAGGGGCTTCCCTTTTCCTTTATACATGAGGCGTACCATGCTCGAAACTATGGAAACTTAATTCTCATCATGAACATTAGGTATACCACTTCCCCACTTAGGTCAGGAACCTTAGGTTCACTTTGGGTGTCCAACTGCATGCTCTATCTCTTAACTACGAACCAAGCATGCAAAAGGCATGACATGCACTCCTTGTCATCCTTCAACTCGAGCAACACTCAGAGTTGGGTCCTCCTTAAGGACAACCAACAAGGTACAAGGTCTCATAACCTGTTACTGAACCTTTACAAGCTTTATGGAATTCTTCTTCTCTTCTATACCATAGGTACAAAGGTATAAGTAGACTCATCCTCTCTCTAGGGTTTGGTTCCTCTAAGACAACTAAGATATCATCAGCCTCTAGGAATTATGCATAAGGAAACTTCTAGCATTCACTTAGGTCGCATCATCCTTGACTCCCCATTGTTCCTCATATCTCGGGGTCTAGGTTTACGACCTTCTTGCTTTGTGTCCTTCTCTCTCTCTAACCCTACAACCAACCTCACCATTAGAGGTCCTCTCTTCATGAAGGGTCAACCTTAAAAGCATGCCCCTAGCCAGATGAAGCCTATGGTCAACTTATATTCGCTCAAGGTTATCCATAACCCCTTATACTTATCACATAAGCTATCCATCAAACTCCCTCAGCCAGGGTTTAACCTATTTCTCGCAAGACTGATACATACATGGTGCCTATTATGCCATGCTCATATTAGCTCATGGGGTTCCATAGGTTCTTCTCTAACCTCAACAATGAAGGAGCTATCCTTCACTCTAACATGCACGACCCTTCCTAGAGTTGGGTTACCAGAGGTACTCGGTCATCCAACCTCTCATGGCTCATATGGCATCCCAAGCATGTCCATTCAAACTCTTGGTCTACCAAGACATCTAGCTCTCCCTCTCTAACCTTCACTTAGGGTTAGGGTTAACATCATCCTCAGAGGATGTGCCAGGTCTCTACTTGCAATGGAGATCTCTATCTCCAAGACTAACTTATCCTCCTGACAAGAGGGTCTAGCCTCAGATCTCTTCTGAGGACATGACAACTTATGTCATACGACCTAAGCATGTATCTATCCTTTAATTTGCACTTAATCTATTAAGCTTATGTCCATGACATCTTATTTACATGCTTTTCCTTTAATTTGGTGGAGGATCCCTTAAACCTTATCAACCTTACCCATACCTCAAGAGGGTGAGGAGAAGAGAGAAAACCCTAATCCTTAAGGTCCTTAACAAAATTTGTGATGAGAATGGATGAATAAGATGAGAAAGTCCTAAAGGTATCTTATTTCGATTCATACCCTAAGACTTTGGTCAGGCAGTCACACAGATCCGGGAGTCCTCGTATTCTGACTAGCGGTGCGGAGGAAAATATTGTCAGCCCCCAGTTTTGATCCTTTTCTAGACACCTCTGTCTTTCAGATAATCCTCTAATAACTCCCTTGGGTTCTATGGAGTTTGTAAAATTTAATAATTATTAATGGTTCACTGAGGAACCTAAGCTCTGATACCAAATGTTACGACCCCCAACTCCCGATAACCCCCAATTAAGGGAGACCGAGAGGTCGAAGCCGCACCCATAAATTCTGGATCAAAGGTTTGGCAATTAACCAAGAATAATTATCAAATTTTAACAGACTATACTGAAAAGCTGTAAGAAAATAAATTTCTGCATACCTTTTTGAAAACTTGGATCTCTAACTTCTATCCACTTAAGGATTCTACTCTAACTAATCCCCCTTGTATTTTACTTCATGTATTTCACAATATGATGACTTACTGTTTGTCCTTTTGGCTTGTACCTAAAATGCCGACAAATAAAACGTCGGTCAGCCGAAGCTGGTATGTGGGGGAAACAATAATTATGTAAATATGTTAACAATGTAATCATTCAATTAATCATTTAACAACCCAGATTACATTTTAGATATAACTCCACGATCCAAGAGTACCCTATCCTCTATGTTGTCCCCATTAAACCCCTCATGATCTACCTATAAGTGAACCAATTTCTAGGGTTGAGTCACATGGCACTACTCGTAAATAGCCCACTCCTTAACTCATGGCAGGCTAATGAGTCTCATGGCACTACACGTAGGTAGCCCAGCTTCTAACTCTCGGTAACCTAGACCTTGCTCTAGGATTACCCCTTTTTTTAGCCTTTTCAAAGCAATAGAGTTGGCCCCGGATCTAGTCAGTTATATACGCACATTTATAGTGATAATCATAGTCACTTTATAGTTGCATGAAATAAATAAACATCCAACAGTTATTTTCAAGCAACCGATTAAAACTTTAGGAATTGCCATGAAACTAGAGCGATTATTCATAAGTGTAACCACATACCTTATGCCATTGCAGAAATGTGCAGAACATCATATGTACTTTAAGAATATATCCAAACATCCAAGCAACAAGCATTCAATCTGAAATATACATACTACATATGTGTCACCATGTATTCACATTGCATTACTCGGATCTAGATTTGCTCCTAAAGTAGGGTTTAGAGTTATCTCATGTTTGGATCAGGCATTAGGGTTACAAACCCTAGTTCCATCATATGATAGTTTCTAATATTACAATCTCACTTATGAATATTAGGTTAAACCCTAATTATCATCTTAAGAAAATTAGACTACTTATTACATTTAATTCACATTATCAACATCAAGATTATCTCAAGATGTTCCCATTAGTTTCAAAACCCTACAACAGCATATATAAGATCACTAATATGGAACTGTCCATTATTCAACATTATCAGGGTTTTACTCATTATACATGGCAAGATCAGGTGTTAGCCTAACATGAACGAATCTATTCAATTAAGCATCATATTAAGGCAAATCTAGGTTTTCTTTTACATTAAACACCTCTAAATATGCATTGCATATAATTTTCGAATAGGAAGCTTAATTAGGTTCCACAACAAATTTATTCAGATTTCTCTCATTAATCTGATAAACTTTCATATATTGTATGTTCCCATCTGAGCTACGAATCCCTAGTTATGAGTTTTGCAAGTTTATTATTATTGAGCCAATCAATTTGAGCCAAGTCAGCCCAGCGACCATTATTTACTTAATCCATGCGGCCATGCCCACCTCAACCTTGCACTCTAGCGAGGTTGTGACTTAAAACATAAATGAATTACACTTTTACCCTTACCTGTGTGGACAAGATCCCATCGCGCGTGGGGGCGTTTGGGTCCTTTGAGCCTTGGTCGTCTTCAAGCTCGCGTAGGGGATCCAACATCGTTCCTGTGCATGATCAAGCACCGCTCAGCGTCGTCTGCCCAAGCCCTCTCATCCTAGACACTGACTTCCTCCCACACGCAGCCCCCATTGCCTTCCAGCAGCTCTGGCCATCGTGGCTCTAGAGAGGGAGTCATCTTCTTTCTCCCCTCGCTGCGCTATAACAGGGTGCCGCCCAGCCAGCCATCAACGTCGGCTCCTCTCCTTTAGACAACAGGAATCCCTAGGCTACGTCTGGACGGTAGAAGATAGCCCCGTGGTGAACCCTGGTTGTTGACGGTGTGAGGTAGTTGGCACGACAGAGTCTCACGAAGGTCACCTTCGGGTAGCTATGGAGTTGCAGCCCCGAACAAAGGCAAGGGAAGAGAGTCATCGGATTCCTTCTGAAGGCCAGAGACCCTCCTGTGGCATCATCTCACAGGTCCGTGAAAGGGGTTCTTGGGGTGATTGATTTGGCAAGTTTGGGGAACGAGACTCGTTGCCCTGGCTACCGAGACTAGGGCCATCTCCTTCCACGATCTTAACAATTTCTAGGTTGTCTCTTTGCCTGGAATCGCAGCTTTGCTGGCTGCTACCGCATGGTCTTGACATACCAGTTAAGAGAAGAAGATAGGGAAGAAAGGTCTTCTTACTCTAATGAAGGAAGGATGTATGGATGAGGAAAGCATCATGCACTGATCATAAGGCAGAAGTTCTTGGGTTAGGGGTGTCAAATGACAAGGGAGAACCCTTATATATATATTGTTTTACGGAGATCATCTTCTGATCTGGTCCCCTCACGATTAGTCTCTCTTTAACATTTTCTTTATCCCATTATTTTCCTATTCTCTCGTATGGTCTTTAAGGACAAGTTTCCAAAGTTGTATTGGCAAGGTACACACAACAACAACCTTAATTACATTCCTTTCTCTTATGGCCATGGGTGAGAGAGGAGTTATAGCATGAGTAATTGATATAGAAAGGTATTTCTATACATACTAAGCATTAACAATATAATCTCTCCCTTTATTTTCAATATTTTCTTATCAAGCACATGATCCAAGTGTTTATTTTCCTTTCTTACATCAAAAACCTATAAAGGAAAGCACAACACATATTGGATAATGGATTCAGGATTATTCCTCTAATTCTCTCCTTGATATATCTTTCTCCTTCAAATTTTAAAGGAAACTTTGGCTTGGCATTATCCACTCGTGTATTAAATTTGGAATCCAAATTCTAAAGGAAAAGTATATTTCCTTCATAAGCAAGTTATCCTTTATTAAAACCAATTTAATTGGTAATTTCTCTTTCCTATGCCATTATCTTGGTATCTTTCTAATATTTGGACTTTTCTTCTTTTCTTCTCTTTTATATCCATTATTGGATTAATATAATAATAAGAATCACAAAATTCCTATCAAAGGAAATATTTGCAAAGAAACCCATCCTTTGAAGCAAAGAATACAACCTTTTCAATTAAGTCCATATTCATTACATTTCAATTATGAAAACATGTGCAGAATTGAGGTTGTAACAATACTGCTCATTGCTTGTGATGTCATAATCTACTTATGGAGATTCACTGCCAACACAATATGGGACATATAGGGTCAAATGCATAGGATGCACTTTGAATAGGAGTTTACTCATGGATAAGGTTTAACTTGGATACCAAAAGTGTTTAGGTAATCAACTTAAACAACACTATTTATTAGTCAATCGACTGGTGTACCATTCAATAGATTGGAGTATCCAATCGACATACTAGACTTCCTTTAAAATCGATCAGTTGGACTAGATGCATAATGACCAGTTTTGATTGGGTTAAACATTTAATGATATGTGTAATGATGTGAATTCATCATCACATTAAAAACCAATGTTATTTCACTATTAGCCACATGCCAATCGATTGACTGGAGTGTCCAGTCAAATGATTGGGCATGTGTAACAGCAGCCGAGCCATGAGATCTAGCTTTTCATATCCTCTGGGTTTTGGAAACCCTACCTATCCACTCCTATATAAGGAGGGGGTGGCGAAGGATATACACACACATTTTTGTACAGTTGAGGTAATGTGAGAACCTGAGTAGTCTTACCAAAGAAAGGGAGATAGATAGCAAGCAGAAAGGAAGTCTACACTAATATACTGACAAACAGATGGACAACTCCTTCACATCGGTTTTGGAAGTACTATGTGGAGTTCTTGGTGGTCTACATGGGCTACACAAAGGTGTGGAATCCATTGTTTCCATGCTAGGAGGACAAAATGAACCATCATATATGGTTGTTATTCTAGAAGGATGTCTTTGGCTACCATATGTGACTTCTTGTAAAGGAAGCACATTATCATGCAAAATAGTCATTGGACTTGCTCCAAGATAAGGTACATCTTGCACTCTCTTTCCTAGATGCATTGCTATTGATGCGATCTACTAGTAAGGGAATATGAACATATTTTTTACTTCTGTTGGCTACTCTATCCTCATATTACCCTATAGTGTTATTAGAGCCAGGTCAACTTTTGATGTATTGAGATATAAATCAATGTGATCATTTTTTTTATCATTTATTGCATACGATGTGCCTATTTAAATGATTAATGTACATATCTTATTAAATACCACATAAGATAGGTAATGTCCCATAGGTCCTATATATATGATATGATATACATGCAATTCATACCTGCCACCCTAAAATTGTTTTAATGTTGGACATATGTGTGGTAATGGCCAATACCCATAGGATGTGTGTGCATGGTTGAATGGTTTATTTCCTTCGTTCTAAATTGTTTTTTGCATACTAAGCCTCCTCTCTCCCTTCCAAATGTAGTTAATGCTTAAACCCCTATGCCCCCTGAAATATAACTTGATGCATTCACTTTTGAAAAATGTAATATGTAGATAGGAATAGCATTAGTTTTTGTTTTATGCAAGAAGGTGCGATGACCAGCCGAGTTAATCGATTGGAAGTCTAGCCGATTGACCTGAGGACCAAGGAGGTTAGATGATTGAAGGAGCCTGACTAGCTGGTGGAGTCCAATCAATCAACATGTGGTCCAACCGATCGATTGGGGGTCTAGTTGACTGACCGACCTATTCTTAGCCCTACATTTTCATGTATAGATTGCTATATATGATGTATGACTTTAGGTGGACAACAGTTCTTCATGGCTCCAAACAATTGTGTTAGTGTGGGCATAACCATCACTTGTATATTTGTGAGTGCATATTTTGTTAGTGGATATAGTATGTATATGACACAGGTTATTAGTGGTGATTTGGTATGTATATGTTATAACTTGGTTCTTACCATGTTTTAGTTTATTTGTTTATAGATAATGTGATATGAAGGACACATTAGAAAGATGGTTCTTTATGTGTCTTGTTTGGAAATTATGTTTAGAAAGTGTAAATATTCCATAAGGGATGGATATCGTGTAGTTTGTTGTTTTCAATAAACATTAATACATTTTGGACAAAGAAGGAGAGGAAAATACAATAATAAAGAAATTACTAAAGGGTAATTCACAATGGGTGTTTTAAATATGGAATTGTGTGGAATACTCTAGAAAAGAGAGTTCTTGTGCACAAATAAAGAATAAGGATTTTGTGGATCACTAGATAATTGATATATTAATTATATGCAAGTTTCCAAAAGAAAATAAAATATGTGGTGTTTTAGATAATTAAAAGAGTAACTATCTATTCAATTTAGAAACATATGTTTTGGGACATAAATTAATATTTTTTTGATCTAACTTATGATAAACTTTGAAATAATAAACAAAGCAAGAGAATTCTAGAAAAAAAGATATTTATGGGATAATGGTATTGTTTTGATGAGATGACTACAGGAGCAAGTTTTGTATATACAAGACATACAATAAATCCCAATTAATGAATATAAATTAGAAAAGGTTTTAATAAATTTCTATGGAAAGTGAGGTCATTACATTTGGTATTAGAGCCAATTCCCATCCGGTAGGTGAGGACCACATGGACCTGTGGCATATCAATCTTTGAGTCGTGCGGTCTAGGCATGTTGGAAAGGCATATCTGTGGTGATGGAGCCGCCCTTGCACTGGTAGCCATGATCAAGAGCTGGGTTTACATAGCCATGTTGGGTCCACAGCAAAATAAGGAAATATTATGAGGCCACATAGTTGGGCCTTGACGAAAACGTCAAGAGTCAAAGTGGGAGAGATTGTAACATCTAGGATTTGAGGCCTTGGATAAAATGATCTCAAAAGGAATGATTGGACTACATTATCACCAAGGTGCACCTCCTTTTCAGGGAGCCCATATCTAAAGAACTTGGTGGTTAAGTGTGCTCATCCTAGAGTAGTACTAGGATGGGTGACCAGTCGGGAAGTTGACCCAGACTTGCACGTGAGTGAGGACAAAGCATGTAGTTGAGGCCACTGGTGGTCTATGGGGCCAGTTGTCATTCCTAAAACTCTACTAGAGCCTTGGGTAGTCATCCCAGATGATACAAATGGTATCAGAGCACTAATGTAACATCAATCTAGAGTTCTTATTTATCATAATCACTTAGATCTGATTAGTTTCATTAACAACATGGCAAGTTAGGATCTTTAATCCCTACTATTTGAGAGTATTAATGTATTTAACAACGTAATACATCAATCTAGGATTCTTATTTGCAAGTAATTGATTATTATATGTTGTTATGTACTTGCACACTTTTGCATGCACCCCACATACATAGTATAACTTGTTATATTGATCCGTGCTTTTTTATGTTGATGATTTAGGTACATGCTAAATGTAAATATGTTCAGAGATTTAATAAACCATATGAAGTGACATGAAGGCATTAATCTAAGTGAGGAGGATTTAGATAGACACTTATTCTCTATGAATAGTTCTACTAATTGAGTTCCATGTATAAGAATTTTGTAAACAATATTTTGAATAAATGAAATTATTTGATATTATTTATTGTTTGATTAAAAGTTGTCTTGGGAAAAAATTTAGGTAATGGCTCTCATCCTTTTAGCCTTCTTTAATTGGGGGTTGTTGGAAAGTAAGGTTGTTACATTTGGTATCAGAGCAACAAATTTTTCAAATAATATTTAATAGTTTATAATTTCAAGTAATCTATAGAAATATGAGGGAATTATTAGGGCAATTTCTAAAGATAATGGTGTCTAGAAGGGACCACAACCCGGGGATCAAAAAATTTTTCCCTCTATACCGCTAGTCGGCTTACAAGGACTCTCGTTCATGTGCATACTACCTGGCCAAAGTTGGATGATTTTGCATAAAGTATAATATCTTTATTTTTCCTCCTCATATTGATATATCTACTTCTTATCCTCTTACTTAATAAAATTTGAAAGGAACTTCCCTCCTCGTCTAAATTTTGGATTTTTTTGAAGAAGTAGGATTAAGGCATCCTATGCCAATTAATGTACATGTAATGTGGAAATAATAATGTACATGCAATGATGAAAATAATGATAAAGTAAATAAGAAATGGGGTTCTATGAGCTATAAGGGTAAATTCTAGATTGAGCTAGGGTTTGTTAGGAAACCCTAGTGGGTCAAGGGAGATAGGAACTCTAAGATGAAGGGTGTAGATTGTGTTGTCTTCAACCCAAACCCTAAACCCTAATCCTAGGAAATGGGAGTGGTGTGGGCAATAGAGTAATGATACCCATATGAACCCAAATTAGGGTGAGAATAAAGAGAAATAAGAAAAAATATAAATGAGCTTATGACCCAGCCTCCCATGCATGAATGCAAAGATATTCATACATGATGCATGTGAAAGAATTTGAATATAAATGAGAAACATAAATAACCAAGGGTTACACATGAAACTCTACTAAAGCCTTGGGCAGTCGGCCCAGGTGTTACAAATGGTATCAGAGCACTAATGTAACATCAATCTAGAGTTATTATTTGTCATAATCACTTGATCCGATTAGTTTCATTAACAACATGGCAAGTTAGGATCTTTAATCCTTACTATTTGAGAGTATTAATGTATTTAATAATGTAATACATAAATCTAGGGTTCATATTTGCAAGTAATTGATTGTTATATGTTGTTATGTACTTGCACACTTTTACATGCACCCCATGTACACAATATAACTTGTTATACTGATATGTGCTTTTTTATGTTGGTGATTTAGCTACATGCTAAATGTAAATATGTTCAGAGACTTAATATACCAGATGAAGTGACATGAAGGCAGTAATCTAAGTGAGGAGGATTTAGATAGACACGTATTCTCTATGCATAGTTCTATTAATTGAATTCCATGTAAACGAATCTTGTAAACAATATTTGGAATAAATGAAATTATTTGATATTATTTATTGTTTGATTAAAATTTGTCTTGGGAAAAAAATTTAGGTAATGGCTCTCAGCTTTTTAGCCTTTCTTAATTGGGGGTTGTTGGAAAGTAAGGTTGTTACATTTGGTATCAGAGCATAAGATTTTTCAAATAATATTTAATAGTTTACAATTTCAAGTAATCTATAGAAATATGAGGGAATTATTAGGGCAATTTCTAAAGATAATGGTGTCTAGAAGGGACCAAAACCCAGGGATCAGAAAATTTTCCCTCTGCACCGCTAGTCGTCTTACAAGGACTCTCATCATGTGCATACTATCTGGCCAAAGTTGGATGATTTTGCACAAAGTATAATATATTTATGTTTTCTCCTCATATTGATATATCTACTTCTTATCCTCTTGCTTAATAAAATATGAAAGGAACTTCCCTCCTTATCTAAATTTTAAATTTTTTAGAAGAAGTAGGATTAAGGCATCCTCTGCCAATTAATGTACATGTAATGTGGAAATAATAATGTACATGCAATGATGAAAATAATGATAAAGTAAATAAAAAATGGGGTTTTATGAGCTATAAGGGTAAACTCAAGATTGAGCTAGGGTTGGTTAGGAAACCCTAGTGGGTCAAGGGAGATAGGAACTCTAAGATGAAGGGTGTAGATTGTGTTGTCTTCAACCCAAACCCTAAACCCTAATCCTAGGAAATGGGAGTGGTGTGGGTAATAGAGTAACTGTACCCATATGAACCCGAATTAGGGTGATAATAAAGAGAAATAAGAAAAATATAAATGAGATTATGACCCAGCCTCCCATGCATGAATGCGAAGATATTCAATACATGATGCATGTCAAAGAATTTGAATATAAATGAGAAACATAAATAACCAAGGGTTATACATGAAACTCTAATAGAGCCTTGGGAAGTTGGCCCAGATGTTACAAATGGTATCAGAGCACTAATGTAACATCAATCTAGAGTTCGTATTTGTCATAATCACTTAGATCTGATTAGTTTCATTAACAACATGGCAAGTTAGGATCTTTAATCCCTACTATTTGAGAGTATTAATGTATTTAACAACGTAATACATCAATCTTGGGTTCTTCTTTGCAAGTAATTGATTGTTATATGTTGTTATGTACTTGCACACTTTTGCATGCACCCCATGTACATAGTATAACTTGTTATACTGATCTGTGCTTTTTTATGTCAGCGATTTAGGTACATGCTAAATGTAAATATGTTCAGAGACTTAATAAACTAGTTGAAGTGACATGCAGGAATTAATATAAGTGAGGAGGATTTAGATAGACACTTATTCTCTATGCATAGTTCTACTAATTGAATTCCATGTAAAAGAATCTTGTAAACAATATTTGGAATAAATGAAATTATTTGATAATATTTATTGTTTGATTAAAATTTGTCTTGGAAAAAAAATTTAGGTAATGGATCTCATATTTTTATCCTTCTTTAATTGGGGGTTGTTGGAAAGTAAGGTTGTAACATTTGGTTTCAAAGCACCAGATTTTTTAAATAATATTTAATAGTTTATAATTTCGAGTAATCTATAGAAAGATGAGGGAATTATTGGGCAATTTCTAAAGATAATGGTGTCTAAAAGGGACCACAACCCGGGGATCAGAAAATTTTCCCTCTGTACCGCTAGTCATCTTACAAGGTCTCTCGTTCATGTGCATACTACCTGGCCAAAGTTGGATGATTTTGCACAAATTATAATATCTTTATGTTTTCTCCTCATATTGATATGTCTACTTCTTATCCTCTTGCTTAATAAAATCTGAAAGGAACTTCCCTCCTCATCTAAATTTTGGATTTTTTAGAAGAGGTAGGATTAAGTCATCCTCTGTCAATTAATGTACATGTAATGTGGAAATAATAATGTACATGCAATGATGAAAATAATGATAAAGTAAATAAAAATGGGGTTTTATGAGCTATAAGGGTAAACTCTAGATTGAGCTAGGGTTGGTTAGGAAACCCTAGTGGGCCAAGGGAGATAGGAACTCTAAGATGAAGGGTGTAGATTGTGTTGTATTCAACCCAAACCCTAAACCCTAATCCTGGGAAATGGGAGTGGTGTGGGTAATAGAGTAACTATACCCATATGAACCCATATTAGGGTGAGAATAAAGAGAAATAAGATAAATATAAATGAGCTTATGACCTAGCCTCCCATGCATGAATGTGAAGATATTCATACATGGTGCATGTGAAAGAATTTGAATATAAACGAGAAACATAAATAACCAAGGGTTATACATGAAAATCAAAACATGAATATAACTTTCTCATCACCCCAATGCTATCTCTAGAGGAATGGAGGAATACAGAATACCCTAGTGAGTGGGTATGCTACCCCCAATGAGTAGGTATGCTACCCCCAAAGAGTGGGTAAGCTATTGATACCACCCCCACCAAGTGGGTATGTTATTAGGTGTGCCCCGGTGAGTGGGTAAGCTAATGGAACTACCCCCAGCGAGTGGGTATGTCATTGAGATTACCTTTAGAGAATGAATATGCTACCCCTAGCGAGTGGGTAGGCTATGGCACCTAACCCCAGAGAATGGGTATGTGGGTGACAAACTACCAACGAGTGAGTATGATATTATGATCACCCCTAGTGAGTGGTATGAATGGAGATCACACACATAGAGTGGGTAGACCATTGAGAATACTCCCAACGAAAGAGTATTAATTCCCCCAATGAGTAGGTATGCCCCCAGAGATTGGGCAAATACAGATTGAGAAGTTATAATATAAAATGTAGATAAACGAGTTAGGTGACTCAGTCTCTCATGCGTATTTGCATGTGGAACAAGGCATTCATGAGAAAAGTTAAAAAAAAATAAAAAATATATGAATAATGCATTTAGAGATGTAACTTTCTCAAACCCTATATTGATTTCTGGTGAGAAAAATAGAATGGGTGATCGGGATTACAAGGGAAGCATGTGTATGAATGTCCACAACAGGGACCAAAATCCTTAGAGAGGGTTCCCCATAAAGCGGCTTCCCTTATAGAGGGTACACCTTTGAGAAAAGAGGATAAGGCTAGCGGGGTTAAAATAAGGAATGGTTATTCGTTTTGCATAAAAATATGATAATGTAAAACCCTTAGTTCAACTTTTAGGTCTAGTGTGCCAAGTTGGGGTCGGTCAACCCATGAGTGGGAAAGGACCTATGGGGGAAAACCCTAGACCTATAGGGATAGGTTGTGGCTAGAGAGCCTAACATTCTCATGTGAGTGAATAAGGAACCCTAGGTTGGGACCTTCCTTAGAAAGGTAAGTTGATGAAATCAATTTAAATATTGAGGTAACCTTAAATGTCACCTCAAATGAAAAGAAATAAGGAAATTAAAGATGAAGGAACATATATTGGGTATTATCCCTTGTACCCAAGTATGCCATCTGTAAGGGACATGAGAAAAGTCATTATGGATGTGGTTGTATATACGAGACCAAGCTTGAAAAAGAAAGTTTCCATGAGTTCAATGAGGGGACATAAAGTGAATAATGAGCATCATAAGAGATGGAGGTAACCAATCTAAAGAATTATTTATGAAAATAATGTGCTATGTATGAACCCTTGGGAAGGGTAGATCCCTAATTCAATAGTAAGGTCAATTAGGGAGTATTTAAAGGTACATGGGCTGGTGGGATTAGGAGTTGATTGGTTCTTGAATGTACAAGACCATCTGGTCAGGAGGTAACAACTATGTTTGCATGAGACCCATATCTCAGGAGATCGCCTACCTTCATGAGTTCATGTGGCCCAATGCGTGAATGTGAGAGGCACTCCCTAGAGACATAAGGATGAGATCACTCCAAAAAGTACCTATACCCCTAGAGACCTCAAGGAAGTGGCTAAGGCTCATAATACATAAGATGTAAATTTAAAAGATAGATGAAGTCATGTAATAATGAAATCTTAACATGAGTGGTGCACAAAATCATAGATTTGAAAAGGCTTTTGACTTCAAAAAATACAAGTTGTGGAATTAAAAGGTATGTATGGTTTGAAGTCATGCTGAGAATGATTCAACTTAAAATGTGAAATTGAAAGATAATGTGTGGATACAACATCTCTACTCTTGGAATGCAATGTACTCTATTTTTTAGCTACAACCCAATGCTGATTTCATGTTTTTATGAGTAAGAAAGATTGGGTAGACACATGATATGCTTAGAATTGGCATAGGAGAATGAATACCTTCTGTTGAACTTAATGACATAACCTAGGTGTTACCTCACCCTTATGTGAAAATAAATTAATAATAGGTGGGATACCTAAATGAAAAGGGTAATCACTAAGTGAAATTGAAATCACACATGATAATTGTAATCACCAAGAAATGGTATCATGAATAATAAGAATTTGGATGTACCTTGTATTGAATTCAAGTACCAAACTTAGTCATAATGTGTGGAATTTGCATATCAATAAAAGTTGCTAAAGATAATCTAAGTAGGGTTGCTAACCGTAGGTTGTGAAGTTAAGATGAGTTATTATGCAATTTGACCTTACTATGTGTGAATTTTGGGAACGAAATTCCTCTTAAGGAGTGGTGAATGTAATATTCTCAATTTTGTGAAATTGAATTATATAAAAGAATTGATTTAAATTCCCCAATAGTGCTATTGGTGGAATAATAGTGTTAAACACCTTTGTGGCATGGGTGCTTGTGGCCCAAGATAAATAAATAGAAGGATTTATACATAAATAAAAATTTAATGGCATTTTGAAATGATGGTTTTTGGATGAATAGGTGAAGTTTGAGGACAAAATCCCTATAAGAGGGAAAGTATGTTATAACCTGGTTTTTCCTATGTTTTAATACATTTGTTTACGGATAATGTAATATGAAGAAAACATTAGAAAGATGGTTCTCTATGTGTCTTGTTTAGAAATCATGATTTGAAAGTGCAAATACTCGATACGGGATGGATATTGTGTAGTTCACTATTTTCAATAAATCATAAATAGATTTTAGATAAAGGAGGGAAAAAATCCAATAATAAAGAAATTACTAAAGGGTAGTTCACAATGGGTGTTTTAAATATGGAATTGTGTGGAATGCTCTAGAAAAGAGAGTTTATGTGCATGAATAAAAAATAGGGATTTTGTGGATCACTAGATAATTGAAATATTGAATTATATGCAAGTTTCCAAAAGAAGATACAATATGTGGTGGTTTAGATAATTAGAAGAGTAATTATCTATCTTGTTTGAAAACACATGTTTTAGGACATCAATTAATATTGTTTTTTATATAACTTTTGATAAACCGGAAGTAATAAAGAAAGGAAGAGAAATCTAGAAGAAAAAAAGAGATTTCATGGGATAATGGTATTGTTTCGATGAGATGACTAGAGGAGAAAGTTGTGTACATAAAAGACATACCAATTAATCCCAATTAATGAATATGAATTAGGTTAAGTTTTAGTGAATTTCCATGGAAAGTGAGGTCATTACAATATATGTATTTATAATTAATATTCACCAATATATATTAAGTCTTATCAGCACACATGAAAAGGTTGATCGAGCAAGTGTGGGCATGCTCTAGCATGGTGCGTTGTCTATCATGTGGAAGTGTGATGGTAGTTATGTCGGTCTACCATATTAGGGTGCATTTCTATCATGTTGTCTTTTAGGATAGGCTTAACTCGGCCTTAATACAATAAAGTGCATTGAATCATATAGATGGGTTATGAAAAGATGTTTTGCATACCATCTGTCCAAGAATTGAATTGGATGGAATTGGCATAATGTTGCCTATGTTAATAATTGGTTACGGATGTTGACATTGGTTGGGTAGTAACTCGATGTATTTTGGTTCTTGTCCCACTATAAAATTGTACGTTGCAATATTTATGAATCCATATAGAGGGTTATTGATTTGAATAAATTAGTGGGAGTGATAATTAACTTAAAGGCCTAATTAATATTGTCAATATTTTCATATCAGATTAAAAGTGTTTTGACAAATGCAAATTTTCTTCTGTAGAGTTAAATGGAAAATATTAACACACTGCAATAGGCCCTTAGGAAGAACAAGCTAAATAGGACCAACTTACATAACTAGTTTAGGACTTTAGGAATGGTTCTCAATCATGAGAATATGCTCTACGCCATAAATACACCAGTTCCATAGGATCCCACTCCCAATGCTCCTAGGGCTGAGGTAGATTCTTATTGGAAGCATTCCAACAATGCCTTAGATGTTACAAATTTTATGATATGTTGTATGAACTAAGTTGTACTTAGACTTTTGAAAAATAATAAAAAGGGAGGAGGCGCGCTTAGAGAAGAAAAGAAAACTATGACTTGCATGAGAAAAAAACATGGATGTTATCGAGATGGGAGCACATCTTCAGAACATAAATCAGAATCATGCAAACCAATAAAGGTACTATGTCTCCAAGACACTCTTTGAGAGAAACATGACAGAAGGAGATTTAGTAGAGCCCCATATGCTCAATATTTTTGGGCATGTGGAACATCCAGAGATATTGGAATTTCCTTTGAGCCATGAATTGGCCATAGATATGATTCAACAATTGTTTCTTGAATCATATAGCCACTTTATCGAGTGTTATTACTTGAGTAATGCACCAAATTGATGTCTGAATTGCTTCACATGTTGATAAATGCTAACACATGAATGAAGAAGGAAAAAACCGTGATGGTTATAATGGAGGGGAGTCCAAGTTCAAAGCAAAGACCAAGTGAAGTTTTGAGGCTAATCTAAAGTCCAAGGCTTTTGCATTCAAGATAAGGAGAAGGGTAAGTTCAAAAGGAATATGTCATTTTCACTTAAAAGGAACAAAGTAAGATGAATATAGGGATAGAGATCTCTACTCTAGGTATATATGTTATTGAGATTAACTTTGCCACTTCTTCATCTTGGGTATTGGATACCGGTGTGGATCTCACATTTGCTCAATGTGTAGGATCTAAAGAGAAGAAGACCTTTAAACAAAGGTGAGGTTGAATTGTGTATAGATAATGGAGAAAGAGTTGCTAACCTATGTGTTATCTCTATCTAGTGGGCTTTTAATAGAGTTAGAGATCTGCTATTATGTACCTTCCATTACTAGAAACATCATATTTGTATCTTGTTTGGACAAGAATGTATTCAGATTTCTTATAAAGGATGGTCGATGTTCTATTAATAAAGATGAGATATTTTCTGGAAGTGCACCAATGTCCAATGGTCTATACTAGTTAGATCTAGATACAAGCATGTATCAAGTAAATATAAAAAGGATAAAACTTGATAACTAAAAAATACATACCTTTGGCATTGTCTTATATGCACATAAATGAGAAACACATTTCCACACTCCACAAAGATGGTTATTTGGATTATTTTGGTTTTGAACCAATAGAGACATGTGAGTTTTGTTTGTTGGGCAAGATGAAAAAATCACCTTCCAATGGAAAAAATGATAGAGTGTGTGATCTATTAAGACTCATACATAATGATGTATGTGGACCTTTTACAATGAATGCCACAGGTGGTTACCAGATCTTCCTTACCTTTATTGATGACTTTACTAGGCATGGATATGTATACTTGATTAAGCACAAGTGAGAATCCCTTGAAAGGTTCAAGGATTTCATGAATTAAGTACAAAACCAGCTTGGTTAAAGTATTAAATCACTTTGATCTGAAGGTGGATAATACTTAATCCAATAGTTTGAGGACCTTCAATGAGATCTATATTGTACCGAAATGGACTCCACTTGGTACACCACAACATAAGAGTGTATCATAAAGACAGAATGGTACCCTCTTGGACATGGTGTGATCGATGATGAGCTTTTTTTTTATCTTCCAACTTCCTTTTGGGGACATAATCCACAAACCACCATGTTTACACTGAATCGTGTGCCATCTAAATTGGTTCAAAAGATACCATATGAGATATGGCATGGGAAATTACCTGACATGTCTTTTATGAAGATTTGGGGATGTAAAGCTTATATTAGGAAACAACCTCTTGAAAAACTTGAACCCAAATGATATAAATGTTATTTTGTTGGATACTCCAAAGAAACCAGGGGATTCTACTTTTACACTTCATCTGATAGAAAGGTGTTTGTTGACAGGGTTGGTGTATTCCTTGAAAAGGAATTTATTTCCAATGGAAACATTGGGAGACAAGTATAACTCAAAGAAGTTGTAGGCCAAAATGAAAACTTGTAGAGGTACATAAGGAACAAGGAAAGTCACAAACTATTATGGAATCTCAAGTTTCTCATGTAACACTAGAACCTTAGAGATCTAGTAGTACGCACCTTGATCCTGAAAGATTTGCATATATTGTGACTCAATAAGGTGATGAAATGGCCATAGATGATGAGCCAACAACCTGCCTAGAATCTATTGAGAGACCAACGTTTGAGAAATGGTTTGATTCCATGAGATCTGAGATGGACTCCATGTACACCAACAAGGTATGGACCTTGGTGGATCCACTCAAAGGGGTAAAACCCATAGGGTGCAAGAGGGTCTATAGTAAGAAGACCAACATGGATGGTAATATGAAAACTTATAAGCAAAGATTGGTTGGAAATGATTTCAGACAAGTTCAAAGTTGACCACAACAAAACTTTTTCACCAGTTTTCATGGTTAAATCCATTAGAATCATACTTGCCATTGCATCTTATTATGACTATGAGATTTGGAAAATGGATGTTAAAATATCTTTCCTTGATGGGAATCTTCTTGAGGATGTGTAAATGACACAACCCATGGTTTTTTAAATCCAAGTAGGTGCAAATAAGCATGTAAGCTACAAAGGTCAACCTATGAATTGAACCAAGCATCTAGGAGTTGGAATCTTCAATTTGACAAGGCAGTCAAAGAGTTTGGCTTCAGTCAAAATGAAGACGAACCTTGTGTTTACAAGAAGGTTAGTGGGAGCACAGTTGTATTCCTTACATTGTATGTAGATGACATACTATTGATCTGGAATGACATCCCTACCCTACAAATGGTAAAGAACTGGTTGAGAAGTACCTTCTCTATGAAAGATTTAGGGGAAGAATCATATATCTTAGGAATAAGATCTATAGAGATAGATCTTGAAGGCTTTTTAGCCTAAGCCAGAGTACATACATTGATAAGGTGTTGAAAAGGTTCAACATGTAGGATTCCAAGAGAGGAAATGTTCCCATGTCCCATGGAATTAGCTTCTCTGGAGCTCATTGTCCTAGTGCTTGTGAAGAATAGGAATGCATGAGTAAGATGCCATATTCGTCTCTTTGGATCTATCATGTATGAAATGTTATGCACCCATCCTGATGACTTGTATGCTTTGAGAATGATGAGAAGATATCAGTTAGATCTAGGTAAGGTCACTGGACTATTGTGAAGGACATAAGTACTTGAGAATAACTAAGGATTAGTTCCATGTTTATGGTGGTGAGGAATAGTTTGATGTAAATGGTTACACTGATGCAAGCTTCCAAACTGACAAAGATGATTATCGATCACAATATAGATTTTTTTTCCTTAACAATAGAGCTATGAGCAAGAGATATTTATTGATTCTACAATGAAATCAGAGTACCTTCTTGCCTCAAGAACAACAAAGGAAGTTGTTTTAATCAAGTTATTAGTAAACTTGTAGTGGTTCCAAGAATTAGTGATGGAGTAGAGTTATACTTTGATGAAAATGGAGCTATCACACAAGCTAATAGATTGCATCATGATTCCAATCATATACTTTCGCGCTTCCCTCTCATACGACATAGAGGAGATGTGAAATTTTGTAGAGTACTGACTAAAAGTAATATTATTGACCCTCTAACGAAAGTAGTTTCATAGCAAAAGCATGATAGTCATGTTAGATCACTTGGGATAAGATTTGTTGGTGATTGACTCTAAGTGTAAGTGGGAGTCTATTGGTATGTATGCCCAAAGGGATGGTCATATGATGATTTTATTATGGCACTATGTAATTGATTTGATAATAACAAATGCAAGTTTGTCTATTATGTTTCATTCAGTTATGAGATAATGTATAACATGGTATATGTATAAAAAATATTGTTACTCAATGACATATGACTTCTATTTAGAACCTAAATAATGAGATCATATGTATGATAAGAGTACATACATTCATGTTATGTCCCTAGTCATATATTATTGTGGAAGAAAAATAGATGGAAACAATATGTAAGACTACAATGTGTGTTGACTGATGGTAGAGTCTCATCAATCATGATATTGGTTGTCATGTCAAACACATAGGTACTTGTTATAGAATAGTGTACCGGACAGACCCACCTTGAGAGTGATACATGGAACCATCAAATGGTAGTCCAAATCAAGTCTCAAAGTGATAGTGGTGATTTTGGTTCTTATACCTAGATTCACTACAATTGTCACATTTTGTTCGATGAACTTTGAAACCATCCAACATGACCTTAAAGAAGATTTTCCATTAAGGTGGTGCTCTGGTACATTGTGACACATGGGATTGACTTCACTGGTGTAGATGGAATTTGTCCCTCCTGTCAGAGTCAATATATTGGCCACTTCATAAGAGAGGATGAGAAATGCATGGTCATGCTCATGTGAGTCAATATGTGAGCTCACATGTACTTCAACAGTCTGCTCTAGTTCAAGAAACATAGATTGACTATTAACAAGATGTTGATTCCATGACTCATATTCATGTGGATATTTGAGAAAAAGGTACTATATGATCACAAGAATATTGACCATAGATGTAGTTTGAAGTTGTTCTCCAACTTTCCAATCACTTGGGTAGAAATCATGTGTTGCTAGATACCACTCATTGCTTGTGGTGTCATAATATTGATATGGACATTCACTACCAATGTAATATGGGACCTATTGTGTCACACACATAGGATGCTTTTGGAATAGGAGTTCACTCATGGATAAGGTTTCACTTGGTTACTAAAAGTTTTTAAGTAATTAACTTAAACAACACAATAATCAGTCAATCGAGTGGAGTGTCCAGTCAACCAAATGATGTACCAGTTCATGGAGTGGAATGTCCAATTGACCAACTGGACTACCTTTGAAATTGACAAGTTGGTGTGGATTCAAAACAACCAGTTTTGACTATGTCATATGACTAATGATATGTGTAATGACATGCATTAATCATCACATTAAAATCCAATGTTATTGCACCACTTGACATACACCAATCAATAAATTTGGGTGCCTAGTCGACAAACTGGGCATGCGATGTAGCCACCAAGACCTGATATTGGGCCTTCCATATCGGTTGGGTTTTGCAAACCCTACCCATCCACTCCTATATAAGGAGGGAGTGTCCAAGTCTCTACACACACACATTTTTTCATAGTTGTGGTAACATGAGAGCCTGAGTTGTCTTACCCAAGAAAAGGAGAGACAACAAGCAGAAAGGAAGTTCATGCTAGCTTGTTGACAAATGGAAGGACAACTCCTTCCCATCGGCTCTGGAAGTGAAATGTGAAGTTTTTGGTGGTCTACGTAGACTACATAGAGGTGTGGAATCCATTATTGACACTCTAAGAGGATGCCATTAACCATCGTCAATGTTTGCTACACTAGAAGGATGTCATCATCTACCATCTGTGTGATGTTTGCAAAGGAGGCACATCATCATACAAGGATAGTCACTGGGCTTGATCCAGGACAAGTTACATCGTGCACCCTCTTTCCTAGATACGTTGTTATTGATGTGATCTACAGGTAAAAGGATTTTTTATTTCTTCTACCAAATCTGTCCCCATATTTTCCTACATACTTATCCTATAATCACTTCCAATGAATTTGAGAAGTTAGTGTAAGTTCACCCATCCCTTACTTTCCTTGTTTCCATGAGGAATTGTGACTTTCCCCAATTTGTGATGGAGTCGAGGCTCCACTAGAATATGTTGGCTAATCCTCCCTACATCTCATTCCTATTTCAAGGCCTTGATGAGACTGAAACAAGTGCTTCACAACCCTAAATCACTAAAGAATCTTCACAATTGTTATTTTCTTTCCTTAGTCCCTTGGGGGTGATGACAACTCTAACAGGTCTATGGGCTAAGCCATAACTATGGAACTCATGAAATTCCTTTTGCTAATTGGACCAATATCTCTAATCCTCTGGTTGTGTCAGTTAGGCAATATGATTGGGAAAAGGAGGGAAGGAAGGATCATGGAGGTTGATCAAGAACCATCCTAACCAGAGAGCTTCACCCAAGTTGTGCTCTATTTCTCTATGGAAACATGGGATTGAAATTATGTAGAAGTCTTGAGAAGGTGAGTTGGAATAAGACTTGTATGTTGGGTCTAGGCTTCGATCAGGGTCCATCCCACATTGGGTCAGCCAAGGAGATTTCGTGGCCCAACCCAATATGCCCTTAGCCCAGTATGCCTAACCATATTTAGGCATAGTGCATGACGACTCAAAGAAAGTGCAAGAGTCGTGACCTAGATTTATGCTTGATTGTGTTTACCTTGTATAATGAGCTTATTAAACCTATATTTAATCTTGTGATATGTCTTAATATCATGTGACATGCATATATTTTCATTCTTGTCCAATTTAATTGATGTTTGAGCTATCTTTGCTATAGATGTGTTTGTTTTGAACCAGTTTGCAATTTACCCATAAGTGAGGGTATCTTGCAAATTGTCACATATTGAGAATGTTTCTTGATAATTAGCATCATGAGAGAGAAGATGATAAAATGGGACACCTTGTTTGAATCATGGTTGGTGATGTTACATCTCATGGTGAGTTTAGCATTTCTAGGGTTCACTTAGTTGATATAGTGACTATGTTAGGGTTTGAGTGTCGCAACCACTACACCACTTTTGGGTGAGTGTAGCGACCACAACACATTCCTTGTTCAATGTTGTCTCAACCGAGATGACCTAGAGGTGAGGATGGTCGAAATATTTGTCCTCTAGTGGAGTGTCTCGACCATTGTATATGGTGCTTAGGGTTTTGGTCGATACCAAGTATGCATGAGATGTGTCTTGATTGAGACAAGGTAGTATCCGACCTTGGAGGTCGCTACATTTTTTTTTGGATAAACATAAAGTTTTTTAAATATGCATGTGAGTGGAGTAAAGGCTATTTCTTTGAAGGATATGTGTCTTTGGATACCCTAATAATTTGACACCTCATAATCTCTTACTTCACTCCTCCTTTGGGTATATAACCCCTTCTCTTCACATATGAGCAACCTTTTTAGCCCTACACTCTTTCTCCTTCCCTGTAAATGACCTTGGAGATTTGGGATCAAGGAAGATCTATTCTTGAATTTTGGGTGGCTGATCCATCTTGCATGTTGAAGATCTTGTTCTAGAATCAATCTTTGGCGGTGATTTCTTGGAGATTCTTCTCTTGGTAAGTAATCTTAACTATTGACCATATTTACCCTCTTATAAAATCTCCATCTTCTTCTTCCTCCTTTTGCATAGACTTTGGATCATCCATGGTGGTTTCTCTTGGAGATGTCTTCTTCACAAGGGTCATAGATCATGTTTTGACATGATGGTACCCGAGTGAGAAGAAGACCTCTTCATTCTTCTTTGGTTTGAGCTAGGGTTTCATTTTTCTATTTCCTTAATCTCTCTTTTGACCATGGTGTCTCTTTCTCTTATTGAGGTGATCCTTTGGCCAAAATGTTGAAGCTTAGTTGGAGTTCTTAGAGCTTGAGATCTTGGGAGATTGGTTCTCTCCAAAATCAGGTGGGTCATATAACTTTTCCCATATGTATTATTTGCACTATAAACTTGATCATACATTTTGTCCTAAATCTCTAAAAAAACGAATCCCTAGTATGTTTAAATATGTAACATGCTTAGGGTTTAATGATGCACTGGATACTTATCATTTTATAGGCTAGTTATTATTGATTTTTGTGCATTTTTTAGTCATTTTCATATTAATTCGTGCATGATTTACTATCGTTAGCTTGTGATACTTAATTGCATCAAATAAATGTAACTTTAATGTTTTCAAATGATTTAATATATTTAAGAGCTTATGTTCTGATTTTATATATTTTATGAAGTTTTACAAGAATGTACATAGCTCGGTACTACCAACTTTGGAGTCAGTGGTACTGACACTTGCTCAGGCATGAAAAGAAAGAAATTGAGAAATCTCAATAGTACCGACTTTGGGAGTCGATACTACCGACAACATCATAGTGTTTTGTTAAATATTAATCGAGGAAACTCATAACTATCAACTTCAAGCTCAGTAGTATTGACAACTTTCCAGGTGGCCACAACTATCGAAGGAGTCGGTAGTACCGACACCCAATCGATAGTACCGACATGTCGAGATCAGGTAGATCAGAAAATCAAGTCTAAACTGATAGTTGAGGATTAATTTCACCCTAAGTCACTTCTATGACTTAGGGGAATTTTGGCCAACCCTATCAATCATGTTCTATTCCGTTGGACGAGATCTAATAGCAAGGAGAGGAGAAAGTGGAGAAGAATACCACATTTTAGACGATCCGAGCACTTCCAACGAACGAATTTGTAGTCAGATGGTAGAAAATTGGCACTTGTGTGAGAGGGGATCGGTGTTTTTAGTTTTACTAATGTTCTTCACATTTTTCTTCTTCTCTCCTATGTTTTTATCATGGAAACCATGCGGGGCTAAACCCCTTATTTCTTAGGACTTGGGAGTAGCATGGTTATGTATTGTAATTGACTTTTATGCATTCATATATCAATTTATCTTAATTTCTAGTCTTATTTCTATGAGCTTTTCATGAACTATCCATGCTTGATCACAGTAGGTAGTTAATTAGACCTTTAATTGCTTTGAAAAAGGAAATTAATGGTCATAAATTCATACAAATGCATGCTTTATATCGCCCTTTGAGAAAGGTGGCTTACAAACGTGAAGAGATTACCCATAGTTTTGAATAAAGCACCTAACTAATAACACAATCGATATGAGAATAGGATTGGTATCAGATTAGGTAGTGAATTACACTGTGAGAGTGGGTAATTCTTTCTATAGGCTCTTAATCTAGGGTCAGGAGAGATAATTGTTAATGTTATGATTGTTAATTACAATGTTAATCAAGGTGAAACCATAATCCTAAGGAATTCCATACAATTATGATAAATCACCAGTATTTTTAGATTCACTTTCTGCATTCTTGGTTAATTAAACTCCAATCAAAGTTTTCTTCAGTCTAGTTGATCGTATCGCAGTTAGTAGTAGTTTTTGAATTTATATTTTCCTATGTTTGATATTCGGACCTCATTGGCCTATATTACTCTAATAGTGTGAACTTGCATTTTAGAGTGTATAGTAAAATCCCTATCAAATTTTGGTGTCGTTTCTGGGGAAACAACAAAATCCAGCATTGTGAGTGTCGTAATCAGCCATGCTAGGCCACATTATTTATTTTTCTTTTTATTCTTTCAAGATAAATTTTAAATAACATTTTCCTCAATAATTAGTACCCATTCTCACATTATCCTTAATCATTTTAGGTACTAGTGCGTGGTGCACACTAGAGCTCATGACTACGGAGAGTCAACTCCATAGGGCTTTACTCAGGATGAGCTCTTACGCCAAGGAAAAGAGTTTGGTAGCTCAACACTAAGGTTGATTCAAACTCCACCACCAATTCCTCAAATACCTCCAGTAGAGGAACCAGAAGATCAGTTGAGATGGTTGGAGTATAATAAGATTAGAAAATTTGGGAGAATACCAAGGCTTCTTCCTCAACAGCCCAGCTAGGACCCATAAAAAGATAATAAAAAACTATGGGCAGCTACAAGATTGATCCAAGGCTGGTGGCATTGGTCAAGTCACATCTCTTCATGGCCATAGCATAGAAGACCCAATGATGAACATAAGTAACTTTGAGAAAAGTTGTGACATGGTGAAGATAGACAGAGTGTCGGACATAGTGATCTACATGAATCTTTTTGCATCGTCACTGGTAGACAAAGAAAAGTCTTGGTTCTACAATATCCTTCTTGAGTCTATTGTAACATGGGAGGGGATGATAGTCATTTTCTTTGAAAGTTACTTCCCACCTCAGAAGGAAAATGAACTTGTGAGGGAAATATATAACTTCAAGTAGAAGGCAGAAGAATCCTACTCTAAAGCATGGGAGAGTACCAAAATATGTTGAGAAAGGTCCCGCATCATGGGATTGATTTGTATGGTTAGGCAAAGATTTTTTTACTATGAGCTACACAAGGGAGAAAGAACTATGCTTCATATTGTTGGCTCAGGATCTTTTCTAAACAATAAGACATTTATATGCCATGTGATTATGAAGAACATGGCCAAGAAATAGTCATGGGTAGAAGAAAGAGAGCATCCAACAACCCTTAAAAGTGTTTGAGAATCCAAGGTCATCAGTGCACTGAATGAGAAACTTGACCTTGTATCTAGGAAGCTATGTTAGAAGGATGGAAAATCTTATGAAGGAGAAGACAAGGAGTGCAAGTTTACACAACAACAAAACTACAGGGGCAATGACAATTCTTGGAGGAAAGACCCCAAGTTCTCTTGGAGGGATCCCAATAATTTCCAGCAGGACCGTTCCCAAGCTCAACAAGTCAAGCAACAGTAGGTTGTTCCACAACAACAATACCAGCATGAAAGGGTCCCTAGCAATATAGACCGCATAGAGGACATGCTTGGTAAGCTGCTTAGTCAAAATGAAGTTCTCATTGGCCAGACTTGAAGGGAACTCCATAATCAAGGAGCATAGATTTATAGTGTAGAAACTCATATTTCTTAGATTGTGGAAGGGTTGTGTCCTTGAAGAAACCTACTCAGCAAGTGTGATTTCTTATAAAAGAAATAGGAAAAGAGGAAAAAGGGAATAAAGGATAAAGAGAAATAATTGAAAAGAAATATTTTGATAAAGAAATAAGTAAGATAATGAGAAATAATAGATGTACATGCATCTATAAGGGTGATAAGTATCCTTAAAAAGGAATATTTCCCAAGATGGTATTTTGTTCCTTTAGGTTTCATTGAGGTCCAAGGAATCCAAGATGATAAGATGATGACAAAAGAAAGAGTAAATATTAATTAATTTGGTTTTATTAATGAATAACTTGCATATGAAGGAAACACCATCTTCCTTTGGAATTTGGGTTTCAAATTTAGTACTCGAGTAGATAATGCCAAGATAGAGTTTCCTCTAAAAATTGAGTGAAAAATAATAAACGAGGAGAGAGATATGATTTTCCCAAGTTTCCTTGTTAAATACCCTTTTTAAATCAATTTTAAGAAAATAGAATTAGGGGAGTGATGTCAGCCGTTGGATGCCCTGCGTGGTCTAGGGGATCACGAATCCAAGGGCGGTTGCTCATCGCCTACCCCAATTCATATAAGTAAATGGATAGGAAAAGGAATCTGAGTTTCTTGCACTCGGTGCTTTAAATCGATGAACTGATGAGTCCATCATCTTTGGGAGATTATTCAGAAGAATCTAGACCCTATTTTTGGGTGTTTTGGTCGTCGATTGGGAGAGTCCCCAATCCAACAGAACTTCTCATTCGACCCTATATATAGGGGAGGGTTTGTGAGGGCACTGGCACATAAACTATCTATCCTAGCACCTTTGGAGAGCGACATTGAACCTATTGGTGAGTCCAATTCATCAAGCAACCCCGACCTTCCCCCTCTACAACCTTTCGACCTCGCCGAAAAGTCGGCGGCTTATTGGCGGTGAAGGAACGGAGCCCCCCACCAATTGAAGGCACGGTTAGGATCGTGAGGCTCAGACAGAGCTTTTGGACTCATCTGCTTGATTGCAGACGCACTCACGGCCAGAGTCAACCCCTGAGTTGACTCAGCTAGGCTGCTCGTGAAGCTAGCCTGAGGTTGAAGAAGATAAGGGGTAAAAGACCCCTTTGCCCTCACGCTTATGTTATCCAGGTAAGGGCATTCTCGCCCAATCCTTTAATTTCATCGCAAGATTGGTGCGTGGAGTGTGGGCCATTGGATCCTGCATGGTCTAGTGGACCACGGATCTAGTGGTTAATGTTTTTCTAAAAATAAAAAATAATTCAAGGAAATGAATTACTTTTCAAAAATCATAACTATTGCTAGGAAGCTCTGATGAATAAAGTTAAAACATGAAAGTTAATCAAAAAAATATGAGGAATACAATAAAAATAGTTTAATAACTTGATTTTATTCCTATTTGCAAAAGTATATTATTTTGATGAAAAAAGTATTAATTTTTTGTTAGAAACCCTAATTGATGATAATGGATGGTTTTATAAATGCAAATAGGTTAATTTGACTATTATTCACATGTTTAATGATAAAGATGAATCTTAACCTATTTTGAAGATGAAATTGCAAGATTTAGGGTTTTAAACTTAATATGATGGTTAATAACCTTAGAAACCCTAAATAAGGGAAAAGGAAAGAAAAGTGCCTTTAATCCGAAATTAGGGTTATATGTTGTTAAAAGGTAACCTTAATATCTGTCATGAGGAGTAGATGAGATAATTTGGGTTTGTGAGTAATTTTATAAAATTAGGGTTTAAAATAGTAAACATGAAGTGAAACCCTAATTGTATTTGAAACCCTAAAAAGGACTAGTAACCCTAGGAAACAACTAGGCTTAATAGACCTTGATGGCCTGATCAATGATAGGAAAATTGGATGCATATTTCAGGATCATCTTGTGTGTTTACTGGATTTCTTTCTTAGTTTGGATGTTCATACTTGCAAATCATAAAGTCACTATGAGTATCACAATAATAATATAAGTGTGTATTCTCACACCTACATGCCACCCTGATGGATGATTCCAAAAGGTCAAGCCCCGGAGGGAAGACCCATGGGCACCATGAGTGGTAACCCTAGACACCAAACTTAGGATTGAGAAGGTGGTCTTTATTGCATGACTAATGGGTGCCATGAGAGGTGACCCCAGGAACCAAGCTCGGGATTGAGAAGGTGGCCTTAAGTCATTAGCAAAAGAGAAACCCTAAGGTGGGTATGCCAAGGTTAGGGAAAAAGTAGTGGAGAATGTCACATTGAAAGCATAAATTGGCTTTTTAATTAACTTGATTAAGATATTTAGATTGTTAGCCATATGTGTCAAATTTTGGTTGTCCCCACATACCTGCATATTCCTATATGTTGACCGAAATTTTGTTTGACGACATTTTAGGTACAAGTTGAAAATGACAAATAGTAAAGTGGCATATTGTGGAAATAAGAAATAAAGTACAAGGAGGATTAGTTATAATAGATTCCATACGTGGATAGAAGTTTGATATCCCAATTTTTAAAAGGTATGCAAAGTTTTATTTTATTCCAGATTTCAGTTTAGTTGGTAGAATTTTATAATTATTACTGATTATTTGTCGAACCTTTGATCTGGGAAATTGGGATAACAACTCTGACCTCTTGGTCTCCCTTAACTGGGGGTTACCGGAAGGTGGGGTCATTACATTTGGTATCAGAGCATAGGTTCCTCATTTAATCTTTAATAATTATTAAATTTTACAAATTCCATAGAACCGAGGGAGTTATTAGAGGATTTTTCGAAAGACAGAGATGTCTAGAAAAGGATCACGTCTGGGGGCTGGCAATATTTTCCTCCACACCGCTAGTCAGAATATGAGGACTCCAAGATTTGTGTGACTGTCTGGCCAATGTCGTAGGATCTGACTCAAAATAAGATACCTTTAGGACTCTCTCATCTTGTTCATCCCTTCTCAACTCAAATGTTGTTAAGGATTTTAAGGATTAGGGTTTTCTCCCTTTTTCTCACCCTCTTGAGGTATGGGTAAAGTTGATAAGGTTTAAGGAATCCTCCACCAAATTAATGAAAAGCATGTAAATAAGATTTCATGGACATAAGCTTAATAGTTTAAGAATAAACTAAAGAATAGCTGCATGCTTAGGTCATATGACATATGTAGTCATGCCCTCAGGAGAGATCTGAGGCTAGACCTTCTGGTCAGGAGGATGAGTAGAGAAAGTTAGTCTTGGAGGTAGAGACTGATGAGCGCATACTCATCATGGAATTCAATTACCTTTTTGAACAATTTCAACTCTATTTCACACCTTTTCATCCTAATATGAATCATAACGAACAAAACTACTTAGCTGGCTCAATAATCAAGGTTTTAACTAAATATCATTCATTTAATGTAGGTAAATCAAGCAATTCCACGCATGCGGTCCCAAGACCATTTGAGCTCTTGCGGTCCCAAGACCGTTTGAACCCATGCGGTCTCAAGACCGTTTGGGTCCATACGGTCACAAGACCGTTTGCTGGAATACGTGAAGAACGAACGACGAAATCAGTCGCCGAAGAAAACCATGCGGTCCCAAGACCGTTTGGGCCCATGCGGTCCCAAGACCATTTGGGTCCATGCGGTCCCAAGACCGTTTGGGCCCATGCAGTCCCAAGACTGTTTGGGTCCATGCGGTCCCAAGACCGTTTGGGCCCATGCGGTTTCCAATATCGCTTGCCGCAAGCACAAAGACCGATTGAAGAATAGAAGCCACGCGTTCACCGACCTCAAGATCGATCGACGCAAACCATTTGACGCCGAAACGGTCTCCAAACCGTTTGGCACCAAATGGTCTCCAAACCATTTGGAGAGGATATTTCCAGCAACTTATCCAAACCGTTTGGGATCAGATATGAGCCTATAAATAGACCCCCATGGTCCTCATTTGAGGGGATCAGATCCGGATGCCGATAGGCTTCCAGAGCACTACTCCGATCAAGTTCCACTCCACCTACTACTAATGTTGCATCCAAGGAGGCCGAGAAGAGAAGGAAGACGGAGCAAGGAGCGCATCTTCTTCACTGGGTTGCGACCACTCTCTGCACCGAGCTCATGACAGATCTCTCTTTCTCTCTCATCCTTCTTATATCTCGCATCATGAGCGAGTAGTACCTTTTCGCTGGGGTGCGGGGACTAGCCCCGCTGCCCATGCAAACTATGTTCTTTTGTTAAACTTTCCATGGAAATGTATATAAATCTTCATTTTTTCGTTAATCATTAAGCTCGTAGGTTGTTTATTTCCTTGTCTTCATCTTTGTGCTCCCTATGTTGCGAGAACTTCAATGCATGGGCTTGAATGTCATTTATCAAGTTAGACTCCTTGACGGGAACTTCTGATGGGATTCATTGAGGTTGTAAGTGTATGATCCGTGAGGGGACGAGCCATCTAACCTTCAGTGATTCTTCTGTGCGCCTGACGCCCGTATGGGGGGTTCACAGCCTTAGTTGGATGTTGTATCTTTAGAGTCGTAAGACACGTGATCCAAATGGTGACGAGACATCTGATGCCTATGGTGATGCTTACCCGGACCTGACGCCCGTATGGGGGGTTCTGCAACAGCTCTACTCGGAGTGTTATATCTTGCCTGGATTATTTAAAATGGAGTATGTTTGTGTGTGTAGCGGTGGTCAAACCCGGTACCATCCCAGCAATTCCATATCATTGATCTCAAACCATCTTTAATTCCACTTTTATTTTCTTGCAATTAGTTTAAACAACCCCATATCAACCAATCGTTCTAAATATTAGTTTTACTTGAGCTAGATCCAGCTGACAAGGATTCTTAAAAATGCTGTTCTTTAGGTTCGATCCTCAACTATACTGTGATAAGACTCGTCCGCTTGCGGGAGGTATTATTGCACTTGGTTTTGGTAAAAACTCAGGGATTTCAGCCCCGGGTGAATTTGTTAGTGCATTCAATACACACGTCAAATTCTGGCGTCGTTGCCGGGGACAACGGAACCAGTTAGTCTAATCTAGTTCTTTTAAGACTAATCTAGGATTTTGCTTTTCTTTTTGAAACAATCACTTATCTACTTGAATTTGACTCAACTTTGTGGATCTCATTTTCAAAATCTTTCTAAATTAATGCATGCACCGTTCAGACAGTCCCAGACTCACTGTGAGCTTTGATCCTAAAATAGATAGAACCTTCCATCGTCTGATCAGAGAGAATCAAGCAAGGATGGCACAAGAAGAAGAAGTAGCCCGAAGAGTGGCTCAAGCCATCAATGCACAGAGAGAGAGGCTCATGCAAGAAGCCAGAGCTGCAGTTCAACAAGAGATCTTAGTAGCACAAGCAACAGAACTACAGAAAGATCTTAGAGAGTTCTCAATCCCAAAAGCTGCAAATGTGTATCATCCAGTACAACCTCCTCCCATCGAAGCTGCCAATTTTGAGATTAGAGCACATTGGATCACATTGCTTCAAAACAACCCGTGCTATGGCAAACAAGCAGAGGACAGCCAAGGACATCTTCTGAGATTCATTGACTTATGCGCTATGACAAAGCAAAATGGAGTCTCCGATGATGCCATTCGACTCCGTCTCTTCAAGTATTCCCTTGCTGATAGAGCCATCAGTTGGTACAATTCACTACAAAGTGAAGTACCCATCACCACCTGGGAGCAACTCCAAAATGTGTTTTTGGAAAAGTTCTACCCTCCATCTCTTACATATGAAACTAGGGGCCGAATAACCAATTTCACTCAAGTCCCCGGAGAAACTCTCGTTGAAGCATGGGATAGGTACAAAGAGCTCCTACGCAAATGCCCACACCACGGAATCCCCAAGAATCAACTCATAGAAATCTTCTATAGGGGTGTGGAGGATGATGTCAAGATGTTTCTAGATTCCTCATCTGGAGGAAACATCATGCGACAGAGTTATGACATCGCATGGAGAGTCGTCACCCTAGGAGCAGAAAATCAAGCCAATTGGGGCATATCTGTAGGTAAAGGAGTCTTGAAGGTGGCTATGGCTGAAGCTATTCTAGAATACAAGTCTATCGCTGAAACCTTGAAGGTCTTAGTTGCCAAGCAAGATCATATAGAATCATCTCTAGCTGCTATTGGAAGAGGACTGTGATGAAGTGGACTTTTGGAATCCTAAAATGTCCAATGACATAATCGAAGTCATGCATGATGAGTTGTTTTGGGGAGTTCTAAGTTATTTGGTATGGTTGAATATCAATTGATATTGACAAGTATCAAGGTTTTTCTAAGTTTATGTCTAATTGAGGGAATTAATTGATTTGTCAAATAGTGGTGACTTGGTACAAAATTCAATACAATGCATCTATGATGAGGATAAATCTATGATTCGAATTTCATGAAGTTATGAAATCCCTTTAAGGAGATATTATGGTTTTGACATTGGCGTAATGAGGCATGTGTTGGTGACCTTATACCTAGGTATGTTAATTATTCATCATAAGCCTTATTAGAACGCATCAACACACGACTTTAGATTTAAGGAAGCCACACGGGGATTAGCCAATGAGGCAGTACTAGTCCTTATATGTTATAAGATGACAGGTTACTCATCCCCGCCCCTACCTCCAACTGTTTTGAAGATGTGGGGAGGTCGTGTTCCACATGTGTTGCCACCACGACCCTCAACGTGGTTTAAGGAGGAAACTGAACATGTAATTAGTCTTGCATCAGAGCTTTTGACCCCTTAGCCGAACCCTATATCCTCACTTGCCCGCAATGCTCGGTATGAAGAGACCACCTTCGGGAATGGGAGGGAGTCGAGGAAGTTTAGACTTCCTTTTTCGAACCTAGTCATCCTAACCTTCCCGGTAGTTGTTGTGATGGTTCCTGTACACGACCCCTGATCCATCACTCCCGTATATGAAGCTGAGTGCTACAACCCTCCCTCTCCATTGTCCCTCTACTGCAAGTTGTCGTGGTCTGAGGGAGGAGTTACAGACACACACGGGGAGCTCTGGAGAGATAGAACACAGAGGTGGAGGATTCATCATTTGAGGATAAGAGTAACAGGAAGGTAGGCTGTGGTGGAGCCACTTCGACATGGCGGCAACGTCATGCGGAAGAACCCTGTCTCACACAATACAGAATCGAGGAGGAGATGCAGTAGCGGAAACGGCCTGGAGGAAGGAAGCAGTCGTGGTAGGAGTTGTCGTCTGTGGAGGTGTTAGCATGGAGAACGGAAGTCATAGTTTTTCTCGTCGGAGCTGTGTAGCGGCGGAATACCCTGGCGTCAAGAGGAGATCGGCACGACAGCACTTGAGAGACGAGCTCAGCGCCGGAGCCACCCAGCCCAGCGACGGCGCCGGTGATTCACGGAGAGCAGAGTCCCTCTACAGACTCTGGTTGACGCTCATGCGAGAACACTAGAGGAGAGCGGAGCAGCGTTGATCCCCCACCGGATTCCAGCCTCGCAGCAGTTACCTGGCCACGCCGGCGACCTAGATCGGGAAGATGTCGGGCCTTGAGAGGAGGGAGAGGACGCGCCTAGGCATCGGGCCTGGTTTTGGTCGTCTGACCTCCAAGAAACAAGAGGCAGGGCACCTCTGCTCTGTCGATCGCTTGCCAAATAAGAGCCCTCACAGCGGCGGCGGGCTCACACTCGCGTGAAAGCGAGGCAACCCGGGCGGCAGCGACGTAGGCGGGCATCACTCTGTGATCGTGGAGAACGCGATCCGTGAGAGAGGGAGAAAACTGGGTCAGCCAGTGGTCAAACCACCCAGCCCAAAGCCAAACCAACGCAAACCAAGAGAAGAACCGGCCAGCCCAGGCAAGAGGAGCTGCAACCTAGGAGCCACGTGGCGCGCCGTAATTGGCCATTAGAGGTAAAAATCTCAGAAAATTAGCAGATCTTGGAAATTCATAGAAAATAGTTCGATTGTCAAAAAAATACAAGTAAGGTACCAAAATTCTCAGAAACATGCGTAGAATAATATGGAATCATCATATCAGCCTTTTTATGCTTAAATATCAGCAATATCATGTAAGATGTGTAATCCTTATTTAATGGATAATAAATAGCAAACAATGACATAAAATTATGGAAAAATGTCAGTAACTCCATAATAATGTTTATAGTGCACCTGATATCAGTGATCATGATGTTTATGCATGAAATCATGTAATTTTCTTAGAATGGCTATCTAGGGCTAATAACCCTAAATAAAATGTGGAAAATACATACATGCTCATAAAATCCTGAAAATCACAGGGTAAGCTCATATCAGTATCTGGAACCTCAAATTTAAATATTAGATCATGATGATACACATAGTCATGAGAATATGAAGATGATCCTTAATACATGGGTGGTGACCCTAATATGAATAATACATGTAACTTAGGGTTAATATGTGTACAAAAAGGACATGGAACCTAACGTTTAGATAATGAACAATAATATGGAAAGAGAAATCAATAATATGAATCCGAGACAAGAATGCAAGTAATGATGTGCATACCCTAATGAGATAAGGTAAACCCTAATATGAACACGTTTAGGGTTAAGACGAGATGTAAGATGATGAGAGCCTGATGATAGTATATGATCTTGTCTTAATCAGGTTTAATCAAGGATATAGTTGATATCAAGAATATGTTGTGAATATGATGTCTCTTTGGAAGGTACGCTATTACCTCTTACTTGGCTTATTATACAATATGCTTGTGCTATATGCATAGTAAAATACTTGGCATATGATATTGGATGAAATGATTGTTCTTGTATGATATCTTGCTTGATTTTCCATACTTATGGCTATGAAAACTTGAAACATAATATATCTGTTCCATTATATGAAAGCACTATATCTCTTTGGTAAGTGTAGTGCTTGAAGGTGATCTATCTCTTTGGTAAGCGGATCACCATATGAAATGATCTATCTCTTTGGTAAGCGGATCATGAGGCCATAAAGCATCTATCCCATTGGTAGGCGGATGCATGAGTATATAATGGAAAAATGAGCTTAAAATATGTGTTCTCTTTTGTTAATGAATATCTTTGTGCAAGTATACGCTTTTCTTATATTTCTCTATAACTGCCAAGTATTAGTCTTATCTTATTGCCAAGATATGATGAGAGGTAAATAAAAGACACGTAGGCGTACTCAGTACAATATTCTTGAAATATTGTGCTGACGTGTACCGCATGTAATCTTTTTGTTTAGGTTGTGGTTATGCTCTTGAAGATCCAGGATAGTTGTGAGTTGTGTGGCGAGCTGATGTACAAGTGGACTTGTTGTCTTAAGATCCTGTAGTTTAGTTGTAGTACATGTATATGTATAGTTTGCTATTCAATATGTAATATCAAATCATGTAACAATTCATGTTGTAATTATATGTTGAATGGTGAACATGTGTGTATGGTTTTATTATTGTTCATGTACATGTGCTACTGATTGTTTCCTTATGACTTTCTCTGATTTTTTTTCTTCTTAGCCTTGTGTGGGGCGTTTAAATTGGGATTCTCACTGAGGTGAGGGTTTCAATTTGGACGTCGCACATCAGATTAAGTTTTAGAAAATCCGGGGACGTCACAGGTGGCATCAGAGCATGAACAATAGCAAAGCCTGACATTTGCTCATTGTGCAACTCAAAACCAAAGAATCTTGAACTGAATAATCTTTAGGGTTAGATTAGTCATCTTTTAGAGACTAGATCTGACCTATCCTCTAGGTTAGCACCTAGATGTCTGAGAACTAGGTCTAGACTGGTGCTTGTTGAGTAGCAAGTCATTAGATGTCGTTCTTTCCTTGTAGTGCAGCGGAATGGGACGTTGCACTATTTGGAAATGGCGTGCATCAAGGGAAGAGAAACCCTAGACATATGGCGCTCGTTGTCTAGAGTAGCTACACTAGTCTACACCATGTTCTCACCCTTTTCACTAGTTTTCATGACACTGGACTCTCTACTATGTGTGGGACACTCGTTTCTGGTTTTGGTTTTTGATTCCAAACGAATCGAACCTTGATAGTTTTCTCTGACGCTTGTTTTATCAGAGAAAAACTAAATAATATTTTATTATGTATATGTATTACAAAAATGTGTCCCCACACATGTACGAGTAGGAGGTGATCATGCAACCTAAGTGAAAGTGAATGACATCAGTCTAGAAGAGAGAGTAGTTCTAGATTAGATGTCTAGAGCCTTTTTGATATATTTGATAGATGGAATAGATGATATAGGTTTTGATGATATGATGTAAGTCTTACATAGATGGCATAAGATGGTAATGATGATCTATGTTTGTCTTTGAGGACTTAAGTTCAGTTTTGAGGATTTGAAATAAGTTTTAATGATGTAGGTATGAGTTCTTTTATGATATGAGATGTCTTAGGTTAAGACAAGTTATGAGTCAGCATGAGCCTCAAGCTCTTTTACAAAGGAGGACCTCTAGTGTTAGGACCAGTTTTGGGGTTAGCTCAAGAGAGAGCGAGACCCACAGGGAGAAGGTCAGAGAACCTAGACTCCATGATATGAGAAATACGAGAGATATGCGATATGATATGTCCTAAACTAGAATACTCCTGAGTGAATGAGTTGTGCTGCTTAATGCATGATTCCTATAGTCTTCTTGAACCCTAGATGTCCTTGGGAGGACCAAACCCTAGAGACAGAGAGAGGCTGGTTATATATGAACATGTGAACATCAATATGAGTGTCTGCCATCTGGGTGAGGGAGAGAGCCCAAGACCCTGGAGGAGGTAGCTATGTTAGTTTCTGTGAAGCCTCATGCTCGGGTTGGTGGTTTCCCACATAGGAATCTAGTGGTGTATATAAGAAAGTTTTGGGTAAGATGTTGCATGGGTAGAGACCTATGAAGAGTATGTTGTAGCATGTTTTGGTTTGTGCTCATGTGGCTAGAGTTAATGAAGCTATTAGCTAGTGCCAATGAGGTAATCCGGAAACCCTAGACTAAGAGAGGGAAGATATAGTATGTGCATATGAGATATGCATAAAGTTGAGTGAGCTCAGAGAGACTGAACATGTTACTACCCTCATGACATGGGTCAAGAGAACCTCAGTTGGACTACATAAAGTTTTGATATATGCTTAATAAGCCACTCACATAAGTTTGTTTAGCACAACCATAATATAATATATGTAAGGATGAGTTCAAATCTCAAGATGTGATAGGTAGACATGATGTGATGGAGACCTAGAGATGGTTTAATAGATGTTAACACATATATGGTTAACCATGTACACGAATAATGATGATAATGTGATAGTGTTGGTTAATCTTGTGATGAAATCACTAATAAATGTTGCAATTTACTATGAACAGTGAAATAAGATCATATGAATGAAACAAGTTACATGAGGTGTTAATCTTAATGCTTAATAAAGATGAAAAATATAGTTTGATAGTTAGCACAACATAAAATGTTGATGACACCTTGACATAATCTGTTAACTTTAGTTAATTTTTTTTTTGGAACGTGATAGTATGATGTCGAATATTAATGCATGAGTTAAGATAAGGAAGCAAATCTAACATATGACATATGTAATAACTTAACCTGAGTTTCTAAACCCTTGTTGAGCTTTCTACGAAGTGATGTTTAACCCTAGATGTTGTAAAACATCCTAGTAGCTTAGATATAGTTTTGGAGCTTTTGATTATGTTGCACATAGAGTGGTTTGTTACATGTGGATGAAGGAAAGATAAGGTTTTCCATGGAAGTATGAGTATGGTTAACTTTCGAGGACAAAAGTTCTTTTAAGATGTATATGATGTGAAAGACTGGATTTTTGGGCTTAATTCCGAGGACGGAATTTCTTTTAAGGTGTGTAGGATGTGATGAAGTGGACTTTTGGAATCCTAAAATGTCCAATGACATAATCGAAGTCATGCATGATGAGTTGTTTTGGGGAGTTCTAAGTTATTTGGTATGGTTGAATATCAATTGATATTGACAAGTATCAAGGTTTTTCTAAGTTTATGTCTAATTGAGGGAATTAATTGATTTGTCAAATAGTGGTGACTTGGTACAAAATTCAATACAATGCATCTATGATGAGGATAAATCTATGATTCGAATTTCATGAAGTTATGAAATCCCTTTAAGGAGATATTATGGTTTTGACATTGGCGTAATGAGGCATGTGCTGGTGACCTTATACCTAGGTATGTTAATTATTCATCATAAGCCTTATTAGAACGCATCAACACACGACTTTAGATTTAAGGAAGCCACACGGGGATTAGCCAATGAGGCAGTACTAGTCCTTATATGTTATAAGATGACAGGTTACTCATCCCCGCCCCTACCTCCAACTGTTTTGAAGATGTGGGGAGGTCGTGTTCCACATGTGTTTCCACCACGAACCTCAACGTGGGTTAAGGAGGAAACTGAACAGGTAATTAGTCTTGCATCAGAGCTTTTGACCCCTTAGCCGAACCCTATATCCTCACTTGCCCGCAATGCTCGGTATGAAGAGACCACCGTCGGGAATGGGAGGGAGTCGAGGAAGTTTAGACTTCCTTTTTCGAACCCAGTCATCCTAACCTTCCCGGTAGTTGTTGTGATGGTTCCTGTACACGACCCCTGATCCATCACTCCCGTATATGAAGCTGAGTGCTACAACCCTCCCTCTCCATTGTCCCTCTACTGCAAGTTGTCGTGGTCTGAGGGAGGAGTTATAGACACACACGGGGAGCTCTGGAGAGATAGAACACGGAGGTGGAGGATTCATCATTTGAGGATAAGAGTAACAGGAAGGTAGGCTGTGGTGGAGCCACTTCGACATGGCGACAACATCATGCGGAAGAACCCCGTCTCACACAATACAGAATCGAGGAGGAGATGCAGTAGCGGAAACGGCCTGGAGGAAGGAAGCAGTCGTGGTAGGAGTTGTCGTATGTGGAGGTGTTAGCATGGAGAACGGAAGCCATAGTTTTTCTCGTCGGAGCTGTGTAGCGGAGGAATACCCTGGCGTCAAGAGGAGATCGGCACGACAGCACTTGAGAGACGAGCTCAGCGCCGGAGCCACCCAGCCCAGCGACGGCGCCGGTGATTCGCGGAGAGCAGAGTCCCTCTACAGACTCTGGTTGATGCTCATGCGAGAACACTAGAGGAGAGCGGAGCAGTGTTGATCCCCCACCGGATTCCAGCCTTGCAGCAGTTACCTAGCCACACCGACGACCTAGATCGGGAAGATGTCGGGCCTTGAGCGGAGGGAGAGGACGCGCCTAGGCATCAGGCCTGGTTTTTGTCGTCTGACCTCCAAGAAACAAGAGGCTGGGCACCTCTGCTCTGTCGATCGCTTGCCAAATAAGAGCCCTCACAGCGGCGGCGGGCTCACACTCGCGTGAAAGCGAGGCAACCTGGGCGGCAGCGACGTAGGCGGGCATCACTATGTGATCGTGGAGAACGCGATCCGTGAGAGAGGGAGAAAACTAGGTCAGCCAGTGGTCAAACCAGCCAGCCCAAAGCCAAACCAACGCAAACCAAGAGAAGAACCGGCCAGCCCAGGCAAGAGGAGCTGCAACCTAGGAGCCACGTGGCGCGCCGTAATTGGCCATTAGAGGTAAAAATCTCAGAAAATTAGCAGATCTTGGAAATTCATAGAAAATAGTTCGATTGTCAAAAAAATACAAGTAAGGTACCAAAATTCTCAGAAACATGCGTAGAATAATATGGAATCATCATATCAGCCTTTTTATGCTTAAATATCAGCAATATCATGTAAGATGTGTAATCCTTATTTAATGGATAATAAATAGCAAACAATGACATAAAATTATGGAAAAATGTCAGTAACTCCATAATAATGTTTATAGTGCACCTGATATCGGTGATCATGATGTTTATGCACGAAATCATGTAATTTTCTTAGAATGGCTATCTAGGGCTAATAACCCTAAATAAAACGTGGAAAATACATACATGCTCATAAAATCCTGAAAATCACAGGGTAAGCTCATATCAGTATCTGGAACCTCAAATTTAAATATTAGATCATGATGATACACATAGTCATGAGAATATGAAGATGATCCTTAATACATGGGTGGTGACCCTAATATGAATAATACATGTAACTTAGGGTTAATATGTGTACAAAAAGGACATGGAACCTAACGTTTAGATAATGAACAATAATATGGAAAGCGAAATCAATAATATGAATCTGAGACAAGAATGCAAGTAATGATGTGCATACCCTAATGAGATAAGGTAAACCCTAATATGAACACGTTTAGGGTTAAGACGAGATGTAAGATGATGAGAACCTGATGATAGTATATGATCTTGTCTTAAACAGGTTTAATCAAGGATATAGTTGATATCAAGAATATGTTGTGAATATGATGTCTCTTTGGAAGGTACGCTATTACCTCTTACTTGGCTTATTATACAATATGCTTGTGCTATATGCATAGTAAAATACTTGGCATATGATATTGGATGAAATGATTGTTCTTGTATGATATCTTGCTTGATTTTCCATACTTATGGCTATGAAAACTTGAAACATAATATATCTGTTCCATTATATGAAAGCACTATATCTCTTTGGTAAGCGTAGTGCTTGAAGGTGATCTATCTCTTTGGTAAGCGGATCACCATATGAAATGATCTATCTCTTTGGTAAGCGGATCATGAGGCCATAAAGCATCTATCCCATTGGTAGGCGGATGCATGAGTATATAATGGAAAAATGAGCTTAAAATATGTGTTCTCTTTTGTTAATGAATATCTTTGTGCAAGTATACGCTTTTCTTATATTTCTCTATAACTGCCAAGTATTAGTCTTATCTTATTGCTAAGATATGATGAGAGGTAAATAAAAGACACGTAGGCATACTCAGTACAATATTCTTGAAATATTGTGCTGACGTGTACCGCATGTAATCTTTTTGTTTAGGTTGTGGTTATGCTCTTGAAGATCCAGGATAGTTGTGAGTTGTGTGGCGAGCTGATGTACAGGTGGACCTGTTGTCTTAAGATCCTGTAGTTTAGTTGTAGTACATGTATATGTATAGTTTGCTGTTCAATATGTAATATTAAATCATGTAACAATTCATGTTGTAATTATATGTTGAATGGTGAACATGTGTGTATGGTTTTATTATTGTTCATGTACATGTGCTACTAATTGTTTCCTTATGACTTTCTCTGATTTTTTTTCTTCTTAGCCTTGTGTGGGGCGTTTAAATTGGGATTCTCGCTGAGGTGAGGGTTTCAATTTGGACGTCGCACATCAGATTAAGTTTTAGAAAATTCGGGGACGTCACAAGGACATTCACCCACTAGGCAACAAGAACAGGTCAAGTCCACTTCTCTGTTATGTGAAGCATGCAAAAGCACAGATCATTCCACTCTATCATGCAATGTTCTCTACGACGTTGTTCTAAGCAATGCTTGTGGACAAGGAGATAATTGCCAGATGAAAAATCTAAATGCTATCAACGCCATCCCTGGGCAAAACTATTACAATCTGAATCAAAATAGGAATCACCCAGGCTTCCAATATGGAAACCCTTCGGGAGCTATGAACTCGCATCAATTCGGCCCCAACAATCAATCAAGAAGCCCACTAGGATTCCAGTATAACCAACAACAGAACTTTGGGAATCAAGGAAACTTCAAAGGAAACTTTCAGAATAGGAACTACAATAACTATCAGAACAACTCTCAGTATCAGAACCTGAATCAACAGCAAGGACAAGCAGGACCCATACCTTCTGATGACAAGCTATCATCCATTGAAAAGATGTTGCAAACACAGTAAACGATGATAGCCAACCAACAAGCCCAGTAGAAAGCTATTGAAACTCAACTAGCTCAACTAGAATCTAGCATCAAGCCACCAGCTGGAATCTTTGTCGGACAACCTGAAAACAATCCTAAGCACCCTGAACAATTGAAGGCAGTCGCCACAAGGTCAAGAAAAGACTATTCATATCCTCTAGTAAAAGACACTTGTGGTTATTAGTGACGAAGATGAACATGTGATGGTTCAAAACTCAACAACACTTGAGTCACAACCAAGGGAAGATAAGACAGACAAGGAAAGTCCTGAGAAATCTGCTGATGAAGAAGCTGAAACACCAGAGCCAGATATTCCTGTGTATAAGCCTCGTATACCCTTCCCCTCCCGCCTGAGGCAAACCAAGCTTGATACTAGATTTAATAAGTTCAAAGAGGCTATGAAGAAGCTCCATGTTGATATACCCTTCTTAGATGCTCTTGCTGAGATACCAGTCTGGAATAAGTATCTAAAGTCGCTTCTCACCAGGAAATACATCACTGAAGAGTATGAAACTGTAAAACTGGCTACGACCACATCGGATATCATATTGAGCAAGATGCCAAAGAAACAAAAAGATCCTGGATCCTTTGGAATATCATGTCACATTGGTGACTCATCATGAAAGAAAGGATTGGAAGACTTGGGTGCAAGCATCTCAATTATGCCATTCAGCCTGTGCAAAAGATTAGGGTTTGCAAAATTGCTTCCTACTGCTATGACTATTCAACTCGTATAAAATTTGATAAAAAGACTGTTAGGAATCCTGGAAAATATCTCGGTCAAGGTGGGAAAGGACACATATGTTCCATGCGACTTCGTCATTATGGACATAAAAGAAGACACCAGATATCCTCTCATCTTTGGGCGTCTATTCCTCACCACTGCAAGAGCCCTAATTGATGTTGAAGCTGGTACCTTCCTACTAAGATTAGGCAAGGAGACCCTAGAATTCAAAGTTTTTGAAAGTATGAGAAGACCAAGTATACAGAAAGAAGTCTACCTGATTGATTGCATTGAGAAAATGTCACAACTGACCCAAGAGTATCACGAATCTTACGATCCCTTGGAAACCGCTCTATCATATTTATCGATCGATGAACCAATCATCAAACGAGCAAATAACTACATCGAATCCCTTGACTCTGCTGAAGAAGATGCTGAAGCCACCTGTGAAGACCTTAAGGCTACCGAAACTATAGAAGAAACAAGCGAAAAACAAGAGGCTCCCGAGATGAAGCCCCTACCTGAAGGACTGAAGTACATGTTTTTAGACGATCTCAAAGCATGTCCAGTTATTATAAATTCCAATTTAACGACTGAACAAGAAGAGAAACTTCTGAAGGAATTAAGGGGAAGAAAGAAAGCCATCGGCTATAGGATGAGTGGCCTCATAGGGGTCAGTCAAGCTCTGTGTATGCATAAGATTCCTATGATGGAGGATCACAAGCCGACTATCGAGCATCAATGAAAGTTTAATCCCAATATGAAGGAAGTAGTCTGTCACGAGATCATCAAACTTCTCATAGCTGGAATCATCTACCCGATATCAGATTCGCCATGGGTTAGCCCAGTGCATGTTATCCCAAAGAAGGGTGGAACAACTGTTATAAGGAATGAAAACAACGAGCTCATCCCCACTCGAACAATCACCGAGTGGTGGATGTGTATTGATTATAGGAAATTAAACAAAGCGACTCGAAAAGATCATTTTCCCATTCCCTTCCTTGACCAAGTTTTAGAAAGGCTAGCTCACCAAGAATATTTCTGTTACCTTGACAGTTACTCTAGATTCTATCAGATTCCCATACATCTAGATGACCAAGAGAAAACAACTTTCACCTATCCCTTCAGAACATACACGTTTAAAAGAATGCCATTTGGACTCTGTAATGCACCCACGACTTTTCAATGTTGTATGTCTGCAATTTTCACAGGGCTTATTGAAACTATTATGGAAGTCTTCATGGATGATTTTTTTGTATATGGAGACTCATTTGATTCATGTCTAAAGCACCTCTCCCTGGTCCTCAAACATTGTGAAGAAGCACATCTGGTGCTAAATTGGGAAAAATGCCACTTCATGGTGACAGAAGGCATTGTCCTGGGCCATAGGGTTAGCAATAGAGGAATTGAAGTAGATAAAACCAAGATTGAAGTGATATCTAAATTGGATATTCCCACGAATGTGAAAGAAGTTCACGCCTTCCTTGTTCATGCTGGATTCTATAGAAGATTCATAAAGGATTTTTCCAAGATAACTAAGCCAATGACAAACCTACTACTAAAGGATGTTGATTTCAATTTCAATGAAGAATGTGTTAAAAGCTTTGATACGCTGAAGAAGGCACTTTCAACAACCCCCATCATTAGAGCTCCCTACTGGGACCATCCTTTTAAAATTATGTGTGATGCCAGTGATTACGCGATGGGTGTTGTTTTGGGGCAATATATAGAAAAGAAACATTATGTGATCTATTATGCATCAAAAACCCTTGACGAAGCTCAGAGGAATTATGCCATTACTGAGAAAGAACTTCTAGCAGTCATCTATGCCTTCGACAAGTTCAGATCCTACCTTATTGGTTCAAAGGTCATTGTTTACACATACCATGCTGCTATTCGTTACCTTCTGGCAAATAAGGATGCAAAACCAAGGTTGATTAGATGGATACTCTTACAACAAGAATTTGATCTGGAGATAAGAGATAAAAAAGGGACGGAAAATGTTGTAACGGATCACCTCAGTCGTATCCACACTTTGGATGCCGAGAAAATTCCGATCAATGACTCCCTACCTGATGATCAACTAATGAGGGTCTCGAAAGTTATACCATGGTATTCTGATTTCGTAAACTATCTTGCTGCTGGAGTCATCCATCCTCAATGCACCGGGAATGCACTGAAGAAGTTCATGCATGATGTGAAGCATTATCACTGGGATGAACCATATCTTTTTAAACTTTGTGCCGATGGTTTGTATAGACGGTGTATCACCGAAGAAGAAGCTCAATCTATTCTGGAACAATGTCACTCAGGACCTATGGGTGGGCATATGAGCTCTAAAAAGACTGCTCTAAAGGTTTTGTAGTGTGGATTCTTCTGGCCAACCATATCCAAAGATTCTTATGATTTTGTCCTTAACTGTGACAAATGTCAAATATCTAGCAATATAACCAAGAGAGACGAGATGCCGCTGAATCTATGGCAAGATGTTGAGATATTCGATGTTTGGTGGGTGGACTATATGGGTCCATTCCCATCTTCTAATGGATTTTCATACATCCTAGTGGCGGTGGACTACGTCTCAAAATGGGTTGAGGCTATACCAACCGTCACTAGTGACTCAAAACCCGTCGTCAAATTATTCAAAGATGTTATCTTTCCTCGGTTTGGAGTGTCGCGAACCGTGATATCTGACGGAGGTTCCCACTTTATTGAAAGAAGCTTTGAAGATATGCTAAAAAAGTATGGAGTCTCACACAAGGTAGCTTCACCTTACCATCCACAAACAAGTGGACAGGTCGAGGTCTCTAACCGACAAATAAAGGCTATTCTTGAGAAATCTGTTGGACGTAATCGAAAAGACTGGTCGACAAAAATCAACAATGCCTTATGGGCCTATCGTACTGCTTATAAAACTCCCCTTGGGACTACACCTTTTCGATTGATATATGGAAAGGCTTGCCACCTGCCAGTCGAACTAGAACACAAGGCATGGTGGGCAATAAAATAATTGAACTTTGATATGAAAGAAGCGAGCCAAGCCAGGATTCTACAACTCCACGAGCTGGATGAACTCAGAATGACAGCCTATGAGAATGCATGAATCTACAAAGAACGTAAAAAACGGTGGCATGATGGACATCTGAAAAGAAAGGACATACAAGTGGGAGACCAGGTTCTGGTATTCAACTCAAGATTAAGGTTATTCCCAGGAAAACTCTGCTCACGCTGGTCCGAACCATACATCGTCAAAAGCATCTCCCCTCATGGCGCCTTCTCTTTATGGAGTGAAGAGTCAGGAGAATTCATAACCAATGGGCACCGCCTGAAGAGATATTTCACCGCGATAGACATAGGCACCAAAATAGTGCTAGAACTTGAAAATCCAAAAGACCCACCATGAATCTGAAGGACTCAGTCGAGCCATCGATGTAAAACAAAGGCGCTTGTCGGGAGGCAACCCGATCAATAACTCTGTTTTATTTTTCCTTTCCAAATTTTGTTTCACCTTCTAGTTAACTTTTCCTTAAACTTTGCCTTTTGAAATAGTTTTTCTTTTCTTTCAGATAAAAGATTGGAGTTGCGCTGATCAGAACGCAATCACACTCGGCGGTCATAACTGGTGTAACCTTTCCCCTCCATCTTGGATTTAGGGTTTGCTCGGGACGAGCAAATCTCTAAGTTCAGGGTGGAGGGTGGGTGGTACGTACTTCACTTCCACATACACCCTCTTTTCATACTCAAGTTGTCTCTATCATAAAAATTTTCATATTTTTTGAACAGATATTTGATGATTTTTTGACACTTGTTGATAAAATGTAACTAACTAACTTGCTATGCATCTTCTATCATAATATCCTCCTTATTCGAAGTAAATCCTCAAGAGGACTGATTTTTGAAACTTGCCTTTTGCCTGAAATTGTCCTGTGAAGCTTATGATTCCTAACATCATAATACTTTTTACAAAAATGATAAGTATCTGTAAAACTGATAGGGATCAGACATGTCGTGCTTCCTAACTAACTAGTGGAACAATGGCTCAGAATCCCCACCGGATCCGCATCAAGTCATTATTTGAGTAGAGTATGACAAAGAGAACAACCCGGCACATTGAATTGTAAATCAAGTTGCATTCTGATATGAACTCTCTTCTACACTTCTTCTATCATCTTCGTACCCCTCCATCCATCAAAAGCACCAAAATAGCCAAATATGTGTCAAACCCTAAGTTCAGGGTGGCACACCACTTCCCCCTTATCCGCTTCTTCCATACCCCTCGCAATAAAATAAAAGGGGCATAACACCAAAAATGCAATCTCGAGTCGAATAGAGGAGATCTCTGCAAACAAAAGATGCCAACATGCACACAAAAAGAAATGCAATCTCGAGTCGAATAGAGGAGAGATTTGCACAAAATGCAATAAATGAAATTGCAAAACAAATAAAAATCTCGAGTCGAATAGAGGAGAGATTTACTTCTTCTTTCCATACCACCTTTCACTCCTTTTTCTACCTAAGGGCACAATGCATGCCTCCACAATCACGAAATACACCAGTGTCAGATCGGATGCACACTTGTTGATTCTGCGGGTATCTCTGGACTCTTACAAAACTTTTTGACATGCTTGTTGTTGGAAAAAGTGAGGAAGTGATGTTGGAAAACGAACCCAGGAATGAAGCTATGGTAAGACGTGTGTAGTGGTCCCAGGAGGTTGAGGTACTGATTCATACTGAGCAAAAAGAAAACATTCGTGATGTGAAGATGAAGCAATCACACGGATTGAAAGTATTTCATTGGGCAATAGTTTCAAATTGTATGTTACTCGAGGACGAGCAACGTTTAAGTTCAGGGTGTTTTGATGAGTGCATACTCATCATGGAATTCAATTACATTTTTGAACAATTTCAACTCTATTTCACACCTTTTCATCCTAATATGAATCATAACGAACAAAACTACTTCGCTAGCTCAATAATCAAGGTTTTAACTAAATATCATTCATTTAATGCAGGTAAATCAAGCAATTCCACGCATGCGGTCCCAAGACCCTTTGAGCTCTTGTGGTCCCAAGACCGTTTGAACCCATGCGGTCTCAAGACCATTTGGGTTCATACGGTCCCAAGACCATTTTCTGGAATATGCGAAGAACGAATGACAAAATTGGTCGCCGAAGAAAACCATGCGGCCCCAACACCGTTTGGGTCCATGCGGTCCCAAAACCGTTTCGGTCCATGCGGTCCAAAGACCCTTTGGGCCCATGTGGTCTCAAGACCGTTTGGGTCCATGCGGTCCCAAGACCGTTTGGGCCCATGCAGTTTCCAAGATCGCTTGCCGCAAGTGCAAAGACCGATTGAAGAACAGATGCCGCGCGTTCACCGACCTCAAGATCGATCGACGCAAACCGTTTGAGGCTGAAACGGTCTCCAAACCGTCCAGCAACTTATCCAAACCGTTTGGGATCAGATCTGAGCCTATAAATAGACCCCCAGGGTCCTCATTTGAGGGGATCGGATCTGGACGCCGATAGGCTGCCAGAGTACAACTCCGATCAAGTTCCACTCCACCTACTACTAGTGTTGCATCCAAGGAGGTCGAGAAGAGAAGGACGGTGGAGCAAGGAGCACATCTTCTTCACTGGGTTGCGACCACTCTCTGCACCGAGCTCATGATGGATCTCTCTTTCTCTCTCATCCTTCTTGTATCTCGCATCATGAGCGAGTAGTACCTTTTCACTGGGGTGCGGGAACTATCCCCGCTGCCCATGCAAACCATGTTCTTTTGTTAAACTTTCCATGGCAATGTATATAACTCTTCATTTTGTCGTTAATCATTAAGCTCGTAGGTTGGTTATTTGCTTGTCTTCATCTTTGTGCTCCCTATGTTGCGAGAACTTCAATGCATGGGCTTGAACGTCATTTATCAAGTTAGACTCCTTGACGAGAACTTCCGATGGGATTCCTTGATGTCGTAAGTGTATGATCTGTGAGGCGACGAGCCATCTAACCTTTGGTGACGCTTCTGTGTGCCTGACGCCCGTATGGGGGGTTCACATCCTTAGTTGGATGTTGTATCTTTAGAGCCGTAAGACACATGATCCGGATGGTGACTAGACATCTGATGCCTATGGTGATGCTTACGCAGACCTGACGCCCGTATGGGGGGTTCTGCAGCAGCTCTACTTGGAGTGTTATATCTTGCCCGGATTGTTTACAATGGAGTATGTTTGTGTGTGTAGCAGTGGTCAAACCTGGTACCATCCCAGCAATTCCATATCATTGATCTCAAACCATCTTTAATTCCACTTTTATTTTCTTGCAATTAGTTTAAACAACCCCATATCAACCAATCGTTCTAAATATTAGTTTTACTTGAGCTGATCCAGCTGACAAAGATTCTTAAAAATGTTGTCCTTTGGGTTCGATCCTCAACTATACTTCGATAAGACTCGTCCGCTTGCGGGTGGTATTATTGCACTTGGTTTTGATAAAAACTCGGGGATTTCAGCCCCGGGTGAATTTTTATTGCATTCAATACACACGTCAGAGACCTCCATTATAAGTAGAGACCTGGCACATCCTCTGAGGATGATGCTAACCCTAACCCTAAGTGGTGGTTAGAGAGAGATGGCATGATGAGTCAGATACCATGGTAGGCCAGGAGTGCGGGTGGACATGCTTTTTGATGCCCATGACGATATGAGCCATGTGAGGTTGGATGACCTAGTACCTTTGGCGGCCCAACCCTGGGAAGGGTCATGCATGTTAGAGTGAAGGATAGTTCCTTCAATGATGAGGTTAGTGAAGAACCTATAGAAACCCTATGGGCTCTTATGAGCATGGCATAGTATGCACCCAGAGTACGTCTGTAGTGCTGGTAGTAGGTTGAAACCTAGGCCTAAAGGGCATGTTGGATAGCTCATGAGATAAGCATGAGGAGTTGTGGATAATCTTGAGCAAACATAGGTTTAACCCATGAAAGCGTATGCATGTGAGCTTGGTCCACCTAGAGAGAGGACCTCTAGTAGTAAGGTTATTTATAGGGTTAGCTCTAGAGAGAGAGTGGGACCCAAACAAGAAGGTTGGAATCTTAAACTCTGAGATATGAGGAACAGTGGGGAGTTGAGGATGATGCGACCTAAGTGGATGGTTGTGGTTGCCTCATGCATGATCCCTGGAGGCTGATGGTATCTTGGTTTCCTTTAGAGGAACCAAACCCTAGAGAGAGGATAAGGCTGCTAGTACCTATGTGCCTATGGTATAGGTGTTTACCCTTTTAGGGTTAGGAAGAAGAGTTCCTTAGACCATGAAGAGGTTTAGTAACAAGTTGTTAGGCCTCATACCTAGTTGGTTGTCCTAGAGGAGGACTCCACTCTGAGGTTTTATTTAAGTGGAATGATAATAGGAAGTGCATGTCGTACCTTGTACATGCTTGGTACATGGTTATAGGGTTGAGCATGCAGTTGGACATCAGAAAGGTGAACCTAGGGTTCCTAGACCTAAGAGGGGAAGTAGTAGTGATGGGTGTGCCTAATGCTCATGACGAGATTTGAATTTTCATAGATTTGAGCATGGCACCCCTCATGTTTGGAGGAAAAGGAAACCCCTTGGTTTAGGGGTATGTTTGATGAATCCCTCATCTCTAAGTTGGTGACATCGGCAGGTATGATGATGGTCCAATGTGAAAGAATAGAAACAAGTAGGACCTACCATGGAGACCTAGAATGGTTTAGAAGGTGGTCTGTTTGTTAGCTATGTGCCTTAGTAGCTTGCTAGGGCTAAGCATGCTCATGTGAAGATAAACTGTGGACATAAGGACGTTGTGACCTTTATTATCAAGATGTAGTTTCCTCCCATCCTGGGAGAGGGACCCTTTTGTAGGGTGTATACCAGCTTTTGTTGGGTTTGAGGAAACCCTAAGAGGTCTCATAGAATCTTGAGAAACTAAGTGGAGAGTACATAGTATAAGAGTGAACCTTAGACCCATAGATGATCATCTTTGAGTGCATTTGGATGTGTTACCATGGAGGTAGCCGGTATGGGGCCTGACCAAGGTAGGCAGGTTGCCATGACCCCTATGAAAGGATGTAAGTAAGACCACAAATGCTGAGAGAGATGATGGATACTTGGGTAAGGTTCTTGTTGGCTAAATGGACATCTATAAATCCCTTTGTTTTGATTATGACAAACATTTCATTCTTATTGATCTAACGAGCTACTTGAGTGTGCAGGAACAAGGTGGATGACAAAGCAACTAGGGAAATCCATATGCTTACATGTTTATGTTTTCATGCAATGTAATCGCTTTGTAAAAACTTGTACAAATATATAATGTACAAGTACTTAGATTGCATGTAAATCAAGCGTTAGATTCTCCCTAGCTAAACACCACATTTAGATAAGTCATTCCCTTCAAATAGGATCACATTTGCACACTCATACATATAATTAGTGCCTAAATTGAAACATTGAAACAGGATCAATCTCAGTCGACAAACTCCTCGACCGAGACACTCTCGGTCGACAATCTTCTCGACCGAGAAAGATCCATAGTAGCCGTTAGACACAACTGACAAGGTAGTTGGCAGTTGGAGATAGACGTTGCAAATCACTTGTTCCAGAGAGCCTGTCGGTCGACAAAAGTTCGACCGAGTAGGTGTCTCGGTCGACCATTTCTCGACCGAGATGGTCTCTGACAGCAACTGCAGAGTTAATTAATTAGCCGTTGTTAAAGCAACAAACTTGTACCTAACGGCTAGTTAAGCACTTAGAAACCCCTAGAAGTTGTCTAGAACGTCCTTAAGCATCCTTAGACCATTCCTATAAATAGGACAAGTCATACGACACTCAAATACACTTGTTACACTTGAGAAATCCTTGAGCATACTTTAAGCAATCTGTTTGTGAGCAATTTGAGCATTGTGACAATTGGCCATTTCCTTCCTTAGCTCAAAATTCGTGTCCTATAGGCTAGTATCTCCTACCCACTGCAATCACAAGTCCATACACTTGGTTAGGAGATCTATACGCTTGATCTAGGCAAATCAAGCCTTGGGCTACAAAGGATAAGTTGTAATTTCCTTTTTCCTTTCTTGTTCTCTATTACCGTTTGTACTCTCCTTGCTACTCCTAGGTTGGAGGCTGCTGATTGGAGAGGGTGGAGATCTTCTTGGTGAAGAAGGTGACTTTGAGCTACTTCAGAAGGCTGGTGCAACGGGAGGTTACTTCTAGAGAGGAAGGCTACTTCAAGGGGGAGCTTGGAGTTACTTCAAGAAGGTTACCTCAAAGTTGGTGCACCTACTTCAAGTGAAGGCTGTTCAAAGGGTGTAAAGGAAAGTATTGTATTTTGTATAAATCCTTGAGAAGGTAATAAAATAAATACTTTCAAAATCCCGGTTGGGTAAGCAACTGGGTAGTGGACTGACAACTTTAGTATTTGCTAAAGTTGGAACCACTCTAAACACCTGTCTCCTTCTTCTAATTTTCAATTGTGGTTGTTTGAGTTTAATAAATTATTTTAAAACTCTATTCACCCCCCCCCTCTAGTGTTTTTCAATTGGTATCAGAGCAGGCTTCAAGGAACCCTAACCAGGTCTTGAAGAATGGAGGGTAATGGTGATTACAATCACAACAAAAGGTGCTGCTTGGACAAAACTACAACATGTTGCAATTGGTGCTTAGGAACAAGCCACACAACAACTAGATGCCCATGGAGATCAAAGAAGGAAGATGAGAACAAAGATTGTCTCATTGCTACAACTAGCGAGGAAGAAGAAGAAGAGGTAAGTCTTTTTGATTTATCTAAAGAAGAACTAGTTGCTAGCCTTGAAGAAACACATATTAAATATGTTGAATGCAAGAAGAAATTAAAGAAATCTAATAAAGAAAATAATGAATTACATGCTAAGCTTCTTGCTATTACATCTGAAAACGAAGATCTTAAAAAGATCATTGAAGATCATGATATTGAGATAAAATCTATAGAGGCAAATTGTAATCTACTTTCTTTAGAGAAAAATAATTTGCAAAGTCAAGTGAATGATCTTCAAAAACAACCCATCTTATGCAACCATCTAGATTATGATTCTATTGTCAAAGAAAGAAATTCATTGTCTTCTAATCTAGATCAAGCAAAACTAGATATCAAGAAGATAATGGAAGAGATTGCCAAGTTACAACAAAAAGTTAGTAATTTGAATAGTAATGGCATTCTTGATAAAATCTTAGATAATCCCTATCATCAAATCGGGAGAAGAGGACTAGGTTACAAGCCTAAAGGGAAATCCTATCAACAACCTAGTTGGAGAAAGTCACAAACACATCAATCTATATATGTACCTAAAGGAACATCATCACGATATGACAACACTGCACACAACCATAGAAAAAGATATGAGGTTGACTCGATATGCTGTCATTATTGTTTGCGCCTTGGTCATCATTCCTTTTCATGTCCTTACAAAAGAAAAGATGTCGAGTTAGTTTGGGTTCCAAAACCTCCAAACTAAATAAACGCAATTAAGTTGAGATATGACCAAGAACCTTAGTTGCATAATTCTACGTCTATCTCAACTCAACATAATGGGATAACAAATAAATTTAAGTATCTAAATATTTAAACTTGCATAATTATGTTTTATTTGGAAGCAATTAACAGTTTCAGGAATATTGTCGGTCGAGAGACTGTCGACCGAGATACTGTCGGTCGAGAAATTATCGATCGAGCATGTCACTGATTTCCAGTCTGTTGCAAAATTGCTGAATTCTTTGATAAAATTGCTATCTATTCATGATTCATGATTGGATATATATTTTGGAAATCATCCCTAAAAATTTAAATTAATATTAGTTTATTCCCTAAATGATTTAAGTTTAAACTGAAATTATGCTTAGTTTAATGAAAAGAAAATTTCTATCATTATTCACATGATTTCTTTATTTTCTGGTCTATCCATATAGAAATCATGTGATTAAAATCATGTGATTATTTACTGTTATTGTTCTGTCATTACATCATGGATATGCTTTCACCATTTGATACTGTGATTAGCTTGATAGATAATTGTCTACATGGATCCATGATAGGCGAGCAAATGCTTTATTGGTAATATGTTATGCTTGCAACACATAAGATAAAATCTCTCAATTAGTATCTTTAAAAGACTTGAGATATTTAGTGTGCCTTCAGTAAAGCATCTTATGAGGATACTAAACGACGTGAAATTTGATATTCATATTACTACAGCAAAGCCTATATTTTAAGAAAAGGACAAATGTTTTCATATTAAGTATTATGCTTCAACTTGTTACTTAATCAAATTTTATGCAGATATTATACTCGATATATTCAATTTGAAAATCTGCAAATTTGCCTCTCGGTCAAAATGAAATTTGACCAAGGGGCGCTATGGTCGTAGTCAAATTCGACCTAAAATAAGTTTGACACAATAACTATTTGAATATCATTTTATTGTGATTAAAAGAAAAATCAAATTATGATCACAAAATTGTCCCAATATAGTCAATAATAAAACAAAATATTACTCCCTTAGAAAATATATATATGCTCTACAAATTCAGTCTATCATTTGCATTAAAAATCAGCTTAAAAATTCGTACCCAGTAAGTCAGTCGGTCGACGAATCTTCGACCGAAAACCTCTCGGTCTGCCCACCTCTCTCGACCGACAGAATCTAGACAGACCTAACATCGGACACACTTCCGGTCGACAATTGTTCGACCGAGACAGTGTCGGTCGACAATTGCTCAACCAAGAAAGAGCCGTTGGGATATGACCGTTGCAATCCGACCGTTACCGTTAACGGCCGACCGTTGCAAGTCGACCGTTGGACGGCCGAGTGACGCGTCTGGAATATGACCGTTGCGGATGCTCGGTAGACAAATTGTCGACCGACCCGGTCACTGGATTGCTATAAAAGGGACCAAAAATGGGTCATTTCTTCACACTTTCATATTCTTGTTTCCATAGGCTCTCTCTAGTGAATTCTTGTGCAAGTCTTTAGCATCCACATACCCAAGACTTCCTTGCTTCTTCTCCACCTTCAAGCAACGCAATGGCATCATCCTCTGCTCGTGGAAAGAAGAAGGTCGTTGGCAGGAAACAAAGGGAAGCTACTCCACCATTGACGATCATCAACGACATTGCCTTCGTCGACGGAGATGCTGGTGATCGCTATCTACGGCTCTCCTCCAAAGCTCCTCTCCCACGATGACCAGTTGAAGTTATGGACTTCCTCAACATCGTCGACTTGGAGGATCTTTTTGAAGTGCAAAAGTTGAAATAATTCATCAACCCTTCTTTCCCTTCCTATTCCATCAAGGTAGTGAATGAATTCTATGCTAACCTCATCTCCCATTCTGAAAGAGAAACCATCTTCTTCTATACTATGGTCAATGGGCATAGCTTTCGATTTACTGAAGGAGATATTCTTGACATGCTAAATATTGACCTAGATGAATATCAAGACACCCTTGACCTTACCACTGGAAACCCACTTAATCAATTTTCCCAAGATAAACATACCGTTAGTCTTAGTGAAATCAAAAGAACCATTTTTCAATCCAATACAACCTGTCACGAAGATAGAGGCACATACTATGCTATCAATCTCAAACCAGCTGCTAGGATTGTAAACCTTATTGTTTCAACAAACATACATCCTAGAGCAAATAAGTTTGAAGTTCCTATTTTTCGTATGTGTCTAATATATGCTATTATCCAATGTATTCCCACAAATTTTATCCGCATCATTCTTAAAAACATGCTTGAGTTTTCTGGCAATCCTCCATATGCTGATTTTGTATGCCAAATTACTCAACATTTTCTTAAGACCCAAATTGAGGATATGGGATATACATGGGAGTGTAGACCACAAAAAATAAGTAAGAATATTGTAGAAAAAATGGGAATTGATTTCGGTCATAAGAGGGCTAGGGTAGGAGAGACATCCACCCAAGATATTCCAACTCCACCTCCTCCTACCAGCCTATCCTATGATCCCATCCAAAACACTCTAACCTATGTTGCTGGGTCACAATATCATCTTAGTAAACAACTAGATTATAACCATCATGCCATGACTTATCTAAACCAAAGAATGCAAACCCTTTCTCCAAACCAACCAGATGAATATCCCTACTCTTTAAATCCTGGCATGCTCAATCCATATAATCCATCTTACAACTACTATCAACCTCCACCTCCACCATCTAAAGATCTCACGCATACTCAGTTTTCATCAATACAACTACAAGATATTGCTGCTCATTTCCGATTTGATCATGTTCCAACCTTCTTGGAGGCATATGCCTTAACCAAGACAGGTGCTCTGGAGTGGCAAACTTTGGTCCAGTATTATGGAGCTGAGCCTTTTCTTGGGAAAGACCCTGATGTTGATGTAATTCTTAACTCTTTCCAGTGAGATTTGGAGTTGTATTCGTTGTAATGAAATCTTTGCAAAATTGTAATAAATGGGTTATCTTTACATGATTTGGCTATCTTTTCATGCTTGTAATGAAATTGGTTATCTTTATAATGGATATCTTTTTTTGGCATCATTTGAATTTGGATTATAAGACTATTGTAGAGCATACAAAATAAGGGGAGTAATAAATACAAATAAATCAAAAAGGATGAAAATCTTTGCAAAAACCTAAAAGTTAAAGTTATGGCTAAATTGACATCTATTGCAAAGCACTTATACCTTGGGATATCTATCTAAAGGGGAGCATAGTATAAAATTAAGGGGTGGTATAAAATTAAGGGGAGAAGTAATATCAAATATTCAACATGGATATCTTTTTGAAATGACAAAGGGGGAGAAAAGAATATCAAAATAAAATAAAGATCAAAACTATAATAACTGAGTTTCATAATGAAAAAGGCCAAGCACTTACTTGCAAAACAAGAATGGATACAAAAGGTAATCTTCAGGTAATGAAACTCATATGTTTTATATTTCTTTCATTTATATTTTGGAAATGTTTGTCATCTTCAAAAAGGGGGAGATTGTTGGCTAAATGGACATCTATAAATCCCTTTGTTTTGATTATGACAAACATTTCATTCTTATTGATCTAACGAGCTACTTGAGTGTGTAGGAACAAGGTGGATGACAAAGCAACTAGGGAAATCCATATGCTTACATGTTTATGTTTTCATGTAATGTAATCGCTTTGTAAAAACTTGTACAAATATATAATGTACAAGTACTTAGATTGCATGTAAATCAAGCGTTAGATTCTCCCTAGCTAAACACCACATTTAGATAAGTCATTCCCTTCAAATAGGATCACATTTGCACACTCATACATATAATTAGTGCCTAAATTGAAACATTGAAATAGGATCAATCTCGGTCGACAAACTCCTCGACCGAGACACTCTCGGTCGACAATCTTCTCGACCGAGAAAGATCCAAAGTAGCCGTTAGACACAACTGACAAGGTAGTTGGCAGTTGGAGATAGACGTCACAAATCACTTGTTCCAGAGAGCCTGTCGGTCGACAAAAGTTCGACCGAGTAGGTGTCTCGGTCGACCATTTCTCGACCGAGATGGTCTCTGACAGCAACTGCAGAGTTAATTAATTAGCCGTTGTTAAAGCAACAAACTTGTACCTAACGGCTAGTTAAGCACTTAGAAACCCCTAGAAGTTGTCTAGAACGTCCTTAAGCATCCTTAGACCATTCCTATAAATAGGACAAGTCATAGGACACTCAAATACACTTGTTACACTTGAGAAATCCTTGAGCATACTTTGAGCAATCTGTTTGTGAGCAATTTGAGCATTGTGACAATTGGCCATTTCCTTCCTTAGCTCAAAATTCGTGTCCTATAGGCTAGTATCTCCTACCCACTGCAATCACAAGTCCATACACTTGGTTAGGAGATCTATACGCTTGATCTAGGCAAATCAAGCCTTGGGCTACAAAGGATAAGTTGTAATTTCCTTTTTCCTTTCTTGTTCTCTATTACCGTTTGTACTCTCCTTGCTACTCCTAGGTTGGAGGCTGCTGATTGGAGAGGGTGGAGATCTTCTTGGTGAAGAAGGTGACTTTGAGCTACTTCAGAAGGCTGGTGCAACGGGAGGTTACTTCTAGAGAGGAAGGCTACTTCAAGGGGGAGCTTGGAGTTACTTCAAGAAGGCTACCTCAAAGTTGGTGCACCTACTTCAAGTGAAGGCTGTTCAAAGGGTGTAAAGGAAAGTATTGTATTTTGTATAAATCCTTGAGAAGGTAATAAAATAAATACTTTCAAAATCCCGGTTGGGTAAGCAACCGGGTAGTGGACTGACAACTTTAGTATTTGCTAAAGTTGGAACCACTCTAAACACCTGTCTCCTTCTTCCAATCTTCAATTGTGGTTGTTTGAGTTTAATAAATTATTTTAAAACTCTATTCACCCCCCCCCCCTCTAGTGTTTTTCAGTTCTAAGTTGGACATGTACTATGTTAGAATCCTAAGTCTATCATGGGGTCAGGTAGGGATAAGACCGATGGAACTAGGAGTTACCTAATTCCCTAGTTGCACATGACTACAGGGTCAGGAGGTAACAACTATCATTGTCTGAGGGCCATGGGTTAGGAGATTGATCACCTTCATGAACTCATGGGACCCAAAGGGCTGATGAAGAGGGCACTCTCTGATGCATGAGGGAAGAGGGATGACCCCAAAAGTGCCAGCACCCTATAGACCTAGAGGAGATGACCAAGGATGGTGTGTGGACCCAAGTGGTTTCGAGACCAGTCTTTCATGGAAGTAACATGGATATTGAGATGTTCATGATGTAGAGGGATGTGATGCATGTTTCAAATTAGATTGTAGGTGTACTGGCAATGTGGGATGTATCATCTCTACTCTTGGAATGGGAAGAACTCTGTATTTGGACTGCATCCAAATGCTTATTTCCTCTTGTTATGGGAGTGAGAGATAGGATAGTACGCATACCATACACCAGGGATAAAGATGATGTGAGTGGAAAAGTTGCTATGAGGTATGGGGAGAGATATGATAGCATACCCTTGTGGAGTGTACGATATGTGTATGGTTTACAAACATCAAGAGAACTAAGGTAGTCATCTTGTGAGGATGTTTTTATCATGAACTATGTGGAATAAATGGGTTATACAAGGTTGAGTTTGATAACCAAAGGGATGAGCTCTAAGTTTTCTTGGTCAAGATAGACCTACAATCCTAGATGAGATGATAAGTGGAATACATGGAGGTGTATGTCTTCAACATTACCTAAAACATAAGGATGTGAGGCAGTAATGGATGTTCTTGTTGAGATGCAGTTGCCTAGTCTAGTTAGTGGAAAGGTTGGGAGAGGTGGTTAGGTGAACCCTACGTTTGTGAGATATGTTTGGCTAACACTCTGATGTAACAAGATCATTGATCAAGTTAGTAGTTGTTTGGTTAGCCAGCCTTGGCCTTGATGCAATAAAAGGATGGTTGTAGAACCTCAGATGCACTTCTCTGGAAAAGAAGGTGATGAAACCCCGACTAGAGTGGTTTAGGGTTTCTGAGGAATCAATCTTGAGGAATCATGACATATGGGAGATCATGATTTTAAGTCACCATACACCATGGTACTACTAAGATGGTAAGTTTTAGTAGTACTTTGGATGCCTAAGAGGAAGTTGCATGTGACTTGTCGCCATGCATGTCAGGAGGTGAAGGACGAACACTACTAGCCCAGTAAGTTGATACAAAGGATAAAAAGTCCCTGAGAGGGAATGGGAGTTCATCACTATGGATGTCATGGTAAGTCTCCCCTAGACCAAGGAAGGTCAAGATGCAATATGGGTTATGGTAGATTGCCTCACCTAGATGACATAATCTGAGGGAAAGAGAGAATACTTTCAAGAGACAGATCTGGTTGAACTACAAGTAAGAGAGATGGTTCAACTGCACCAGTACGCAAGTTCAAAAGTTCTTGAATATGACCTAAAGATTCACTTCCATAAGGTGGAAGTAGATACATGAAGAAATCGAGGTGAGTACATCTTATCACCCCTAATTAATGGTTAGTATGATCTAGACAAGAGGGTCTAATGAGAGCATGTGTGCTCATTCAGGGTGATACATAGGGGGACAGTTCTTTCCCTATGAGAGATGTGATGATAACCACCATAGCCAGTATCAGGATGTAAAGAAGCTCTGTAAGGGAGGTTGTGTCGGTCACCACTTCATTAAGATAATGTTGGTGAACGTACCTTGCGAAGGTCATAAAAGGACCACAGTGTGTGCAGATGAAGTTGGTTTGATCATGCGATGGCTGAGGAAGCCCAGGGGTGACATGGGTCATGAGCTGATGCAGAGCAGATGACATGCAATTCACGTTGGTAGAATATGCGATGTGAAAATCCGACCCCTCTAAGCTACAGTTGATAAAGTTGAGTCACTGATATATGGGTCCATTTGAGATGGATTGGTGGAAATGGCTATGTTCAGTTTTACCCCTCAGGATAACGTGATATGTTTCACGAGTCTGATCTAGAGCACTATGTGAGGTACCCAAGCCATGTGATGAGCCATGAACCCAGTTAGCTTTGTGAGAAACTAAAATGTCCTGAGTCACCTATGAGGGTACAAGATACCAAGGTGAGAAAGAACTCAGATGCAAGAATATGAGATAATGAAGGTTCTTGGGAGGCACCATGGAGAGGGTAAAACTACATGGGAGTCATGATGGACATGAGGAAGTCTTATCCTGTTTGTTTGTATGTTTGAAGGAATTTTGAGGGAAAATTCCTATAAGAGGGGAAGGATGTTACAACCTCAATTTTGCATATGTTTTCATAATTGAATTGTAATGATGTTGTGAATATGGACTTAATTGAAAAGGTTGTATGATTTTATTCAAAAGATGGATTTCTTTGCAAATATCCCTTTGGATAGGAATTTTGTGATTCTTGTTATTTGATTAATCCATTAATGGATATAAAAGAGAAGAAAAGAAGAAAAGTCCAAATAAAAGGAAAATATACAAGATAATGGATATTAAGCAAAGTAATTATGAGAAATACATAGAAAACTCTAGAAAGTGGAGTTAATGGCCACAATTAAATAAATTTCGTTTCTATGTTATTTCTTATAGAAGAAATAAGAAAAGTGGAAAAAGGGAATAAAGGATAAAGAGAAATCCTTGAAAAGAAATCTTCTAATAAAGAAATAAGTAAGATAATGAGAAATAATGGATGTACATGCATCTAGAAGGGTGATAAGTATCCTTAAAAAGGAATTCTTCCTAAGATGGTATTTTGTGCCTTTAGGGTTCCTTGAGGTCCAAGGAATCCAAGATGATAAGATGATGGCAAAAGAAAGAGGAAATAATAATTAATTTGGTTTTATTAATGAATAATTTGTATATGAAGGAAATACCCTTTTTCTTCAAAATTTGGGTTTCAAATTTGGTACTCGAGTAGATAATGCCAAGATAGAGTTTAATATAAAAATTGAGTGAAAAATAATAAACGAGGAGAGAGATATTATTTTCCCAAGTTTCCTTGTTAAATACCTTTTTTAATTCGATTTTAAGAAAAAAAATTAGGGGAGCGATGTCAGCCGTTAGATGCCCCGCGTGGTCCAGGGGATCACGAATCCAAGGGTGGATACTCATCGCCTATCCCAATTAATAGAAGGAAAGGGAGAGGAAAAGGAATCCAAGTTTCTTGCACTTGGTCCTTTAAGCAGATGAATTGATGAGTCCATCATCTTCGGGAGATTGTTCCGAAGAATCTAGACCCTATTTTTGGGAGTTTTGGTCACTGATTGGGAGAGTCCCCAATCCAACAGAACTTCTCCTTCGACCCTATATATAGAGGAGGGTTCGTAAGGGCACTGGCACATCAACTATCTACCCTAGCACCTTCGAAGAGCGACATTGAACCTGTTGGTGAGTCCAATTCGTCAAGCAACCCCAACCTTCCCCCTCTGCAACATGTCAATCTCGCCAGAAAGTCGGTGGCTTGTTGGCGGTGAAGGAATGAAGCTCGCCACCAATTGAAGAACGAGCAGGATCGTGAGGCTCAGACGGAGCTTCTGAACTCATCTGCTTGATCGTAGACACATGAACGGCCAGAGTCAACCCCTGAGTTGACTCGGCTAGGTTGCTAGCGAAGCTAGCCTGAGGTTGAAGAAGATAAGGGGTAAAAGATCCCTTTGCCCTCGCACTTATGTTAGCCAGGTAAGGGCATTCTCACCCAATCCTTTAATTTCATCACAAGATAGGCACGCACAGTGTGGGTCGTTGGATCCCGCGTGGTCCAGTGGACCATGGATCTAGCAGCTCATGTTTTTCTAAAAATAACAAATAATTCAAGGAAATGAATTACTTTGCAAAAATCATAACTATTGCTAGGAAGCTCTCATGAGTAAAGTTAAAACATAAAAGTTGATCAGAAAAATATGAGGAACACCAAAAATAGTTTGATAACCTGATTTTGTTCCTATTTGCAAAAGTATATTATTTTGATGAAAAAGGTATTATTTTTTTGTTAGAAACCCTAATTGATGATAATGGATGGTTTTATAAGTGCAAATAGGTTAATTCGAGTATTGTTAACATGTTTGCTGATACAGATGAATTTTAACCTATTTTGAAGATGAAATTGTAAGATTTAGGGTTTTAAACTTAATATGATGGTTAATAACCATAGAAACCATAAATAAGGGAAAATGGAAAGCAAAGTACCTTTAATCTGAGATTAGGGTTATATGTTGTTAAAAGGTAACCTTGATATATGTCATGAGGAGTAGATGAGATAATTAGGGTTTGTGAATAATTTTATAAAATTATGGCTTAAAATAGTAAAAAGGAAGTGAAATCCTAATTGTAATCAAAATCCTAAAAAGGACTAGTAACCCTAGGAAACAACTAGGCTTAATAGACCTTGATGGCCTGATCAATGATAGGAGAATTGGATGCATATTTCAAGATCATCTTGTGTGTTTACTGGATTTCTTGCTTAGTTGGATTATTTCTGCACTCAAGTCAACCTGACAGGTATGTGGTTAATTATGGTTAATCGCATTAGTTTCCTAAAGGTTTTCTAGATGATTAATCGCATTGAATGCAACCTTTCAGTTTGGATGTTCATACTTACAAATGATAAAGTCACTATGATTATCACAATTATAATATAAGTGTGTATTCTCGCACCTACATGCCACCCTGATGGATGATTCCAAAAGGTCAAGCCCAGGAGGGAAGACCCATGGGCACCATGAGTGGTGACCCTAGACACCAAACTCGGGATTGAGAAGGTGGTCTTTATTACATGACTAATGGGCATCGTGAGAGGTGACCCCAGGCACCATGCTCGAGATTGAGAAGGTGGCTTTTAGTCATTGGCAAAAGAGAAACCCTAAGGAGGGTATGCCAGGGTTAGGGCAAAAGCGGTGGAGAATGTCACATTGAAAGAATAAATTGGCTTGTTATTTAACTTGATTGTGATATTTAGATTGTTGGCCATGTGTGAAATTTTAGTTGTATCCACATACCGACATATTCCTATATGTTGACCGACATTTTGTTTGTCGGCGTTTTAGGTACAAGTTGAAAAGGACAAACAGTAAAGTGGCATATTGTGGAAATAAGAAATAAAGTGCAAGGAGGATTAGTTAGACTAGATTTCATATGTGGATAGAAGTTAGATATCCCAGTTTTTAAAAGGTATGGAAAGTTTTATTTTATTCCAGATTTTAGTTTAGTTGGTAGAATTTTATAATTATTACTGATTATTTGTCGAACCTTTGATCTGGGAAATTGGGATAATGACTATGACCTCTTGGTCTCCCTTAATTGGGGGTTTCCGAAAGGTGGGGTCATTACAATGATAAATGATCATCGGTGATTACCATTGCATCTGATTCATTTGAGCCAAATACCGTAGCAGAGGACAAATCAGTTGTTTTTTAAACTCATGAGCCTAAGGAGACAAGGAAGAAGGCCTATATCCCACCTCACCATAGGAAGGTGGTGAAGCCAGTGTCATTCTTGAATAGCTTGAAAGCTCAGAAGGCTGACAAGCAATCTAAGAAGTTCCTAGACAACTTTAAGAAGCTTCGTGTTAACATTTTTCTCATTGATGCAATTCAGTAAATATCTTGCTACAGAAAATTTCTAAAGTACTTGATCAACAAGAAGAGCAGGATAGATTATTCTGAGATGGTAGTTCTGAAGGAGCAAGTTAGTACTTTTATTTTGGGAACATTCCCACCAAAAAGTAAATATCAGGTTTGTTTTAACATATCATGTTATATTGGGAGGACATGATTTAGAGAAGCTTTATGCGACTCAGGGGCAAGCATCAATCTTGTTCCCTTGACCACTTTTAAGAAGATAGGTCATAAGGAGTCCAAGTAGAGAAATATGACCATACAGCTGGCAGACAACTTAGTGGTGAGGCCATATGGTATTTGTGAGGATGTTCTTGTCAAGGTGGATAGATTTGCAATTCCAACACTTTGTAGTCATGGAGATGCAAGATGGTCAAGGCAATGAATTATTACTCAGGAGGCCATTTCAAGCCACAACTGGTATGATGTTGGATATGGGTAGAGGAAGATTAACATTGGGAATAGAGAAGATCCTTTTGAAATCTTAATTCCTGAGCCTATAGAGACTACTGAGAACAAAGGCACAATGACACAAGCTGCATCAGATCTTAGAAAAAGTGTCCTCAGGAAGCTGTTTCTTTATATGGATCATGTGATGATGCAATTCCATAAAGGCATACTAGTGGTGGACATCTTGGAAAACACAAAGGAAATTTATTTGAAAAAGGCGGTTCAATATCCTAATGATGAAGTGGAGGAATATTGCCCATCAACAATTAAGGAGGTAGCCTCTACCTCTCTTAATCAAGCATATCCACAGTTGCCTTTGGAAGCATGTCTCATGAATCTAGTAGATGACTATACCCAACACTATTCTTTGGAGGAGTGTGTGATGTTTCTCAAGGCACTTCTGTGTTATTACACCTGCACTTCGAGGATCTAGGACCACCCCCTCCACCATGGTCCCATCTTTACTAAGCCCCTCGAATCTAGAACTGAAGCCATTGCTGCCACATTTGAAGCATACTTTCTTGGCAATAGATGAGAAGCTTCCAGTCATCATATCAACTTCATTGAGCACTCAGGAAGAGGACTAGTTACTCATCACTCTAAAAAAAACCATGCAACATTTGGATGGTTCATGACAGACATAAAGGGGATTTCCCCTAGTTTCTGCCAGCACAAGATCAGACTAGAAGAAGGAGCAAAGACAATCATGCAACCTAAGTGGCAACTCAACCCCATCATGACTGAGGTAGTAAACTTTTATGTGCATGTATAATAAATGCTATCTCTGACTATAACTGGGTTAGTCCAACCCAGATGATTCCTAGGAAAGGGGGTATAATGGTCACAACTAATTGAAATGAAAAATTGATTTCAACTAGATTGGTGACTGGGTGGAGAATATGTATATATTATAGATGTTTGAACGCTGCTACTTTGAAATACCATTTCCCACTCCCATTTATTGATCAAATTCTTGAGTGGCTTGCTAGACGCTCTCACTTTTGTTTTCTTGATGGTTATTCTGGATACAACCAGATTTCTATCTAGCCAAAGACCAAGCGAATTCAACCTTCACTTGTCCTTATGGAACTTTTGCATATTGTCATATGTCATTTCATCTTTGCAATGCACCGACTACCTTTCAACGATGCATGCTTGCCGTCTTTTTCGATATGGTAGAGTGATGCCTGGAGGTGTCCATGGATGACTGTTTGGTGTATGGTGAATCATTGAAGATTGCCTTGACAATCTTGATAAGGTTTTGCAAAGATCTGAGGACACTCACCTAATTTTGAACTGGGAAAAATGTCACATGATGATGAGTGAGGGGATTGTATTAGGACACAAGGTGTCTAGTAAGGGAATGGAGGTTGACCCAGTAAAAATAGAACAAATCTCCAAGCTACCTCCACCATCATAGTAAAGGGAGTGAGGATCTTTCTAGGACATGCCAGATTTTACTGACGCTTTATCAAGGATTTTTCAAAAATCACCAAACCACTCTCTGAGTTGTTAGAAAAGGACGTTGATTTTAATTTTGATGAGCGATGTTTGAAGGCGTTTGAGGTGTTAAAGGAGAATTTGGCCTATGTACATGTTGTCCAGGCTCCAAATTGGAGCCAACCCTTTGAGTTGATGTGCGACACATTAGATTACGCTGTGGGGGCTGTTCTAGGCCAATTTCGAGATAAGGTTCCCACGGTCATCTATTATGCGTCTAAAACTCTAAATGATGCCAAGTTGTATTACACAACCACTAAAAAATAGTGATTGGAATTTGTTTTTTCTTTTGTGAAATTTTGCCAATTTTTTATAGGGTCTAAGGTTGTTGTTTGGATAGATCATGCAACCATTAAATATTTTCTGTAGAAAAAGGATGTAAAGCCTAGGTTGCTTAGATGGATATTGCTGTTGTAGAAATTTGATAATGAAATCAAGGACAAAGTAGGCAGTGATAATGTAGTGGTTGATCACATGTCTAGGCTTGAAAGGGTGGATGAAGAGGACATAGACATACTGATAGTGGAAGAATTCCCATATGAGCAGCTCTTTGCAATGAAGTGCAAGGGCCCGTGGTTTGCAAATATTGTAAACTACCTGGTGTGTGGATAGTTGCCAAAGGATTAGGGGATCAGGAAAAGAAGAAATTTTTCCACTACTTGAGGTATTACATTTGGGATGATCCCATATTGCTTAAGCAATGTAGGGATGGTATTTTGAGGAACTGTGTGTCTGATTATGAGTTGGAGAGCATATTAGCACATTGTCATTCATTACCTATTGGGATTCATCATGCTAGTTCTATAACTATAGCCAAGGTTTTAGAATGTGGTTTCTATTGACTGACAATTTTTAAGGATGCATATAACTTTGTTCTTCATTGTGATGCATGTCAACGTGCAAGTAATATTTCAAAAAAACATGAGATGCCTTTGAGTTTTTTTTTAGGAAATTGAGGTGTTTGATTTATGGGGCACTAATATCATGGTACCATTTGTGTCTTCAAAATCGAATTTACACATATTACTTGTTGTTTACTATGTGTCTAAGTGGGTGGAAGAAATTCCAACTCGCACCAATGATGCTCAAGTTGTATGCAGGTTTGTGAAGGATCACATTTTCTGTAGGTTTGGGGTGCCCAGTTTGATCATTAGTGACGGTGGATTTCATTTCACCAATAAAAAAATTGGGTCGCTTTTGAGTAAGTATGGAGTGAAACATAGGGTAGGTACTCCATACCACCCCCAAACCCAAGGGGGCATTGAGGTGTCTAATAGAGAGATTAAGAAAATCTTAGAAAAGACAGTCTCAACAAATAGGAATAATTGGAGCATGTTTTTAAATGATGCTCTATGGGCATATAGGATAGCCTATAAGACACTTGTACAAACCACCCCTTTTAGGTTGGTCTATGGGTGATTCTATCATTACTCATAGAGTTAGAGAACAAAGCATGATGGGCATTGTGAAAATTGAACTACAATATGGATGAAGCAGGAAGAAAAAGGATGTTGGAATTAAATGAACTAGATGATCTTAGATTTGATGCATATGAAACCTCAAGGATCTACAAAGAAAGAAACAAAAAGATCCACAATCTCCACATCCTACATAGAGTTTTCACATTAGGACAGAAGGTTCTTGTATTCAGTTCTAGGTTGAAATTACATCCTAGTAAGTTGAGGTCTAGATGGAGTGGACCTTTTGATGTAGTTAAAGTTTTTCCCCATGGTGCGGTAGAAATTAGCAATGGGAATGAGCCATTCCTTGTTAATGGACAATGTCTTAAACACTACTTTGAGGGAGATTTGGTGAGAAAAAAGGAGGAGTTGAAGCTCATTGAGCTTCAGTAATGGTTTATTTAGGATCATTGAACCTATGACATAAAACAAGGGTGCTTGTTGGCAGGCAACCCAGCCATCATTTTTTGTTGTTTACATTCATTTTTGTAGTTTTGTAGCTTTAGTGTTTGTTTTATTAGTTTTTACGTAAAAAAGGTACCTTGATGAATTTTATGTGGTGTGCATGTTGAGTATAAGTTAGTACTACTGACCCCAAAGTCGGTACTACTGACAGAGTCATAGGAAATGGAGTGAATTTGACTGAAGAACTCAGTACTACCAATAACCAAGTCGTTACTGACAACGTCACAGATTGTCCGAGAAATATTCAAAGAAAAATCGGTACTACCAACCCATAAGTTTGTAGCACTGACATTTTTTAGAATAGGAAATGAAAAAACTAATAAGGACTCAGTACTATAGACCCCAAGTTGTTGGTATCGAAGAAAATGTGTGCTCTAGTTTCAAAACACTGAGTTCTGCTCAGAAAAATTGACAAATTTTGAATGAACTGGTACTACCGACCTAAAAGTTAGTACTACCGACACCTAGATACACATAATCTGTGGGAGTGCCATTGACAATCGAGAATGTTTGGATCTAATGGTCAGTACCACCGATTCGTGGCAGCCTTTGTTACTACCATCATTTTTTTGGTATTACCGACACCATGCAATCTGCATCGATGACATCAAAAAATTGGGACTTTTGGTATCAACGAGTCACATGGATTTGAGATGAAAAGTCAGCAGTACCGACTCTAGCTCAGTACTACCGATGCAAAAGTAGGGCCACAACTGAATTTATATAAGGAGGGGATGTGATTCATTTTTCTTCACACCTTCTTCACTCCTCCTTCAAGCAAGTGTGCACAAGCATCTCTAGGCATTCAGAGTCTACACTGAGCACTTTTTTACTCAACCCCTTTCTTATACCGGAGACGGTGCCAAGGAGAGAAGTTTCTTCATTTGATAAGGCAGACTGAGATGATTCCAAAGCTAAGATGAATCTCCCATCCCAATGCTGACATTAAGAAGATATATGAAGATCTGCAGAAGAGCGACATGGTGGCAACACAATATGGTTGTAAGGCCCCCAAACTTGCTTAATGAGTTGAATAAGCTTATTTACCATAATTTAATGCTTATAACCCTAATAAAACCTTGTTATATGCTTTTAAATCATAATGCAAACTTAAGTTTCAAATTTGATCCAATTTGGACATTGTTTGAGCAAGTTTTGCAATTTTATGCACATTTTGGACTTTTCTGCAATTTACCTATTTGAGAGGTGTATTTGTAATTTATCACTTGCATTATGTTCCTTGGATATTCTATCATCATTCTTGAGCATGTTGTGCCATGGGTAACCTATTTAATCCTTGTTTTGAAGGTGTTTTCTCTAAGGGTATTTTAGGGTTTACCCCTTCACGGATGAGCTACCTTTAGTAGCTATCAACTAATGAATTATGTGATTGGCTGGGAAATTCGACAAAGGAAAGTTAAGCAGGTCTATAAGGATGGTGGGGGAGCTGCTTTTTTGTGTGATTTTATATTCTTAATAGTTTAAGGCCATAGAAACATGGGGAAGCTACTTTTACACCTCATGCTTACTTCCCTCCTTATCCATTGACTATATTTACCTCTTCCTTGCCCAAATATGAAACTTTTCTTGCTTTCTATTTCCTCTAACCTGGAGCAACAAACCCACTCTATTTTTCTGTGGAACTAAGTACTCTAAGGTAGAATACAACCTCTTTTTGGAGAAAAAGGTCTCATAGAGCTCCATTTATCCCTACCTAGGGTTTCCAAGGTCATGTTCTAGGGATTTCGACCAAGGAAAGTTATTTTGTTACTTCCTTCTCAGTTTCTTTTTCTCCTCTCCTTCCTTATACCTTCCTCCAGGTCTAAACCTTTATGTTCCATGGTAGAAATTGCTCTAAATCTCCAAAACCCAACCTTTCTTGCTGCATATGCTTAGGGTTTGCTCATTTGATGAAGAAAGGTGCTAGATGGACGAGTTCAAAGCTTATGCTTGGATTTTCTACCCTACAGCTCTAAATTTCATCTATGTGGGGTTTCATCTTATCATTAGAGGAAATTTTTATAACTTGCTCCATGTTTATTGCTTACCATAAGCTTTCTAGATCATGTTCTTGCTTGAAAATGATGATCCATGCACTAAGAAGCTATGCTCGACTTGGATTTCAATTTTTATAATTTTCCCTGTTCTGATTTCAGTTATAGATGAACCTGTGATCATGTGTACGTTATTCCTAAGGTATAATATGACTTGGATCAGGTTGGTTTGACAACCTATGGTGCTAAGCACCTATCAACCAATGGTCAATTTTAGGGTTCTAAAGTTGATTTCTTCTATAAACCCATGACCTGATGATGGTACCATTGCAACAACCCTATGGTGTTGTCTTCATGACAACTGATGGTCGATATCAAAGGTATCAAATGATGGTGACCACCTATGGTCACCCCCTTAGGTCAGGTTTTGGATCAATTAGAAGTTTAATGATCAACCATTAAGTACCCTACTGATGTTATCAATCAATGATGACATTAGCTTAATATTTGATGCTGATTAATGAATATAGTGTTGATCTAACAACCTATGTTGATTTAATGGTCACTAATGATGATGGATCAGGTCTCTACAACCTATGTTGAGTTAAGCATTGTAGTTGTAGTATCAATTAAGCCTTAGACCAATGGTTTCTTGGGTCACCATATGCAATGGTCGGACATATATTGTAATTGATGGTTTTAACATATGAACTTGACCCAATGGTCAAGATCTACTATCTATTCCTCTAATAAAGTGGAACGATGGTTAGTGTAACATGTTGGTCCTAATAATGTGATTTATATGGTTTCCTTTATATGATCAACTTAAGGAGCTTACTTGCTGACAATGGATGGCTTGTTTTAAATGAACTATCGATTGTGGATTTTACCCTACTCTTAATGGAACTTGTTGTGTTGTTGATCAAGGGATTTCTAGGGTTTATCCAAGGTGTTTACTTATGTAAACAACCAATGGTCTCACCTTTTAAACATCCAATGGTTCTGGGTGACATTGTAGTATGGTGATATGGGTTGAATGATGATGTAAAAAATGGAGGGTTGCCCTTAACAAGGTAGTCTTACCTATTCACTCATATGAATAGAAGGGATGATAACCATATTGTGTGTATATGTAACCCTAATGAGGTATATCCTGTTATACCTATCTTTAATATTGTTGGTATGTATGCCCTGAGAGCCAATCATAGGATGATTGGTGGGATACATTAAGATTGATTTGATAAACCTCAAAGGAAAGCTTCCAATTCTTTCTGGTTCAGTCATTTGAGATAGTGATAGAATAGATTGAATGTCTAGAGAATGACAGTACTCAATGATGTATGCTTTCAGGTTGAGGACCTGAACGATGAGATCACACAGATGCTAAGAGTTTGTACATTCTTTTTATGTCCCTAGTCGGATGTCATTGTGGAAGGTAGATAGACAGCAATGACACACAAGACTAGATTGTGGTGTTGGTTGATGACAGAATCTCATTAGTCATGATATAGAGATATCAAACCAAACACATTGGTACTTGTTAGAGAACAAGTGTATCGGACAGACCCACCGTGAGTTTGACACATGGAACCATGACATGGTAGTGACAGTCAGTACTCACAGTGATGGTGGTGAGTGTGATTCTTAGACCTGAAATCACTACACTCAACACATGTCGTTGGGCACACTTTGACATCATCAAACATAGTCCTGAAACATTGGTCGTTATAAAGGTGATGATTGGGTGGCTTTGACATATGGGGCTTTTGAGGGGTGAGTGATAGATATGGGATTTGTCCCTCCTGAGGGAGTTTGATATCCAAGGCCACTTGATGAGTAGGATTGAGATAGGCGTCCACACGCATGTGTGAATCAGTATGTGATATTGATGTCATACATATCTCGTTCAATCTGCGCTGAGATCAAGAAAGTGAATGAACGTTGACAGGATGACTGTTCCATGCCTTGAGTTCATTTGGGATATCAGTGACAAAGGAATTATACATTCGTTGTAACACCATTCACAGATTGTAGGATTGAAGGTTGTTCTCCAACTTTCTACTTTCACTTGGGTAGCACTGATGTGTGACTAGGCACCGCTCTTTGCTTGTGAAGTCATAAGTGTTATGGACTTTCACTGCCAACATGAAATGGACCTGCAGGGTCACACATATAGGATTTAACCTGGAAGAGGGGTTTTGTCCACAAGCAATGTTTAGATTGATTACTAAAGGAGTTTAGTAGTTCAATTAAACACTCAATTAATTGACAGCTCAATATCATAATGTTCAAGGTGTTGGACACATTGATTGGAGTATCGAATTGATTGAAATCGCAATTGACTGATTGACTGATTCTGCACAACCTACACTCCTAACCGATCGGTTCAAGTGTTGAACCAGTCAGATGAGGTTTTTGAACCGGTCGGCTCAAGTGTTGATCCGATTGGCTCAAGTCCAGGGTGAACCGATTGCTTCAAGATTTGAAACGATCGATTCAACTAGTGCAACCGAGCAACTTGGGAAAGTAGGATTGGTGAGAATTTTCTTTTCATTTCAATTGCCCAATTTGATTGGGAAATAGGATTGGTATTTAATACCAATTAGAAACAAAAGAAGGAAAGTCAATCAGGAACCGACCAGGACCACCAACCGACCGGTTCACTTGCGAACCGACCGGTTCACTTGCGAACTGACCGGTTGAGGTGTCCCAACTGACTGGTTCACTTGTGAACCAATCGGTTCAGATACCCAACCGACTGGTTCACTTGTGAACCGATCCGTTCAGGTTGTGACTTGGTTGCTTTTGTGTAAAATCTCGAACCCTTCTACTCCTATTTTTAGTCCCGCATTGCCCGGGATGGAGAACCCTATCCCATGACCCTCCTATATATAGGGGTATTGGGGGCTTCTCAATGTACAACTAAGTGCAATTAGTTGCTCTACAAAGTTGTCGTTCTCTCTGGTTTTGGTAACCAAGAGAGAGCCCGAGCAAGTGCTTCCCGCAAAGGGAGGTGCAGCAAGGGAAGGAAAACTACAGCTGTAACTGGAGGCAGGAGAGTGTGTTAGCGACTAGTACGTCAACAGCAGCGTGTGACTCCTTCCACTTCCTTGTGGGACAAGGAGTGTGGATTTCCAGGTGGTCCGTGTGGACTACTTCAGAGGCGGGAGGTTACTGCTGCTCAGGAGGACAACTGTCATCCGACAGTCTGGTGCGATCAGGAGTCGTCAGTCCTGGTGCGACCAGGAGCTGCACAGACACCGTCGAAGATCGGATTTGAAGACCGCGCAAGGTGCGAGGTATTGTCACCGAGCAAGCCTCGGGACAAGGTATGATTCCACAAACCATCCTTTCCTATTATATAGACGTTGACGTGTTTCCTTGTTCCGAGTTTAGGGGAGAAAATTTTTATTTCCGCTTCCATCTCTGCCTCCCCTAAAACCCAACAGTGGTATCCGAGCCACGTCAACTGCTCTATATTTTAGGAATATCGATGTGATCGATTTTTGGTTTGTCGCCTTTATTTATTGCATACGATGCGAATAATATTGGCTTTATGCATGTCCAATCCTGAATCCACAAATCCCAATTACATATATGATATGTATTATTAATGCACTCGATACGTGTCGCCCTTAAACGAGTTTTTTGGTGGATGTGTAGCATGATTATGGCCTATAAACCCCTATATTTGTTTGTGGTTGTTTGTGGTTGCTTGCATATCGGTCTGCGCACCGATCATCCCTTTGTCCTATTCCTGATGTAACTCGAAATAATTCGAGATTCTTTCCTACCTTTGCTCCCCCCCCGAATGTAACTCAGGGTTTCCCTTTTAAGCAATGTAAAATTAGGATAGTTTTTATTTCCTGTTATGTCAAAGAACGGAGGACATCAAGACGACAGCTGAAATGAACGGTTCAAGCCTGAACTGATCGGTTGACGTTCCAGACAATCGATTCAAGGAGTGAACCGATCGGTTGATGACCGGTTCGAGGAGAGAGATGAGAGAGTGGCGGCCATGACGAGATGCACGATGACCAGGCGAACCGATCGGATGGAGGAGCCAACCGATCGGCTGGTGGCACCCAGACGACCGGGCCGGACTGAGCAAGTCATTCATGTGATGAATTGATCTACTCCAAAGGCAAAGCACATAGTTCATCTTGTATAGGTTGCATGTGATGTAGACCTAGATGACCTTGATTCATCTTGGCTCGAGGAATCACATTAGGATGGCCATAATCATCGCTTTTATCGTTTTGCATGTTTTTGTGGGATATAGCATGTATATGATACGTACTATGTATTGTGGTGATTGGATATGTATATGTATATAAAAACCAAATCCCTCATTAAAAATATTAAGTTTTAGATGCCTTCCAAATGTGACACACGTGAAAAGCTTGATCGACCAAGTGTGGGCACGCCCAAGCGTGGTGCACCGTCTATTTCGTGGAAGCATGAAGGATGAATGTGTGGGTCTGCCTAAGCAGGGTGCATATTCATCGTGTTGGTTGTGGGTCAGACTTAACAAGGTGACCTAGATAGGATCTAGCACCTTGAGGCATGGAGATGATCATGGCAAAGAGTTGCATATGATGCAATTGGCAAGATTTGCCTACCTGAGAGATCTATGTTGTGGGCGACAGCCCAAGCTGGTCCATGACTTAGAGGATTTTAGGATCTTGCCCACTAGAAGGTTGTTCACTGCAATCTTCCGAATTGATGGTGAGGGCTATCAATTTGAGGTAAAATAGTGGGAGCGATAATCAATTAAAGGCCTAATTATATCGTCAAATTTTCAAATCAATCAAATAAGTCAAAAATGAGTTTTTGGACTAAAATTGCATATTTTCCTTTTGTAGTACAAATGGCAACAAACAACAATAACTTTTCTTTGCGATCGGTCCTTGACAAGGACAAGCTAAATGGGACAAACTTCCATGACTGGTATCGGACATTGAGAATTGTTCTCACTCAAGAGTGTAAGCTCTATGTCCTGGATACTCCAATTCCAGAGGAACCCGCTCCTAATGCACCAAGGACTGAAAGGGATGCTTACAAGAAGCATTCTGATGATGCCATTGATACAAAGTGCTTGATGTTATGTTCAATGAACCATGAGTTGTAGAGATAGCATGAGAATATGGGGGTCATTGAGATGATTCATCATCTCAGGAACATGTATGAAGATCAGTCACGACAAGAGAGATACAATGTTTCTAGGGCGTTGTTCAAGCACGTCATGACAGAAGGAGATCTCGTTGGTCCTCACACACTCAAGATGATTGGGTATGTAGAGACCTGCAGAGACTGGGATTTCCACTGAGCCAAGAGTTGGCTACTGACGTGATACTGCAATCGTTGCCAGAATCCTACAGTCAGTTTGTGATGAACTACAACATGAATAACTTTGATAGGCCACTATCAAAGTTGTTGGGCATGTTGAGGACAGCTGAGATACAGATGAAGAAGGACAAACCTAAGGTTGTGATGGTGATCACGAGCAAGAAAGGCAAGTCCAAGCGCAAGGGCAAGGGCAATGCTAAGAAAGGTTCTGATGCTATCCAGGAGTCTAAGCCGTCTTCAGCTCTCAAGGCCAAGGGAGGTGTGACTAAGAAAGGAAATTGCCACCATTGTCAAAAACTAGGACATTGGAAAAGGAATTGTCCTCTCTATCTGGAAGAACAAAAGAAGAAGGAGGCGACAGACGTCTCTACTTAAAGGTGTCATGAAAGTAAACTTGTAACACTTTTGAGGTATATGATACCAAGATGTAAAGTGTAAAGCACTCATAATTGGGGCAAGTGTTGCCACCATAGATAGGAGTACTTTAGTTTATTTTCAGCCTATAAGGCATGTAATACAGTTATGAACTGCTATTTCATATTTTCCAATAGATAGAAACACTTTATTTTTGCATATTGTATGACAATGATGGCAATTAATAAAGGGATGTTTCAATTTATAAAGATATGATCTTTGTGGCAATGCCTTATTTATCTTGTGGTATTTGATATGCATAAGATAAAACGATACCTAAAAGTTATTGATAACTCAAACAATCAAATTAGCATCAATCATGAGAAATTCATTTCTAGTTTCCATGTGATGGATAAATCTAGACTCTTTTGGTTAGACAACCAGTAAGAGACATGAATATCTTGGACATGATTAATCAATCTTCACTAATGGTAGTGGGAGAATGATTATCCTATTAGGTGTGATGCATGTGATGTATTTACATACCTATTGGAACAAGTACTAATACTTCAAATGGTGTTTAGACAAATACCAATATGAATATCTTGAAGTGTTCAAGATTATCATAGATGAAGTGTAAATTTGGTAAAGTGTTAATTCTTGATGAGATCAATGAATGAAATACTTGGACCAAATGTTTGAGATCCTTATGAGTAATTATGATAGTGTATCATAGTGAATTCATGATTAATGCATGGTGATGTCTAAATCGAGAAGGAATCATACTCTAAGGAGTTAGAGAATGATTATCAAATAATTGAATTCTTATTAATAAAAGAATACCCCACACTAATAAAAGGAATTAAGAATCACAAGGGTTGTGATTTCTTATATCTTTAACAGATACACCTCAATTATCTATATGATGAGTTGTTCATATGATGAGTCAACTATCTAGATGAATATGAGGAACTGAATTCTGAGTTATGGTTTATGACCATTACATCCTAAATGACATCCATGTGAACCATAAGGTATGACCTTGATGGTAGCACCCATTGGATAAAATCCATAAGTGCAAATGAATCGTAAGTGTTAAGATACATGGATAACATTTTGAGAAGGATGATGCTTGTTGATTGCAACTTAATGACTAAGGCATTTGGCATATGGATACTAAAACTGCATTCCTATGAGGAATAAAATAAGGATGTGTACGTGACACAACCTAAAAGGTTTATGAATCCACTAATGTAAATCAAGTCTATAAGTTACAATGGACTAATCAATGTGATTGATTGAGCACAAGAAACTCAGAATTGGATCTTTACTTTGATGATATAGTCAAAGGGTTTGACTGATATGTCAAAGATAAAGAAGGGATCTATGATTTAGGGGGAGCGTGTTCACATTCCACATGTTGATGTGAAATGGAAATGTTCTAAAATGGAAATCCAAAAGTGGAAATTATCTTTAAGGAAGATAGAGATGTTTCCTATGTGATAGGAATAGAGATCTATAGAGATAGTTCTCGAATACCTCTTGACCTGAAAAGAGAAAGAGTGCATTGGCAATTTGTACTGAAGGGTTCAGTATGCACAGATTCAGTGGGAGAAAACTTGTCCATGTTACATGGAGTTAGTATCCCAAGGCCAAGTGTCCAGTTCTTATGAAGAATGGGAACACTAAGAATAGATATGGATCTATCATGTATGCAATCATCCCATTATCTTGCATGTATTGACATGGCAAGAACAAAATGCATTCATCATGTTGTATGTATGACATGACAATATGATGTGCTCATCCTGATAACTCGTATGTGAGACATGATGAGTGGATGCCTGTCTGATTCCAGTAAGGGTTACTGGAGTACCATGAGAACCTGATAAGTACTTATGAAGTACTAGTTCTGTGGTGATAAGGAAGAGTTCGATGTAAAGAGTTACATTGATGTGAAATTCCGAAAGGACAGAAAATTAATCGCAAAATATATATAGGATATATAAAAGTGAAAGTTTGTTGATAATTGGAAGTGTTCCAATAAAACCATTTAAAAGGGAATGTCGAGTATCTATGCGTTAGAGAACTGCAGTGGATACTATATGGATCTGGAAGTTCATGAGAAGAACTTATAGATATTCTGCTCATTGATGACAAGTCTGGAATCCTTGATCATGCAATGTGGCTAAAGGTTAGCAAATGGAATACTAGATCGCATATTACGGCAACTCCATCTCATATGTGTGACGTACAGCAAAGAGATGTGAGACATGCAATTTATACTGACTTTGGCAAGGTGTTGCCATTACTCACTATGTTCGCACTAGAGCACAGTAACATGTGGGACATGTTTGAAGATCACTATGAATATGATTCAAGGGTGATTGGCTCGCAGTGCAAGTGGGAGTCTGTTGGTAAGTATGCCCTGAGAGCCAATCATAGGATGATTTGTGGGATACATTAAGATTGATTTGGTAAGCCTCAAAGGCAAGCTTCCAATTCTTTCTGGTTCAGTCATTTGAGATAGTTATAGAACAGATTGAATATCTAGAGAATGACAGTACTCAATGACGTATGCTTTTAGGTTGAGGACCTGAACGATGAGATCATACGGATGCTAAGAGTTTTCACATTCTTGTTATGTCCCTAGTCGGATGTCATTGTGGAAGGTAGATAGACAGCAATGACATACAAGACTAGATTGTGGTGTTAGTTGATGACAGAATCTCATTAGTCATGATATAGAGATATCAAACCAAACACATATGTACTTGTTAGAGAACAAGTGTACCGGATAGACCCACCGTGAGTTTGACACATGGAACCATGACATGGTAGTCATAGTCAGTACTCACAGTGATGGTGGTGAGTGTGATTCTTAGACCTGAAATCACTGCACTCAACACATGTCGTTGGGCACACTTTGACATCATCAAACGCAGTCCTGAAACATGGGTTGTTATAAAGGTGATGATTGGGTGGCTTTGACACATGGGGTTTTTGAGGGGTGAGTGATAGATATGGGATTTGTCCCTCCTGAGGGAGTTTGATATCCTAGGCCACTTGATGAGTAGGATTGAGATAGGCGTGCGCACGCATGTGTGAATCAGTATGTGATATTGATGTCATACATATCTTGTTTAATCTGCCCTGAGATCAAGAAAGTGAATGAACGTTGAAAGGATGACTGTTCCATGCCTTGAGTTCATTCGGGATATCAGTGACAAAGGAATTATACATTCGCTGTAACACCATTCACAAATTGTAGGATTGAAGGTTGTTCTCCAACTTTCGACTTTCACTTGGGTAGCACTGATGTGTGACTAGGCACCGCTCTTTGCTTGTGAAGTCATAAGTGTTATGGACTTTCACTGCCAACGTGAAATGGACCTGCAGGGTCACACACATAGGATTTAACCTGGAAGAGGAGTTTTGTCCACAAGCAATGTTTAGATTGATTACTAAAGGAGTTTAGTAGTTCAATTAAATACTCAATAAATTGATAGCTCAATATCATAATGTTCAAGGTGTTGGACACATTGATTGGAGTATCGAATTGATTGAAATCGCAATTGACTGATTCTGTACAACCTACACTCCCAACCGATCAGTTCAAGTGTTGAACCAGTCGGTTGAGGTTGTTGAATCGGTCACCTCAAGTGTTGAGCCGATCGGCTCAAGTCCAGGGTGAACCGATTTCTTTAAGAGTTGAAATGATCGATTCAACTGGTGCAACCGAGCAACTTGGGAAAGTAGGATTGGTGAGAATTTTCCTTTCATTTCAATTGCCCAATTTGATTGGGAAATAGGATTGGTATTCGATACCAATTAGAAATAAAAGAAGGAAAGTCAATCAGGAACCGACCAGGACCACCAACTGACCGATTCACTTGTGAACCGACCGGTTGAGGTGTCCCAACCGACCGGTTCACTTGTGAACCGATCGGTTCAGGTTGCGAGTTGGTTGCTTTTGTGGAAAATCTTGAACCCTTCTACTCCTGTTTTTAGTCCCACATTTCCCGGGATGGAGAACCCTCCCATGACCCTCCTATATATAGGGGTATTGGGGGCTTCTCAATGTACAACTAAGTGCAATCAGTTGCTCTACAAAGTTGTCGTTCTCTCTGGTTTTGGTAACCGAGAGAGATCCCGAGCAAGTGCTTCCCGCAAAGGGAGGTGCAGCAAGGGAAGGACAACTGCAGTTGCAACTGGAGGCAGGAGAGTGTGTTGGCGACTAGTACGTCAACATGAGGGTGCTACTCCTTCCACTTCCTTGTGGGACAAGGAGTGTGGAGTTCCAGGTGGTCTGTGTGGACTACTTCAGAGGCGGGAGGTTACTGCCGCTCAGGAGGACAACTGTCATCTGACAGTCTGGTGCGATCAGGAGTTGTCAGTCCCGGTGCGACCAGGAGCTGCACAGACACCGTCGAAGATCAGATTTGAAGATCGCGCAAGGCGCGAGGTATTATCGCCGAGAAAGCCTCGAGACAAGGTATGATTCCACAAACCATCCTTTCCTATTATATAGACGTTGACGTGTTTCCTTGTTCTGGGTTTGGGGGAGAAAAATTTTATTTCCACTGCCATCTCTGCCTCCCCTAAAACCCAACAAATATAACTAAATGATGGTAATGGGTATGAATAGACCTTGAATGACTAATACAATCATGGAGTACCCTATTATTGTTGTTGAAACCCTAGCATGCTATAACCTAATAGTTACACCTTGTTTTATGTGTAGGTTCATACTTGAGAATAGTATGGAATGTGATGGCGATGCTTCACCTTTTACATCCATGATCCAATGGGGATGTCATGAGTTAGGGTTTGGGTATAAGTGTTGATTAGTAACATTGATATAATATATCATGTTGAACCTAACTCTAATGCAAATAGATAAATATGAGTATTCATGTTTAACATTCTTATATGATGGAATGATGGTGGTATAACCTCCTTAACATGATCACAACCTTAATGTGTTAATTGGTGGTTATCATAGCCACATGGTTGATACTTTCTTATGCTAAAAATGTGCATTATGAATATGATGAGTGCTAATCATATCTAGATTCCTTGCATGTTGATGTATTAAAGGAATGTTCTTAATGTTAATATAACCCTGCAATGATTGTTTATGAATATCTCCTAGCTCATTATTGTAATATTGTGTTGATCTGGTGTATTATATGTAAGTGATGTTGTTGAGCCTTGTTTTATGGCATGAAAAGATAATGGTGATCTTGTAGGGAATATTATGATGGTCTTAATGACCTGAATGAGGTGTAATCCTCTTGTGTTGATAAGGGTTGATACCCTGTGATATTGTGAAAAGGATTTATATCTTGTGATAGTATGATGACTAGTGTGGTCTAATGAATGGAAAGTGAATAGTACCATGTGATGATGAGATGAGAAATTATGTTTCAAACATTTTATATCTTTTTAAGTTGTGATATTTATTTGCTTGTTAGAAGTGAATTAGGGTTTGTATGTCCACTTGTTTGATGCAACCTTAATTCACCCAATTGGCATAAATAATCAAGTGAAACTCTAATCATGTAGTGCCATGTGCAATAGATCCATCTAAGTGTCAGAATCTTCTAGATGGTGAAATGAGTATTCCTAAGGGAAACTCAGAGCGCATATTGTTGAGTATGTGGGGTGGCAAGTTGAGGATATATCCTTGTCATCCGCAATGTAGATTGTGGAGGTTGGCTATTGTCATGCCTCAAACATCTGATGTGACTGAGAACGGATGCGGTCTTGTGTCGGTGATTATATATGTGACAAGATTGGAGGACAACTACAGTTGTACCTCTAATGGTAGGGTATGCGTGCCCACCTCATTTCACTAGTGTCGTGACATGTACTAAGGACGGACTAGGTTGTTAGCAGCTTGACCTTATGTGTCGATGTGGCGGACCCGTACTGACCGGGGGCGGAGAAGATCTTAGGAGTTCGGCTCTTCCTAGATCTTGTATGGCACTGATTTTGACTTAGCAGTGGTCAGTTGGATTTTGAGTGGTATCCACAAATTCCTCTAGGCATAATAAAAGATGTAATACAATTGTATAGCATATATGTTTAGGGTTATACACGATGCTTCACATTGGATGATAACCCTTGTGTGTTCTCTTTACATAAAGATGATGCTTAGTGCAATTAAGAGGTAGTAGATATACTTATGTTGTGGATATGCTTAAGATTGTAGATGCATACATACAGTAGCCATGATTATGTTGATAACTATATTGCTACTACTAATTATAATCATGATACTAGCTATCTCATGTTGTTAGTTATGTTTAGCATGCTAGCCATGCCTTTGTAACTAGAGATGCATATACTTCTAATCATACTTATACAAATAGTTATGCTTATGTTGTTTTCTCTTCTTATGATGTTGATATGTTCAACCAATTAGACATGCTCATGATGCTAGATATGCATATGCTACTAAATTCCTTATATTGTCAACAAGATAAAGGATTATAGTCTGGCTAATGAAGATAGTTATTATCTTCTCCTTTATTATTTTGTTAATCATCGGTATTGTTGATCTTTTTTGTTATATCTGATTAAACTAGTTAACTATTTAATTACTTAAAAATGTTGAAATCAATAAACGTTGTTGGAGGTTATATTTCTTGTTGGGACATGGGTCTCACCCTTGTGGTTCGCCATATTTTTATTAGGTAATCAGATGTGATGAAAACAAACATGTGGCAGCAAAGAGGAGCTATAGTAATGAATCTTTGAGAAATTTGATTAGATGTCTAGTGTGTCCTAGAGTCGTCCATGTACTCTCAGGTCTGGGTAGGAAAAGTTTGTATATGGTGTTTCAAATGAATCAGACTTTTGTTAGCATATTAATGCTTGTTTGTGTGGCATATATGATTATTGTTCTCCTATGTATATATGTTGTGGCTAAGGCAATAGAACAATTTGTATCAAATTCTTGGCATAGTATGGATATAATAAAGATGTTGGGCCCTTATGCAAATGTTTCTGAGTAGGTGTTGGCATTGAAATCGATTTTAATTTACCCATATTTTTGTGTATGTGGTTAATTGGTGATTGATTGTGTTTTATGTTTTGAGTAATCTCGTTTAGTGTAACGGGTTCTCACAAGTTGGTATCAGAGCTTTAGGTTCACTGAGTCTATAGGGACACCAGGACTTAAGATTAGGATGATGTCTAAGTTAGGAACGTGACACAAAAACATGGTGCATACTGCTTAATCTCAGTACTTGGATGCCCTGGCCAGGTATTCAATTATTGAAGAAAGGTAAGTATGAAACTTTTAGATTGTTATCTTTCTGATTACTCTGATCAAGTAGTCATTTTGAGACAATCTAAAGAGCATAACAAATAATAAATCATGGTGTGAATATCTCGATCCTACCTTAAAGAAGATGAGAATTGCATCATTATCTATCAAAACTTGAATGTTCGGTAACTATAAGAGAAAGATACAACACCATGGTATCTAAATTTGAATGCAAATAAGAAAAAGAGGAGTTCTTGATGATGTTATTCAAGAAGATAATAAAGTAAAAGATAGATATGTCTATGCTTATGAAGTGATTCAAGGTATGAAATCCACATAAGATGGAGAGAACTCAAATGATAAGTATAAAATGAGAAGATAAATGAGAAAAATGACAAAGGAATAATGTGGAACCTAAGTTAATCTCAGACCAACCTATGTGTGTAAGAAAGTGTTAATGTAAAATCAGCATGGCATGTGAAAGAAATTAAGGGAGATGATCCCGATTTAATGAAGAAAATGTGGAATATGATGATTTACAAGTCGATAAGTGGTTGAAAAACATAATAAAATAAGAGAACATACCAAGTGTGATAAATAGTCGTCAGGGAAGGAGTAATGAGATATGTTAATCATGATGATTCCTATACTAATGGCAAGGAACCTAAAATGAAAAAGGTAAAATGATACATAAGAAGTTGTAACTTGCATAATGAAAATAGAATTGGTTACCTTTTTGCTAGTAACCCTTGAACAATTCTTCTATGATGTGGGAAGTGTGTTTCCCTTTGTGTATTTTCCTTATAGGGCACAACTTTCAAGTGGATCATTACCACTTGGTATGTGTGGATTCATTGTAAACATGAGGGTGAATAGCTTATTATAGCATACGGTTGTTTGGACTATGGTTCCAAGTTCATAAAGTTTGTGATGATTTTGCTTTTGAGCCTTCCAATAATTATGAAGACTCCTCTTATATATCTTGATATTTGTTATGTTGGTAAACATAGATGATATAAGGATGTGAGTTGCTTATAGCACATGAGGTGCATACCAAGGTAATGAATCTTAGTATCCAAGATGTATTAATAATATGAGAAATATGTGAAGGTTGGAGATGTTTATTAAATGAACATTCCACGTATTCATCTTCCATAGAGAGAGAGGGAGAGAGAGTTGATGATGACCCTCTAAATGTTGTTTGGAAGGAAAAACAAAAGTGATTCTATAATGTTGTGTATGGTTCAGTGATAGTTGGGCAAGACTACTATCAAGGATAGATGGTTTGTTGGTTAATAGATATGTGATATTGCATTCCTTTAAGATAAACCTATGATCAAATATCAATGCATAAGAGTTAGATTGGATGACATAATTCACATGACCATGATGAGTTTAGAGTTATGTCCTTTTGACTAACCAATGTACAAATAGAATTTATGAATAGGAGGAACATAGTATTACAGTCATGTCATACAAGTTATATCAAGATTTGAATGATGACATGTCAAAGTATTTCAAATATGGTCAAAATATGATCAAAATTTCTTCAAAAACCTTAGGGTTGTCGAAGCAGCAATAGCTATGAGACAAGTTGAGCAAGAGTGAGATGGGTTTGATTAAATGTCTTTATGGGATCATGATATGTCTTCTAAGTAGGTTGTGTAAATCCTAGTAAGGTGAAGATAGTGTTGTTGTTTCACCCCTAACAAGGTTGACCAGGAATGATGTTTCCTTGTATGGAATGATAGGTTCCAGCGTCAGTAATTCTTTTGATGCTGAAAAATAACTGACAAGTGTTCCAGTGTAAAAAAAAAGGATGGATACATCGCCTTTTTTAATGCTTCAAATAATGGTATGGGACACATGCCATGATTGGTAAAAAGCTATAAAGTATGAATTTTGAGTAATGTATTGATACAATAGATATAATTTTAGGATGATAGATAGAATTTAAAGGTAAACATTACTACTAGAGTTGTATAGATGACACAACAAGTTTCTACATTCCATATTGAGAATGTCTTCTTAGGTGGGGTTTTTTGTGCTGACCCAAGATGAGATATGTATGAATGATGTGACATAACCATGATATGCAAGTAACCATTTGAAGATTATAGGATGAGGTGCAAAGGAAGTACCCATCTTTGTTTACCTTGGATTTTAGGGGTGAAATCCCTGTTAGGGGTTTATAGTCGTTAGGCCCCTGAACTTGCTTAATGAGTTGAATAATCTTAATTATCATAATTTAATGCTTATAACCCTAATATAACCTTGTAATATGCTTTTAAATCATAATACAAGCTTAAGTTTCAAATTTGGTCCAATTTGGACACTGTTTGAGCAAGTTATGCAATTTTATGCACATTTTGCACTTTTCTACAATTTACCCAATTGAGAGGTTTTATTTGCAATTTATCACTTACATTATGTTCCTTGGATATTATATCATCCTTTTTGAGAATGTTGATCCATGAGGCACCTATTTAATCCTTGGTTTGAAGGTGTTTTCTTTAAGGGTATTTTAGGGTTTACCCCTTCACGGATGAGCTACCTTTAGTAGCTATCAACTAATGAATTATGTGATTGGATGGGAAATTCGACAAAGGAAAGCTAATAAGGTCTATAATGACGGTGGGGGATCTTATTGTGTGTGTTCTTGTATATTATTAATAGTTTAAGGCCATAGAAACATGGGGAAGCTACTTTTACACCTCATGCTTGCTTCCATCCTTATCCATGGGCTATATTTACCTCTTCCTTGCCCAAGTATGAAACTTTGCTTTCTTTCTCTTTCCTTTAACCTCGAGCAACGAATACACTCTGTTTTTCTTCTGAACCAAGTGCTCTAAGGTAGAAGACAACCTCTTTTTGGAGAACAAGGTCTCCTAGAGCTCCATTTAGCCCTACCTAGGGTTTCCAAGGTCATATTCTACGGATTTCGACCAAGGAAAGTTATTTTCTTCCTTACTTATCCATTTATTTTTCTCTTATCCTTCCTTAGACCTTCCTCCAGGTCTGAAACTTTCTGTTCCATGGTAAAAATTTCTCTAAAGCTCTAAAACCCTACCTTTCTTACTCCTTATGCTTAGGGTTTGCTCATTTGATGAAGAAAGGTGCTAGATGGACGAGTTCATAGCTTATGCCTGGATTTTCTACCCTAACTGCTCAAGATTTCTTCTGTGTTGGATTTCATATTCTCATTAGAGGCAAGTTTTATAACCTGCTCCACATTTATTGCGTACCATAAGCTTTCTAGATCATGTTCTTGCTTGAAAATGATGATCCATGCATTAAGAGGCTATGTTTGACTTGGATTTCGATTTTTATAATGTTCCCTATTCTAATTTCCATTATAGATGAACCTGTGATCATGTGTACATTATTCCTAAGGTATAATATGACTTGTATCAGGTTGGTTTCACAATCTATGGTGCTAAGCACCTATCAACCAATGGTCAATGTTAGGGTTTTAAAGCTGATTTCTTCTATAAACCCATGACCCGATGATGGTACCATTGCAACAACCCTATGGTGTTGTCTTCATGAAAACTGATGGTTGAGATCAAAGGTGTTAGATGATGGTGACAACCTATGGTCACCCCCTTAGATCAGGTTTTGGATCCATTAGAAGTTTAATGATCAACCATTAAGTACCCTACTGATGTTATCAATCAATGATGACATTAGCTTAATATTTGATGATGATTAATGAATATAGTGTTGATCTAAATACCTATGGTGATTTAATGGTCACTAATGATGGTGTATCAGGTCTCTACAACCTATTTTGATTTAAGCATTGTAGTTGTATTATCAATTAAGCCTTAGACCAATGGTTTCTTGGGTCACTTGATGCAATGGTCGGACCTATATTGTAATTGATGGTTTTAACATATGAACTTGACCCAATAGTCAAGATATACTATTTATTCCTCCAATAAAGTGGAATGATGGTTAATGTAATATTTTTCTCCTAATAATGTTATTTAGATGGTTTCCTTTATAGGATCAACTTAAGGAGCTTACTTGTTGACAATAGATGGCTTGTTTTAAATGAACTGTCGATTGTGGGTTTTACCCTACTTTTAATGGAACTTTTTGTGTTTTTGATCAAGGGATGTCTAGGGTTATATGGTGACTCTTTCTAGAGAACAAATCAAAGACTGCATAGGTGGTTTATCCAAGGTGTTTACTGACGTAAACAACCAATGGTCTTACCTTTTAAACATCCAATGGTTCTGGGTGACAATGTGGTATGGTGATATGGGTTGAAAGATCATGGAAAAATGGAGGGTTACCCTTAATAAGGTAGTCTTACCTATTCACTCATATGAATAAAAGGGATGATAACCATATTGTGTGGATATGTAACCCTAATGAGGTATAGCTTGTTATACCTAGCTTTAATATAACTAAAAGATGGTAATGGGTATGAATAGTCCTTGAATGATTAATACAATCATGGAGTACTCTATTATTATTGTTGAAACCCTATCATGCTATAACCTAATAGTTACACCTTGATTTATGTGTGGGTTCATACTTGAGAATAGTATGAAATTTGATGGTGATGCTTCACCTTTTGCATCCATGATCCAATGGGGATGTCGTGAGTTAGGGTTTGCATATAAGTGTTGATTAGTAGCACTAATATACTTTATCATGTTGAAACAAACTCTAATGAAACTATATAAATATGAGTATTCATGTTTAACATTCTTATATGATGGAATGATGGTGGTATACCTCCTTGACATGATCATAATCTTAATGTTGTTAATTGGTGGTTATCATAGCCACATGGTTGATACTTTCTTATGCTAAACATGTGCATTATGAATATGATGAGTGTTAATCATATCTAGATTCCTTGCATGTTGATGTAATAAAGGAATGTTCTTAATGTTAATATAATCATGCTATGATTGTTTATGAATATCTCCTAGCTCATTAATGCTATATTGTGTTGATCTGGTGTATTATATGTAAGTGATGTTGTTGAGCCTTGTTATAAGGCATGAAAAGATAATGGTGATCTTACAAGGAATAGTATGATGTTCTTAATGACCTTTGGGAATGGTTGACCCCTGAATGAGGTGTAATCATCTTGTGTTGATAAGGGTTGATACCCTATAATATTGTGAAAAGGATTTATATCATGTGATAGTATGATGACTAGTGTGGTCTAATGAATGGCAAGTGAATAGTACCATGTGATGATGAGATGAAAAATTATGTTTCACACATTTTATATCTTTTGAAGTTGTGATATTTATGTGCTTGTTAGAAGTGAATTAGGGTTTGTATGTACACTTGTTTGATGCAGCCTTAATTCACCCGATTGGCATAACTAATCAACTAAAACTTTAATCATGTAGTGCCATGTGCCATAGATCCATCTGAGTGTCAGAATCTGCCAGATGGTGAAACAAGTATTCCTAAGGGAAACTCAAAGCGCATACTGTTGAGTATGTGGGAGTGGCAAGTTGAGGATATATCCTTGTCATCCATAATGTAGATTGTGGAGGTTGTCTATGGTCATGCCTCATACATCTGATGTGATTGAGAACGGATGCTGTTGTGTCTCGGTGATTATATATGTGGTAAGATTGGAGGAAAACTATGGTTGTACCTCTGATGGTAGGGTATACATACCCAACTCCTTTTACTAGTGTCGTGACATGTACCAAGGACAGACTAGGTTGTTAGCAGCTAGACCTTATGTGTCTCTGTGGCGGACCCATAATGACTTGGGGTGAAGAAGATCTTAGGAGTCTGGCTCTTCCTAGATCTTGAATGGCACTGATTTCAACTTAGCAGTGGTCAGTTGGATTTTGAGTGGTATCCTCAAATTACTCAGTGCATAATAAAAGATGTAATACAATCGTATAGCATATCTGTTTAGGGCTATACACGATGCTTCACATTGGATGATAACCCTTGTTTGTTCTCTTTACATAAAGATGATACTTAGTGCAATTTAGAGATAGTAGATATACTAATTTTTTGGATATTCTTAAGATTTTAGATGCGTACATACAGTAGCCATGATTATGTTGATAACTATATTGCTACTGCTAATTATAATCATGATGCTAGCTATCTCATGTTGTTAGTTATGTTTAGCATGCTAGCCATGCCTTTGTAACTAGATATGCATATACTTCTAATCATGCTTATCCAAATAGTTATGCTTAAGTTGGTTGCTCTTCTTATGATGTTGATATGTTCAACCAATTAGACATGCTCATGATGCTAGATATGCATATGCTACTGAATTGCTTATATTGTCAATAAGATAAAGGATGATAGTCTGGATAACTATGATAGTTGTTATTTGCTCCTTTATGTATTTTGTTAATCATCTGTACTGCTGATCTTATTTTTTATATCTGATTAAACTGCTTAACTATTTAATTATTTAAAAATGTTGTAATCAATAAATGTTGTTGGAGATTATATTTCTTGTTGGGGCATGTGTCTCACCCTTGTGGTTCACCACATTTTTTTAGGTAATCAGAAGTGACGAAAACAAACATGTGGCAGCAAAGAGGAGCTATAGAAATGAATCTTTAAGAAATTTAATTAGATGTCTAGTGTGTCCTAGATTCGTCCCTGTACTCTCAAGTCTAGGCAGGAAAAGGTTGTATATGGTGTTTCAAATGAATCAAACTTTTGTTAGCATATTAATGCTTGTTTGTGTTGGCATATATGATTATTGTTCTCCTATGTATATATGTTGTGGCTAAGGAAATAGAACAATTTGTATCAAATTCTTGGCATAGTATGGATATAAGAAAGATGTTGGGCCCTTATGCAAATGTTTTTGAGTGGGTGCTGACATTGAAATCGATTTTAATTTACCCATATTTTTGGCTATGTGGTTAATTGGTGATTGATTGTGTTTTATGTTTTGAGTAATCTCTTTTAGTGTAATGGGTTCTCACAATGGTGATCATTCTTTGCTCGCCTCCTTGGCCTTCACCAACAGCGGGCACCAAGTCTGTGAGAGTCAAGGGTTGGTGGGCGACAATAAATTCTTCAATGACTGGCTGACCTTATCGGATCTTGTCTGTGAGTTCCCTGCCTCATTGGAGGTCTGCATCATCCCTGGGCATGGGGATGGATGGATGGATGGCTGCATCAACTTCCACCTTTACAACTCTGACTATAGTTTGACTTTGTGATAGTTCAATGCCATATATGGATGGTCGGATGGTGAGGAACATTTTATCCCCGACATCTTTAATTTCAAGGTGGCTTGGGAGCTGTTGTTAGAGGTGCCAGAAGGACAACATATTAGCTGGAACATGAACTCCATCACTGACATCGAACATCCTTTTTCTCATACTTCATCACTTCCTTACCAACACTCTCTTCATCAAATCTAGACAGGGGTAGGGGAAGACTCAGAAGGTCAACCTCTACTTTGTCTACAAGCTACTAGAGTTAGGAGTGAGGAGTTTGAACTTTGATGACTTCTGTCTCTCGCATATGATGGGTGTGAAGTGCCTAGTGTAGAGGACTCTTATTCTCTTTGGAGGATTGATCACCCCAATTGCGCTGCACCTCAACTTTGATCTTTCCACTGCCAAATCTCTAAAGACAGTCCCAAATATAGACCTAAAGCACTTCAAGATATCAATCTTGCTCAACGTACGCCAGGGTAATGTATACACATGTTATACAGTGGGTACCCTATATAAGGAAAGGGTACTTCTTGATGTCATCTTCGACTTTCAAGGAATCCACCTCATGACATGGCATGTAGATAGCTCGTCAACTGAGGAGGAAGATGATGATGCTAAGGAAGAAGAGTAGCAAGAGCAAGAAGAAGACAAGGAGGAACTCACCATCCCCATCACGAGGAAGTAGGTTCCCCACAAGTGTTCATGACCATATGCAGCCTCCTGTTCTTCTGCTCCACCGCCATCACAGGAGGATGATCCATATTTCATGGCGGGAATGTATGGAATGTTTCAGGATATACAACAAGGACAACAGCAGTAGATGGTGGCCTTAGCAGTCATCCACAATATCCAAGTACAGCTCTACTACAACCAATAGGTGATATTTGAGAATGGGCAACTTCTCTTGGCCAACCAAGAGAACATGCACATGGTCCTGCAACAGATGGAGGGGTATCAACAGCCATTCTTCAACCACTATTGGAACTAAGGATACTTTGGTGGTTATCCACATCCTCCACCAATGCAACACTAGCCACCAAGTTTTATGGGGATGTTCTACCCCTTTGATCCCACCATGCCACATCCTCCACCACCACCCATGTGATCTGATACCATTGCTCCACCTCTTGAGTTAGAATTTTGACTATGTGGACATAGTCAAGTTTAAGATTGGGGGCGGTGTAGTTGGAGCAGTCTGTATCCTTAGTTTTTGTTTTTCTTTAGTCTTTATTTTCTTTACTTGCTTTTTAGTTTTTATCTATTCAAGTTGTATGATCCACGATCTATCTAGTGTAAAAGTGGAGCTTAATTCGTGGTTCATGTCAATGTCATGTTCTCTCATGTGTATGCAAGGGAAAATTAAAAATTAAAATTTTGTCTTAGTTGCAAATTTTCTTGAGTAACACCACCTAGAGGAAGTGTATGGGCTAGTCAACTTAAGGACATTTGATATGAATGTACATATTAATTATTCATGTAATGTGGATGAAGATGGAGTTTGAGCCTAAATTGATCAAACTATTAATGGGATCTGAAATTGAAGTTTAAGAAAGAAACCCTAAGGTTGCCCTGTTCACAGGTCATTAGAGAGGGACATATCATATTTCATCAAAGGCATCGTCTCTTAGTTATATGATTCCATCCATTTCCATTCATTTTGAATCACTGCCTTAATATGATCAAGTAACCTGAATTATTTCCTCTTGTTTTCATTACATGGCATGATAAGTTACATAATAAATAGTTTTCTTGTATTGCATTAGTTACAAAAATATTAAAAAAATGATATTTATGCATTAATAACCTTTGTGCATATCATTTTAGTTGCATAAACAACTACATGTAGATAGTGTAACATACTCAATTCCATATGCATAGGCTAATTTCCCATTCTTCTAGGCCCCTAATTTATTTGATAGATATCCAAAATCCCTTGTCCCTTTTCTTTACTTGGCTACCTTTCAATGTCTATATTTCGTTGTATTAGCATAGATCAAATCATATTAGTATCTAATAACCCTAATTGACTCTTTCGAATCACATGAACGTGAAATCTTTGAATGTGATAACCCTAATACTTGAAGGATGAGAATTGGTGAATAATGATAATAAACTACAGTCTTGACCATAACTAAATATCCTAGTTAGCCCTAGGATCTTATAAGGTGGTAGGGGGAATAACTCGTCGGGTTTAACCCTATTTTCCTTTTCAGTTAAGATAAATTACTTTAATTAAGTGACTAGAGTGCAATGGTATAAATGTAACAAAGGTATTATCAAAGAGGAAAAACTGGGCCTAAATTCACATTCCTCATATCCTAATTAGGCAAGATACCAACTTTGGGCTTAATCGGAAACCAAATACACCACCAATGCCAATTGGGGAGACTGTAACCAAAGTTAGAAATCACTTAACCCTTGATTTCCTAATTTTGACCAAGGTCTTGATTTTGTCACGCGCCTGACACCCCTGTTGTAGTCACATGAGCCTTACCTAGGTCGGGTAACTGGGTGGGAGACCCCGTCTCCTACCTTTGTCTTTCCCGCACGCATAGGACCTGCTCAACTCCCCCACAGTCGTCGCCATGCTTCCTCATGCTACACTCTCCTATTACCGCGATTTATCCTCCATTAAATCTGCCTTGACCTGCCGAGTTCAATGAACCCTAACTCACTTTCTCTCTCGCCCCATGTATCAAATGCCCAATTGCCCATATTCCTTCTTCACTACTGCCGTTTCTAGTGACCCTGAAACCCCACCTGATCAATCACCAAGAAGACTCTAATCACACAGAAAGCATCTCCTCATCCTCCTTCACCTTTCACCTTGGTCAATTGGCATGGAACGCCTTGGGCGCACCCCACTGGATCGAGTTGTTCCCTCCGGCAACTCCTCATCAATCTAGCAGCCCCCTACTTCTCACTTTAATTCAAGACAAGGTAACCATCTACGAGCTCCCCTCTTTCATTCCACATACTTAGTTTGACTCGAAGTGTGCCATAAGGATGGGTAGACAAAGTCGACGATTACCCCTGTTTTGCGTCGTCGTCGGATGGTGTTTCTTCATCTTCCGTTTTGGTTTTGGACCCTAGGACCCATCGTGGGTTTGCTTTGGATGTAAGGAGCATGTTGTGGTTCCCGCGAGTTAGCTGAGACCTCCTGTTTGTTCTGACGCCAATGTCACTGGTCTGTGAACGGCGTTGGTTCTCCGCTTGTCTTCTTTGTCCTCGTTGATGTCTCCAGGTTCGGGTTTGTGCACGCCTGTACTTCGTGGACCTCTCCGTGAGGTGCTTCTCTGCCAAACCTTAGCCTCGCAGTCTAATGACCGTAGGCCTAATCTCGCCCCGTCCTCGCCAGGGCCATCTGTGGCTATTTCCCCCAGTGGGGCTCACCCTTGGATGCGGCCACCCGAAGACCAGAGCAGCAGCTCTACAGGTCCAGGGTGAAGTAGTGAGGCTAGTTTGCTTCCTTGCCACACGCTTTTGATTCAGACCTTAGGCGATGTGTTCGCAGGATTCTTCTTGACCGGCAGATCGGTGGTTCATCTCAGATCCCTTTCTCGTCCCCCAGCCTCCACGGGACTAGAGTGAAGGCTCTTTGAGTCTAGCATGAAGAGTCAGAATTGATAGACTGCCCTCCCATCCATCTAGATGCATAGATCCCCAGGAATCACATCTTGACCGAGCTCTCTGTGGAGCAGCCATGGCGCTGAACACAGTGATTCAATCCCTGGGACGAAAGTCCAGTTCAGCCCATGGTGGCCAGCACAATAATGCCACGCCCATGGGGGGCATATTGTTAATTTCGACATCAAACTTAGGTTTCTCTTTTATTTCTCTATAGAACCCTGATGATTTGCATACAGGGACAAAATCGTCTTTTCACAATTCGACTTTCTATATATAGCCAGAAAATGACTTAAACTTGTAAAATTCATAAGTAATTATTGGCTTATCCAAATAATACAAATAAATATGTTTTTGAGATTAGAAAAATACTCCTGATTTATTGGAATAGGTTTCAAGACCAGATTTCCAACCTAATGTAGGGTCTATTTTTAAGAAAGGGATTTAATGTATTTTATATTAATTAAATGAACATATATTGTGACTAGGTTGAGACAACCCAGACCTTGAACCTAGGAGGAGTTACTAAATATATAGGTTTGATCATAAGGTATGTACATCCTCTATTTTATTTTGGGCATTATTTGACTAAAACCTAAGTTCTTTTAATGAGGCATCTCTTGAAATATTGTTTCTCTTGGAAATCTAATATTCATGGACATTTCTGATTCCTGATATAAATCTCTTTTTACTACTGTGATTATTAATTGGACATGTTATATGGGTCTTTAGACCCCTCTTGCCTTGTGGTCTTTTGTTTGATATTGACTAAAATGATAGTCTTGCCACTCTATTATAGCATGTTGCGTGTTTTACTAGATTATCTAGAATAGTGGAACTTATGTACAACCATACTTATATAGGGTGTGCGTATTTCGCTCGGGGTGTGTGTTTCCACCTTTGTTTACTTTTTAGGCCATGATCCTATGGTGTTATGGCCCTGTTTTAGGTATATTTAGTCTACATTGTTATGCATGCAAATATTCATTGTTTTAATATGATTCTGTGGATGATTGTTATGGCAAGACACTCTTTTATTATCATGTTTGTAATCTGAAATTTTATATGCCTCATTTCTTTTGTTACTTTTCTCTTGAACATACCTAATTGCAAATAGCCCCCTTTTCTTGTGGGAACATCTCTTTTTGCACTTTTAACCCTATATAATGCCCAGAATGTTTTATATATGTACATACTCAGCTCTTTGTTGACCTCTATGTTGTTTCCTATGTTCTGGGAAATGTTCCCTTCCACCCAGGTTTAGGTGCATTAAAGATCAAGGTTTCTCGAAGATCATATAAAGATAATTGTACCTAAGGATAGCTTGGAATGGATAGGTTATTCTCTGCTACTGGGATTATTTGTAGTTAGTTCAAGTTTTTGTAATATCACCTTTTATGGTGATGAGCAATTGTATAATGATACCCATTGTAACTTTGTAACAGTTTTGTTCCACTGCTTATTCATTATCATGCTCTGTAATATGTACCATTTGAGAAATGAATGACATTCATCCTTTCCTTATTACCTTTTGGTACGTTTGGGATTGGATGGGTTATTTCTTCAATTCAGTGAAGCGTGGATCCCCTATTGGGTCTCACTCTTTATAGATAGCATGCATTTTTCATCTTTCATTTCCATGTCATGTGGTTATATTGTTTTCCTCTAAAATATGAGTGTAGGATACACATCCATACCCTCAGAAAAAAGAAGAGAAAAGAAAAAATGAATGATATGCTAGTAAAGCCCAAGCATAATGTTCCATCATGCTAAAATAGAGGGCCAATTAAAAAAAAGGAATTAGTGATGTTTTTGAAATAAAGTGGGAGAAAGGATGCCCTCAAACTTCACATAAGAGATGGAAACATTGACATGATGCATACTTTTCTTTACTTCATTCTCGTCAATTTGATGAGATCTTTGATACGTGCTTCATTTCACGAATAATATTATGCATTAGTATTCATGCATTTTTCATTCTCTTCACTACATAGGTTCATCATGTTATATTTTTGCATAAATAAATTTGGATGTTACTTGTAAATCTTCATGAGCCCACCTAATTCCTTTCATCCATTGTTCTTACTAGTAGGCCACTTAAATGATTATTCTCCTCATTCATTTTTATAAGAAGAACTACTTCCAAGTAGTTGGTAGTTAGGAAAGAGCAATGTAAAATAGGGAATCACATAATCCATCAAGTGAATGGTTATTTGATTATGATATTAACTTCTCTCTTGATAGTGTTCATTGATCTAAGGGTGGACAATGTTTATGGAAATCTTTTGTCACTTAAGAGCAGTTGATCGTTCAATGGTCAATGAAGGCCAGTTTGGGACTTCCAGGTGGGGATGGTTGAGAAATGAAATTTATAGTTTATGTCATTTTGCTGACTTGTCTCAAACAGATCTGAGGGTGTGTTGATCAAGGATGAGCAACATTGACTCTTAGGGAAGTTTGATGCACTGGATATTTGTCATTTTTACAATCTATTTATTATTGATTTTTTTGCACTTTTTAGTCATTTTCATATTGATTCATGCATGATTCACTATCATTACCATGTGATACTTAATTGCATCAAATAAATGTAATTTCAATGTTTTCAAATGATTTAGTATATTTCAAGAGCATATGTTCAGATTTTATGGATTTCAAAAAGTTTTACAAGAATCTACACAGCTCGACATTACTGACTTTGGAGTCAGTGGTATCGACACTTTCTCAGTGATGAAAAGAAAGAAATTGAGAAAGCTAGATAGTATTGTCTTTGGGAGTCAATGCTACTGACAACATCACAACATTTTGTTCAAGATTAATAAAGGAAACTTGGTACTATTGACTTCAAGCTTGGTATTACTGAAAACTTGCCTAGTGGCTACAATTATCGAAGGATTCGGTAGTACCGACATGTCTAGATCAGGCAGATCTGAAAATCAAGTCTAATACGACGATTGAGGATTTATTTCACCCTAAGTCACTTCTATGACTCAGGGGTATTTTGGTCAACCCTATCAATGGCGTTCTATTGTGTTGGATGGAAGCCGAGAGCAAGGAGGGAGAAAAACAGAGAAGAATGCCAAATTCTGGATGATCTGGGCACTTCCAGTGATCAGATTTGTTGCCAGAAGATAGAAAATCGGCACGTGCGTGAGAGGGGATCACTTGGACCATCTTCTTCAGGGGTCCTTTAGTTATAGTAAAGTTCTCCACATTTTTCTTCTTCTCTCCTATGTTTTTTACCATAGAAACCATGTGGGGCTAAACCCCTTATTCCTTAGGACCCAAGAGTAGCACAGTTATGCATTGTAATTAACTTTTATGCATTAATATATCGATTTATCTTAATTTATGGAATTATTTATAAGATATTGCCATGAACTATCCATGATTGATCACCATAGGAAGTTATTTAGACCTTTACTTGCTTTGTAAAAGGGAATAAATGGTTGGAAATTCATTGAAATACATATTTTATATCGCCCTTTGAGAAAGGTGGCTTACGATCATGAAGAGATTAGTCAGAGTTTTCAATAAAGCACCTAACAATTAACACAATTGGTACAAAAGTGGGATTGGTATTAGATTAGTAGTGAATTACACTGTGAGAGTAGGTAATTCTTGCTACAGGCTCTTAGTCTAGGGTTAGGAGAGATAATTGTTAATGTTATGATTGTTAATTGCAATGTTAGTTGAGGTGAAACCATAATCCTAAGGAATTTCATCCAATTGCAATCAATCACCAGTAATTTTAGATTCACTTTCTACATTCTTAGTTAATCAAACTCCAATCAAAGTTTTCTTCAGTCTAGCTGATCATATTGAAATTAGTAGTCGTTTCTAAATTTACGTTTCCCCGTGTTCAATATCTGGGCCTCATCAGCCCGTATTACTTAGATAGTGTAAGGACCCTGACCTTCGTTTAGGGTTTACCCTATTTGCTTTGCTTAACCCTGGTGCTTTGGTGCTTGCTAATCACCTTTAGTGGTGATTAGGGTTTGGTTGTGCTTTGTTGAGAGTTGGAGGTGCTACTTGCAAATAACCCAAGTCTAGGGTTTTGTAGGCAAGTTTTCCACCTTGTGAGGTGTTCCTCTCTCTCTTTGCTTCCTCTTGTGTAGGGAGGAAGGCTTGGGCCCATTTCTTGAGTTCTTTTGGGCCTTGTTTAGCTAGTTGGGCCTTGAGGTGCCTTGCTTTCCTTTGGTTGAAGCCTTGTATCGGCCAAGTGGGGAGTGTATCGGCCAAGGGAGTGTGTCGCCCATGAGGATGAGGTGTGTCGCCCAAGGAGCAAGTTGTTGTGTCACCCATGATGCTTGACCTAGCCTTGACCTTGTTTTGTGGACACTTGGAACATATCTTGGACATGTGTATGGAGCTTGCTAGAGTGGTGGCTCGTGCACTAGGACAAGTGTCCCTAGGCAAGTGACACCTTGCTTGGACCAACCTTGTTTTCTCCTCCCTTTCCTTCTATATAGGCGGTTCCTTTCCTTAGCTTAGGGTCCCTTTGGTTCCTCTCCACCTTGTTGCACGACACATCCCTCTCCTTGCTAGTTGGTGGTCGATACCCCCTTGAAGGAGCAAGCTTGGTGGCCAACACACCTTGGAGAAGCTAGTGGTGGCCGATAGCCTTGTAGTCTCAATCTTCCTTGCTTGTTGGTGCTTGGAGCTAGGAGCTTGAAGTTGCTTAAGGCGGGTTACATAACTTCTAACCCTAACTACATTATCTATTGGTATGATCTTGTTTACATGTAGTAGCTTAGTTTCTTGCTTAGATTTCACATTGGTCGACCTTTGTGATCTAGGGTTTGTAGGTGAGAAATACTCCTTTCTCCCCTTGGTCTAGAGGAGTGAGCTTGAGCTTCTAGTATCATGAGAAACACCCCTCTTTCTTAGTCGATTGAGGTGAGCTTGTGTTCTAGTTGCTTAAGCAACACCCTCCTCTCACCATGGGCTAGAAGGTGAGCTCGATTAGTGGTGACTCTTTCTCGGGTTTCTCCTTGTGACCCGTTTGGTGATAGAAGAAGTGCAAGACCCCTCCTTCTTAGTTGATTGAGGTGAGCCTCTTATTGACCCATTAGGGTTTCGGGTGTCCATGTGAGAGGTGGTAGATGACCTTGAGAGTTAACATCTTGGGTGACATGAGCATGGGGAGGTGTTGCCTGACATCCCTCTAGACCTAGACCACCCTTGGACAGCGCATGTATGGACAATACAGCTTCGGTTCCTTTTGGTGACGGGCATCACAACCCCACCCTGCACAGTTTGCGCCTGAGGTGCGCGTCATTGTGTTGTGGCAGGCGAGCACACTACCCCTGCACGCCCAACACAGGCTGCACGCCCGACACAGGCTGCATGCCCGACACAGGCTGCACGCCCGACACAGGTTGCACGCTACCCGTGCACGTTGTAAGTAAGCTCGACACTGCGTCTCCCGACACTACTCGCCCCGGGTGCACGTCTCCCTTCCCGGTATGACTGCACGACTGGCCCTTGGCCATTGCCCGGTATGCCCTTCACCCAGTGTTGCGTGCTGCATGCTTGTGAGCTGTTGACGTGGTGTTGCGCGCTGCACGCGGGTCGTTGTGAGTTGGTTGCCCGATACAACCTTTGGTGAGGGTGAGCCCTGCCCGTTATGGTCTTTAGTGAGGGTTGTGAACACTTCTTGTGAGGGTGTCATTTGTCATGGATGGTCGATAAGTTGTCTTTATTCTTGTTGATCAATGATGACTCGTTGCATGATAATATTCATTATCGTTAAGCTTGTTCATCTACACTTAATACGGCCATACACACGGATGTGATCACCTTGATTGTCTTATAATACTAAGAGCAATAACGAGCATGCATTTGGGTTTGCTTGATGATGTGCCTTATACATGTGAACATAAATGAGGCATGATTAAGAAAAGGACATAATCATTTAGGTCACTTTGTAATGTCACCTTGTGTTATGAGTTTCCAAGTTATTCATGATGATTATTAAATGATGCTAACCATGCAGGTAATGCATAGCCAAATGAAAGGCTATCAAGAATGAATATATGAGAATAATGAGATAATAGGTAATAATGAATGTTGTTCCAAAAGGATGATGATGATGTAAGCCTTGAGAGGCAATGGTACTATGTGTTGAGGGATTGAAATCCCATGATATGTGATGATCCTTGAGTTGGATCTAGATTGATTGGCAAGAGGCTAAGTGATAACATGTGATGTGGGATCCTTGTGATGGGTCAATGTGATGTGAATTGTGATAAAAGTATGAGGTTGAGTTTATGTTGTTTATTTCCTGTTATAATTGCATGTTATACAACTTGGTTGAATCTTGCAATCCATCTAAAAGATACTAATTAATCACAGTGAAATCTATCATGTAGTTGCCCTGGCCATAGATCCATCATCGTCAGGAATTGGTGATGGTGAAACGGGTTCTCCTACGGGTTAACCCAGAGCGCATATTTTTGAATATGTGAGGTTTCTCCTAGCCTAAAGTGAGGAGGTAAGAGTGCAACTTCGGTTGTAGACTCCAGGGTGCGGATTCAGGCCCGTAGCCCAATTGTGATGAAGAGCATGGTGAACAGGCACATGGCTAAGGATATGTGATATGAGGAGCATGAATGCGTTCATAGCTCACAGCACGGTGAACAGGCCCGTGGCTCAGTTTCACTAGCTCCGAGACTTGTACCGAGGCGGGCTAGGCAGAGGGTAGCCTGACCCTGTGGCTAAGACCACTTCAGCATGAGACTGCGGTCATGTTTGTATTGTACTCGTACACTGACCACGAGGGGCGAGGTCGTGGAGTCCAACTCTTCCATTGACCATGTATGGCATCGGCTTGGGTTTTGCAATCGAAGGTTGGATTTGAGCGGTACAGCTCACTTCCTTAGGGCATAATAATATGTAATTCAGTCGAATAGTATTACTGCTTAAGACAAACACGAAACATTGGTTGAGGCCTTGTTTGTGTAGTCAACTCTGTTATATCTTGTAGTTGCTTATATGTTCTTCTTATGTAGTAGAACTTAGATATCTTGTCTTGTTAATCATGTTTCACAAGTAATATTTGATTACATCTGATAAGTTTGCTAAGTATAGACAGATTTATTTCATAACTGCTCTTTTATACCTTTTATTAGTTAGCTACTTTATACATATCTGAGGTTTTGTAGTTTCGGCGGGGAGTTATGTTTCTCATTGGGACAATGTTCGATTGTCTCACCCCGCTGGTTTACACCCTTTTAGGTAGTCGACCTAGACGTGGTGGTGGTCGTGGAGTTGCGGCCGAGCAGTAAGAAGAACAGTAGAAGGCAAGCGTTGGACATGCTGCTGTTTTGGATGTTTTGTGATAGAGTCTAGAGTCATCCCTGTACTCTCAGGTCCTTGGCGGTGTTTTGACGATGTTTCACGATGTACAGCTGTATATGTTTTGTATATCCTGCTGTTGGCCAGATGTGGGCCTTTATGTATGTATGAACAGGTGATGAACTCATGCTATGACAGGACAGCTGTTTCTCTAAGCTGTGGACATGTATCAAGGCTTGTATATATGTATATAACCTGTTTTCTTGTAGGATGTGGACTGGAATGTAATAGTTTATCAGTTTATCAGCTTTACGAAATTGGTTTTAATTAACCCGTGTTTTCGATAATCTGTGGTTATGGTGATTTCCACATATTTTCACGTAACACCTTGCTGTCTGTGTGATAGTGGGATGTGTTGCTACAAGTTTTGGTATCAGAGCTTTAGGTTCGCTGAGTCTATAGGGATTTAGGACTAGGTTGAGTCTGTTCTTATGAGTTTTCCAGATTTCCTCACAATCATCTTCTGCTCTCAGTGAAAGAAAAGCCAAGATGTCTGGAAACCATGAAGAACACGCTGTTGAGCACAACGATGCTGCATCGGTTGATGGAGCTGTAGGACAGGCACATGAAGATCGGGTTCCTGAGGTCCCCCAACCTAACCCAGCCATACTTGAACATCCTGCCTACCAACAGCTTATGGCACAGATGATGGCTACGATGAATCTCATTGTTGAGAGATTGCAGTGCCTCCTCTAAGAGCACAGGTTCACCATGGTGAAACATAGGTTATTGGGAAGACCTTCGAGCGGCTTCGCCGAGTCGGAGCTTCGGATTATGCTGGAATGGCTGATCCAGTGGATGCAGATTTGTGGCTAACAAGTCTTGAGAAGGCTTTCCGGATCCTCGACATTCCCGAAGTAGACAAAGTAAAGCATGATGTCTACCTTCTGAAAAGTAGTGCTAGTCACTGGTGGACCATCGAGGAAGAGAAGCGGCCTGGTGAGGTGATCTGTTGGGAAGTGTTCCGGTGCAAGTTCGTCACCAGATACTTCCTAAAGACATATCTAGATGAGAAGATCAGTCAGTTTGAGAGCCTGTGACAAGGAACAATGAACATCACCGAGTATGAGGCCAAGTTTTTGGATCTGTTGAGGTTTTTTCCTCACATAGCAGCAACAGATGAGGAACAGATCAGACATTTTGAGAAGGGTCTGAGTGCTGAGCTGACAACACCTGTGTCTGTGCTGGAAAATCGAGAAAGGTTTGCTACGTTTGTGGAATCTGTCCGAAGAATTGAATGATCAGTTGGGGAGAAGAGAGAGTTTATGGCTAAGAGGAGACCTACTCAGTTCCAGGGGCAGAGGTTTGGTGGCTTCAAGAAGCCCAAGTTTTCAGCACCATCTGTGATGAGAGGTTCTGGTGGACCATCTCAGTGGTCTCCGAGCAAAGGAAGAGGTTATGTTTCTTCACCATCTAAGGCACAAAGTACGGCTTCCGTGGCAGTGACAGGGCCATCTAGGCCACGGGTTGACGATAGAGCATGCCATCTGTGTGGTCAGATCGGGCATTGGAGGTTCAACTACTCGAATAGAGATGTTGAAGTGACGCAGCAACCAAGGTAGAGTCATCAAGGATCGGATCGACAGTAGCCTAGTGGTAGCAGAGGACGAGGATGCGGCCAAGCATCTCAGGCTGGATCGTCTGCTCAAGGAAGCTGAGGGTGTGGACAGCAAGAAACGACTCGATTCTATGCCATGAGTCAGCCGGAGGTGATAGTCAACCCACGAGTAGTGACATGTCAGATGGAGTTATTTCATTCGTATATGTCTTCTTCTTGCTTTATATCTGTTCTGGTTGACCTGAGTGCTACGCACTCTTTTATCGCCTATAGTATGCTTGAGAATTGTCGTTTATTTGTTAGTCGTACGAAGGATAGTTTGTTGTTAGAAACCCCTCTTGATGGTTCCTCGTTGCTTCAAGAAGAGTGTCCATCTTGTGTCTTGTCTTTCTCGGCACACCGCATTCAAGTGGACCTCATACCACTTGATATGCATGGGTTTGACGTTATCCTTGGGATGGATACTTTAGAGAGGTATAAGGTTGTTCTGGACTGTGGTACCAAGCAGGCAGAGTTTGATGATGCTGGGGAGAAGTGGATCTTCCAAGGAGATAGGAAGATTCTTCCTACATTTCTGGTATCAGCTATGGTGGCAGATAGATTGCTACGACAAGGATGTGAGACGTTCTTAGCTCATGTGGTGGATACCGTTGTAGCTACCAAGGAAAAAGGTCTTAGCCTTGAAGAGGTGCCAGTTGTCCGGGAGATTGTAGATGTGTTTCCTGAGGAGTTTCCTGTTAAGGATAAAGGCGGATGACATACCAAAGTCAGCTTTTCGGACGAGGTATGGTCATTACGAGTTCGTGGTTATGCCGTTTGGGTTAACCAATGCACCTGTTGCTTTCATGGACCTGATGAACAGAGTGTTCCGTCTGTTCTTAGATCAGTTTGTTGTAGTCTTTATAGATGACATCTTGATCTATAGTCGGGACAGGCAAGAGAATGAGCAACATCTTCGACTAGCGTTGACTCTTCTTCGACAACATCAGTTTTATACCAAGTTCAGTAAGTGTGAGTTCTGGTTGGAAGAGGTGACTTTCTTGGGTCACGTGATATCTGCTGAAGGAGTCAAAGTAGATCCGAAGAAGGTGGAATCCATTGCAGAATGGGAGCAGCCAAAGACACCGACAGAAGTTCGTAGTTTTCTGGGTTTAGCAGGATACTACCGGAGGTTTATCAAGGATTTCAGTGCGATTGCTTTGCCGATGACAAAGTTGACGAGAAAGGACGTGCCTTTTTTATGGAATGATCGATGTCAGCAAGCTTTCCAGAGTTTGAAGGAGAAGCTGACCAGTGCTCCAGTGTTGATCCTGCCAGAGCCTGGGAAGGGCTATGTTGTTTTCTGTGATGCTTCCAAGAAAGGATTAGGTAGTGTGCTGATGCAGGAGGATCATGTGGTTTCTTTTGCTTCGCGACAGCGTAAGAAACATGAGGAGAACTATCCGATTCATGACTTAAAGCTGGCGGCAGTGGTTCATGCGTTAAAGATTTGGAGACACTATCTTTATGGGGAAGTTTGTCAGATCTTTACGGACCATAAGAACCTAAAGTACATCTTTACGCAGCAAGAGCTGAACATGTGGCAGCGACGATGGATGGAGCTGATCAACGACTATGACTGCACTATCGAGTATCATCCTAGTAAGGTGAATGTGGTAGCTGATGTGCTTAGTCGAAAGTCTTCTTTTTCTTCCAAGAAGGCACAGTTGAGTTCTCTGGTATGCCATAGGCGGGATATGTTTGTCTCTTTGCGGCAGATGAACGTGCAGATGGAGGTTTCCTCGTTAGCTGGACTCTTAGCGTAGATGCAAGTCAAGCCTACGTTGAGACAGTAGATTAAAAATGCACAGCAGACAGATGATGCGGTACAGTCGATCAAATCAGAGTTCGGTAGCAAAAAGTGTGATGGGTTTCATGAGTCCGAGGATGGTCTAGTCTGTTGTCGTAATAGGATGGTGGTTCCTGATGTTGATGGGTTGAGGAAGTTAGTCATCGAGGAAGCACACACGTCGATGTATGCTATGCATCCAGGTGTCACCAATATGTACCATAGTCTGAAGGACTTGTACTGGTGGCCAAGCTTGAAGAAAGATGTAGCTGAGTTCGTGGCTAGATGTGCAGTTTGTCAGCAAGTGAAGGTTGAGCATCAGAAGACGGCAGGTACATTGCAAACTTTGTCGATACCGCAGTGGAAATGGGATCATATAACCATGGATTTTGTAGTTGGTCTACCTAGGACAACTAGGAATCATGATTCCATTTGGGTGATAGCAGACAGATTAACGAAGTCTGCCCATTTCCTACCTGTAAAGATGATGTATACAGTTGAGAAGCTCGCTCGAGTATATGTGGATGAGATAGTATGTTTGCATGGTGTGCCAACAACGATAGTTTCTGACAGAGGTCCTCAGTTTACGAATCGTTTCTGGGAACAGTTGCACATAGCGTTGGGAACGCAGTTGAGATTCAGTACCGCTTTCTACCCGCAGACAGATGGACAGTCCGAGAGGACTATTCATATTCTGGAGGATCTTCTTCGAGCTTGTGTTTTGCAGTTCCTAGGTAGTTGGGATATGCATCTCAGTTTGATAGAGTTTGCATATAACAACAGTTATCATCGAGCATTGACATGGCTCCTTATGAGGCCTTGTATGGGAGGAAGTGTAGATCTCCTTTGTGTTGGTATGAGTCTGGTGAGCATCAGTTGTTGGGTCATGAGTTAGTGCAGTAGACAACAGAAAAGATCAAGGTGATACGGCAACAGTTGAAAGTGGCACAGGACAGGCAGAAGTCTTATGCAGACAATCGTCGATGACCTTTGGAGTTCCAGGTAGGAGACAAGGTGTATCTTAAAGTCTTGCCGTAGAAAGGTGTGATGAGGTTTGGCCGGAAGGGTAAGTTAGCACCCAGGTATATGGGGCCTTACTCAGTTATAGCATGTGTTGGTAAGGTAGCTTATGAGATAGAGTTGCCTCCAGAGTTGCACATGTTACATCCAGTGTTTTTTTTGTTAAGCCAGGAGGTCATCTATTCACCTCACCCTCCTCATGTGAGCACAAAGGTCAAAAAGTACAACTCCTTCTTATAAGATGCAGGTGGCAGCCCGAACAACACAAAAAAAGACATCCCACCAAGGGCATACAGAACACACACCCACACCACTACAAGAAAGATCAATCAAGTGTATCTCAACACCACATAAGGGGTCTCATTCTTCTCAAGGTTAAGCATACCCCTAATTCTAGGGGGCAATCTTCTCGGATCAGAGATCACTATTGGGTCATAGTGATGGCTACCCCATTTTCCAAAGACTCTGGGTATCGAGTTTAGAGACCTGTGCACAAGGGATCCCAAAATGTCTTCCTCCTCAATGTATCTTCTGATCTCCTTTACGACAGATTTTAACCTCCATGGGATAGGATGTGAGCCCCACACAAGGTTGAAGAGTTGTGCATTGTCAACCTCAATGGTTGTAATCCTCAAATTCTGAATCTCTGCGAATCTGAGACTAACCACAATAGCTTGACGCAAAGCACTGTCCAGGTCTTCAGCCGTTAGCCAAGATCTAGTAACTTGACAGACTTTCGCATGGTGGTTTCTGATAACACTGGCCATCCACCATCTCATGCTTCCAATCGGATCTCTATCTTTCCCAACCGATACATTTAGCTTAAGGCTGTGAATGTCTGGCTTATTCTATCTCAGAAGAGCAATCTCCTTGTTCACATATCTAGGGTCAGCCACACCATACTCATTGAGTCTGAGATGTACCTCAGGGTTTGCAAAAGCATGAAAGGTTTTCTTCTTAAGCATGATATTCAACTGGTCAGTCATCGAACGGATCTCATTCTCAATAGGTCTAGCTATGCCATCAAATCTAGCTCTGCATCTCCACTTCCACAAGCAGTATGGGATGAGGGTCGCCATACATGCCGCTATCCATGTAAGCACATCGCCAGATCTGCCATTGGAGCAAAGGGTCACTAGCTCGCCTTTGTTTAGTGGCCTCGTCATGTCCGTAATGGAGTCGAAAACCTCCCAGAAACTGGACGCCATATGTCCAAGAAAAACAACATGTTCAGTGTCCTCCGTGCAGTTCTCATTGCAACACTCACACCTAGATGCCAACTGAATATGGCATCTACGGATGTTCTCATCCGTTGGAACAGTGTGATTCATCATTTTCCAAATAAAGGCACATTCCTTTGGGGCATCAATACTCCAGATCTTGCTGTATGCACACAAGGAGGATGCGTTATCAGCTGTGAGGATCTTCTTTGCTGATTTGATCGTAAACGCACCCATCCACTCAGTACTCCACACAATCATGTCCTCGTCATCAGTAATCTTTTATCTTGCCTTCTTGATCAGTTCAACGCCGTCATCAGTTAGGACATGTCTGAGAGCCACCCAGTCCCACCCGTCATCGTCAATCCAGAAGTCGCAGACGTAGAAGGCGTGGTTTCTATCATTGTGAAGTCTCGCATAATCGAACAGCCTATCCTCACACCAGAGAGCATCCCAGAACGGGATCATCCCTCTTCCAACAATCCACCTACACCACAGGACCACAGAGGGGAAGCCGTTCCACACTTGTTTCCAGTAGGGAGAGGTCGTAGATCTGTACTGGACATGGCTAGGATAATTGGCCGCCCTACTAGGAGCTCGATTGGAGTATTTTCCATTACAAAATCTGGCCCACAGCGAATCCATAGCGATGAGCTCCCAGCAAGCTTTGACAACGAAGGCATCGATGATGATACGAATATTCGGTAAGTTCAGACCCCCATGCTCAAGCGGCTTGGCCACCTTGGACCAACTAACCCAAACTTTCCTATGGTTGTTGTCCCGATCCGCCAAGAGAAATTTCTTGAGCAAGAAATCTATACGATCGGTCGTCCCACGGGGAATACCAATGGCAGCAGCAGTGTACACAGTGGTGTACGAGAGGACGTGAGCGATCAACATCTTACGGCCAGCGAAGGAAAGGAGCCTCGATTTCCATGAGGCAATCTTCTGGTTTATCTTCTGGATCAGGTAATCAAAGTCGTTCATCGTGCTTCTACCAAACTTGATCAGGACACCAAGGTAAGTGAGCGTCTCTGCTGTACTGTTAATACCAAGGGCCATAGCAACATCACTAGAGATCACAGCACATTTACTACCCACAACACACTGCGATTTGTTTCGATTAATCAGCTGTGTCGTAGCTTGCTCATAGTCCATGAGGATCTGTTTAACAGTAGCCAGTGTGGACGGTTCAGCATTGAGGAAGAGCATAATATCGTCCGTATAGAGCAGATGTAAAGGAGCAGTGCCATGGCCACAAGTATTAAATCTTGCAAGGTGCGTCTGATGATCCACTCTAAGGATATGTCTAGAGAGCAGTTCTTCGAAAATGATGAACAAGAAAGGCGAGATGGCGTTACCCTGTTTCAGTCCCCGTTTCATAGGAAAGAAACCAGCTGATTCATCTCCAATAGAGACTGTAGCCCAGGTGTCTGTGAAAAAACGCAGCACAGTGTTGATGAAACCTTCCGAGAAACCAAATCTCAACATGATCTTCTTGAGGACCTCCCAGTTGATACGATCAAACGCCTTTGACATATCAATCTTCACCAACAAATTTGGGAAACCGTCGCCTTGATAGATGTCATGAACCAGCTCTTTGGCCAATCTAATGTGGTGTGTAATCTCTCTCCCTTGGACGTAAGCTGCTTGGTTATCAGAAATGGCTCTAGGCATAAGACTCTTCATGCGATTGCTAGTGACTCTGGACAAAATGCGCAGAGCCACATTCTCAATAGAAATAGGTCAAAAATCCTTACCAATGTCAGAAGGATTCTCAATCTTGGGAATAAGAAGGATTTTGTAGCAAAAAAGACTACGGTGATAGGAATGCCCACTGAAGAAAGATTCCGTCATCTTCATGAAATCAGCCTTAATCGTGTCCCAGAGATTACAGAAGAAATGCACCGTGAACCCATCCGGTCCAGGTGCAGAGTGTTTATCCATTTGATTCAGAGCCATATGCACCTCCTCATCATTTGGAATGGTCGTCAAGGAAGCATTATCGTCGAGGGTGATCAGGTCAGGTATAGACATCAACAAATAATCCAGCAGAGCATCATCATAATTAGAATCCTCCTTGTAGAAATCTTCATAATGGGTAGCTGCATGATGGGCAATGGACATCGGATCCTCTATCCTCATTCCATCACTCAGCTGAAGGTGAGCAACACAGTTGATCTTTCTCCTCGACCTCACAACCGCATGATAGAATTTGGTGTTCCTTTCACCATCATGAAGCCAGTCAATGTGGGATCGTTCTCTCCAAACCTTCTCCTCAAGATCAAGAAGGTGTTGGAGCTCGGTCTCAGCTGTCCTGAGGTTCATCTCATTAATCTGGGAGGGATTTTCATCATATGCTATTTGTGTCATGTATAGCACATCCTCAAGGTCTTTAATCCGCTGGCTAATGTCACCGAAGGTATCTCTGCTCCATGACTTCAGAGCAGCTCTAACCATCTTTAACTTGGAGTAGAAGATAAAGGAAGGAGTGCCAGTGAAATCCTGTGCCCAAATGTCATCAATGATATGCCGACATTCTTCGTGTTCAAGCCAGACCTGTGAGAAAGAAAAAGGTCTTCTACTATTGATCATTCTCAAGCAGCCAGGTAGGTACAAGATCGGATAGTGGTTAGAAACCCGATACCTCGTGAGGTGAGAGGCAGTCGCATTTGGTCTCTTCAGACTCCATGATTCACTAAGTAGGATTCTATCGAGCCTCTCCCAAATGGTGGGGGTGTTGTATTGCTTGTTAACCCAGGTGTACTTGCTGCCAATAAAGCGAGCCTCTCTCAAGTTTACCTCATGTATAAAGGAATTGAAATCTAGGATCTCCTGATAAGGTCTGTCAAGCCCACCCCTTTTCTCGGAGTTTTGCTTGATGATGTTGAAATCTCCTGCTACGAGCCAGCAAGCGTCCCCAATATGTACGGACAGATCAGCAATGTCTTCCCATAAAAATCTTCTCTGAGAATCACTACAACTCGCATAGACCGCGGTAATGTAGAACTCCATGACGTCAACAGCCCTGAGCTTAATCGTGATGTGCTGATTGTGCCTCCTCATCACATTCGGGTTAAGCGATCTATCTGCATAAAGCCAAATCTTGCCGGCCTCCTCTTCGTTGTCAGTAGACCAATCTAATCTTATGATGTCCAGCAGCTCATCAACTGAAGCAGCATGTAAGAAAGCCTCGAACAAGAAAAATATCATGGGTTTATGTCTTCTACATAACCTACCAAGCACTTTCCTAGTTTTATTGTTGGCCGCTCCCCTAATATTCCAGAAAAGAAAGTTGGAATCCATTAGGTCAGAGACTAAGCTCTCATAAAGACGCCGGCTCCATCTAGAAGTGCTCTCGACCTCCATTATCACATTCATCATCAGAAAAAGGGGTATGTCCATCCGAAAGCCTCCTTCGATGGACATAATTTCTGTAACCGACAGTCTGAGCAGAATATTGGGTAAGGTATGTGTTGTCCTCGTGTTGTCTACTAGTTGAAGGATGTCGAGTACTTCTTTTGCGCCGCGAGTTGTAAAACTGCTCCTTTGAAGGGATAAAATCAGTAAGACTTTGCTGAAGAAGTGGCCTTCTGTTGCCTTCATCATCGAAAACAAACCTACTAGGTCTGTTGTTATCCTACAGCTGTGGTACTACGACTGGTTGGGGCTCCATAACCTCGTGTCTGTGGGCATCAATCACGGACATATCAGCAAGTGGAATCACTTCAGGGGTCATCTTATCCTTCAATGGAAATTCTGTATTATCAGATCTCTGTGTAAAAAAAGCTTCCATAGGGATGTATAGATCTTCACCTATCTCCGTTCTAGAGAAGAGATTGGAACCAGGTTTCCCTCGGGAAACAATGTGCAAGTGCACATCTGATCTCATGTCCCCATAAGTCAGAGAAACAAATTGTGGGATGTCCTCATTGAACGTCTCCACAAGCACCAAAATGCCTGAGATTTCATCAGGGTTTCGAATCCATTCAGAGACAACAATAAGTTTCCCAAAGCTATTCACTATGTTGTCTATGGCATCATCATCGCGGTAAACGATCGGAAGGTCCGCGATCCAAAACCAAACAGCCTATTTTCGGGAGCAGAACTCACCTTCCTCCAAAGACTTGATATTTATGATCATGTCTTTAACCACAAAGGATGGAACAGTGCTAGCCTGACGTGCTTCCTCCTGCTTAGCAAAAAAGGCAACAACTTTCCTCTTGGAGTGTCGGTAGATATCAGTAGTGTGTGGCCACCGTTTCTTGAGCTCAGGACAAAGCTCCTCCCATGCCAAACGTGACGGCCATGATACTTCCACCGCTCGAGTCAGTGCCTGTGCCTTGCTTCTTATTTCCTCTGTGTCCAAACCTAAATCAACAGTTATGCATTTGGGGATATGCACCGGTCCACCACGAGCTGGGACAGCAGGTCTCATCACCGAGAACTCGGTATAAGAGCGAATATCAGGCGGGGAGCACTAAGTCTGACATTGCATCTTCTCGCTACATGGCCTGGTGCATGGCACTTGTAGCAGACGACAGCATGTTGACATTGATATTGCCAGTGTCCTTTGCTTAGACAACAATAACAAGTGTCTATAGGGATGTTCATCATCCATGGTTTTCGTGAAGTTTCTCTTGCAGGCTGATTCAGAGGAAGAGGCTGGTATCTTCTATGCTCGATCCTTTTGTCGTCTTGAGTCCTTGGGTTCATCTCCACGACATGAGGCTGCATCGTGTTATGGCCCTCAAGAAGCCCTCCAAGTCGGACAGGTACATCTTCCTGGTTTGTAGAATTCTCATTAATCGGCGGAGCCCTATCTTGGATCGAGGGAGGGGCATCAGCAAGATGGCCATCATTCAAGACCTCTGGACCTTCAGCGTGGTTCTGTCTTGCGCTATCCAACTCCAGTGGAGGGTTGTTAGGGTTCAGCGGCCCCTCATCAAGAGCATCCGGAGCGGTCTACAGATCATCATTAGACAGGCGATGCGTTGGCGATTCCATGACAGTCCTAACATCTTGGATGATCTTGTCAAACGGCGTGGCGAGGGCCGCAAACCCTTGGCGTCTTTCTTGGACCGCTTGTTGGGCCCTCATGGCCTGAACACTCTGCCGCGTAATCCTTCTAGAGAATAGAGATGGCAACATCTTGTTGATAACCTTGAAATGTGGGCCCCAGTAGGTGGGGTGCCTAGCCTAGGTGTGGAGCAGGCGGCGCCGCCACCAGATGGAGAGCAAACCCTAACCAAAGGTTTTTCTGCGTCAAGTCAATCTAGTGTTCCATGTCAGTATGTTGAAGAAAATCCATCCAGATTCAGGAACAGTGATACATCCAGTTGAGGTTGAGCTGGATGAAGATGTGACCTATGAGGAAGGTCATGTGGCAATCCTTGACAGAAGGGTTAAGAAGTTGAAGAGGAAGGACATGGTTCTTGTGAAGGTTCTTTGGCATCATCGTGGCATTGAGGAAGCCACGTGGGAGCTTGAGGAAGAGATAAAGACGAAGTATCCCTCGCTTTTCTCTTCAGATTTCGGGGACGAAATCCCTTAAAGGGGGTTAGCTTGTAAGGACCCTGGCCTTCGTTTAGGGTTTACCTTGTTTGCTTTGCTTAACCCTAGTGCTTTGGTGCTTGCTAATCACCTTTAGTGGTGATTAGGGTTTGGTTGTGCTTTTTTGAGAGTTGGAGGTGCTACTTGTAAATAACCCAAGTCTAGGGTTTTGTAGGCACGTTTTCCACCTTGTGAGGTGTTCCTCTCTCTCTTTGCTTCCTCTTGTGTAGGGAGGAAGGCTTGGGCCCGTTGCTTGAGTTCTTTTGGGCCTTGTTGAGCTAGTTGGGCCTTGAGGTGCCTTGCTTTCCTTTGGTTGAAGCCTTGTATCGGCCAAGTGGGGAGTGTATCGGCCAAGCGAGTGTGTCGCCCATGAGGATGAGGTGTGTCTCCCAAGGAGCAAGTTGTTGTGTCGCCCATGATGCTTGACCTAGCCTTGACCTTGTTTAGTGGACACTTGGAACATATCATGGACATGTGTATGGAGCTTGCTAGAGTGGTGGCTCGTGTACTAGGACAAGTGTCCCTAGGCAAGTGACACCTTGCTTGGACCAACCTTGTTTTATCCTCCCTTTCCTTCTATATAGGAGGTTCCTTTCCTTAGATTAGGGTCCCTTTGGTTCCTCTCCACCTTGTTGCATGACACAACCCTCTCCTTGCTAGTTGGTGGCAGATACCCCCTTGAAGGAGCAAGCTTGGTGGCCGACACACCTTGGAGAAGCTAGTGGTGGCCGATAGCCTTGGAGTCTCCATCTTCCTTTCTTGGTGGTGCTTGGAGCTAGGAGCTTGAAGTTGCTTAAGGCCGGTTATATAACTTCTAACCCTAACTACATTATCTCTTGCTATGATCTTGTTTACATGTAGTATCTTAGTTTCTTGCTTAGCTTTCACGTTGGTCGACCTTTGTGATCTAGGGTTTGTAGGTGAGCAATACTCCTTTCTCCCCTTGGTCCAGAGGAGTGAGCTTGAGCTTCTATTATCATGAGCAACACCCCTCTTTCTTAGTCGATTGAGGTGAGCTTGTGTTCTAGTTGCTTAAGCAACACCCTCCTCTCACCATGGGCTAGAAGGTGAGCTCGGTTAGTGGTGACTCTTTCTAGGGTTTCTCCTTGTGACCCGTTTGGTGATAGAAGAAGTGCAAGACCCCTCCTTCTTAGTTGATTGAGGTGAGCCTCTTCTTGACCCATTAGGGTTTCGGGTGTCCATGTGAGAGGTGGTAGATGACCTTGAGAGTTAACATCTTGGGCAACATGAGCATGGGGAGGTGATGCCCGACAGCCCTCTTGACCTAGACCCCCCTTGCACGGCGCATGTATGGACGATACACCTTTGGTTCCTTTTGGTGACGGGCGTCACTACCCTACCCTGCACGGTTTGTGCCTGAGGTGTGCGTCGTTGTGTTGTGGCAGGCGAGAACACTACCCCTACACGCCCGACATAGGTTGCACGCCCGACATAGGCTGCACGCCCAACACAGGCTGCACACCCGACACAGGTTGCACGCCCGACACAGGTTGCACACTACTCGTGCACGTTGTAAGTAAGCTCGACACTGCATCTCCCAACACTGCTCGCCCATGGTGCACGTCGCCCTGCCCGACACGACTGCACGGCTGGCCCTTGGCCATTGCCCGATATGCCCTTGACCCAGCATTGCGCGTTGCATGCTTGTGAGCTATTGATGCGGCGTTGCGCACTGCACGCGGGCCGTTGTGAGTTGGTTGCCCGATACAACCTTTGGTGAGGGTGAGCCCTGCCCATTATGGTCTTTAGTGAGGGTTGTAAACACTTCTTATGAGGGTGTTGTTTGTCATGAATGGTTGATAAGTTGTCTTTATTCTTGTTGATCAATGATGACTCGTTGCATGATAATATTCATTATGGTTAAGCTTGTTCATCTACACTTAATACGGCCATACACACGAATGTGATCACCTTGATTGTCTTATAATACTAAGAGCAATAAGAGCATGCATTAGGGTTTGCTTGATGATGTGCCTTATACATGTGAACATAAGATGAGGCATGATTAAGAAAAGGACATAATAATTTAGGTCACTTTGTAATGTCGCCTTGTGTTATGTGTTTCCAAGTTATTCATGATGATTATTGAATGATGCTAACCATGCAGGTAATGCATAGCCAAATGAAAGACTATGAAGAATGAATATATGAGAACAATGAGATAACATGTATATTATGAATGTTGTTCCAAAAGGATGATGATGATGTAAGCCTTGAGAGGCAATGGCACTATGTGTTGAGGGATTGAAATCCCATGATATGTGATGATCCTTGAGTTGGATCTAGATTGACTGGCAAGAGGCCAAGTGATAACATGTGATGTGGGATCCTTGTGATGGATCAGTGTGATGTGAATTGTGATAAAAGTATGAGGTTGAGTTTATGTTGTTTATTTCCTATTATAATTGCATGTTATACAACTTGGTTGAATCTTGCAATCCATCTAAAAGATACTAATTAATCATAGTGAAATTTATCATGTATTTGCCCTGGCCATAGATCCATCATCGTCAGGAATTGGTGATGGTGAAATGGGTTCTCCTGCGGGTTAACCCGGAGTGCATATCTTTGAATATGTGAGGTTTCTCCTAGCCTAAAGTGAGGAGGTAAGAGTGCAACTTCAGTTGTAGACTCCAGGGTGCAGATTCAGGCCCATAGCCCAATTGTGATGAAGAGCATGGTGAACAGGCACATGGCTAAGGATATGTGATATGAGGAGCATGAATGTGTTCATGGCTCAGAGCACTGTGAACAGGCTCGTGGCTCAGTTTCACTAGCTCCGAGACCTGTACCGAGGCAGGCTAGGCAGAGGGTAGCCTGACCCTGTGGCTAAGACCACTTCAGCATGAGACTGCGGTCCTGCTTGTATTGTACTCGTGCACTGACCACGAGGGGCGAGGTCGTGGAGTCCGGCTCTTCCATTGACCTTGTATGGCATCGGCTTGGGTTTCGCAACCGAAGGTTGGATTTGAGTGGTACGACTCACTTCCTCATGGCATAATAGTACGTAATTTAGCCGAATAGTATTAGTGCTTAAGACAAACATGAAACATTGGTTGAGGCCTTGTTTGTGTAGTCAACTCTGTTATATCTTGCAGTTGCTTATATGTTCTTCTTATGTAGTAGAACTTAGATATCTTGTCTTATTAATCATGTTTCACAAGTAATATTTGATTACATCTGATAAGTTTGCTAAGTATAGACAGATTTATTTCATAACTGCTCTTTTATACCTTTTATCAGTTAGCTGCTTTATACATATTTGAGGTTTTTTAGTTTCGGCGAGGAGTTATGTTTCTCGCCTGGACAATGTTCGATTGTCTCACCCTGCTGGTTTACACCCTTTTTGGTAGTCGAGCTAGATGTGGTGGTGGTCGCGGAGTTGCCGCCGAGCAGCAAGAAGAACATTAGAAGGTAAGCGTTGGACATGCTGCTATTTTGGATGTTTTGTGATAGAGTCTAGAGTCATCCCTGTACTCTCAGGTCCTTGGCGGTGTTTTGACAATGTTTCACGATGTACAGCTGTATATGTTTTGTATATCCTGTTGTTGGTCGAATGTGGGCCTTTATGTATGTATGAACAGGTGATGAACTCATGCTATGACAGGACAGCTGTTGCTCTAAGCTGTGGACATGTATCAAGGCTTGTATATATGTATATAACATGTTTTCTTATAGGATGTGGACTGGAATGTAATAGTTTCTCAGTTTATCAGCTTTCCGAAATCGGTTTTAATTAACCCGTGTATCTGTGGTTATGGTGATTTCCGCACGTTTTCGTGTAACACCTCGCTGTCTTTGTGATAGTGGGATGTGTTGCCACAAGTTTTGGTATTAGAGCTTTAGGTTCGCTGAGTCTACAGGGATTTAGGACTAGGTTCAATCTGTTCTTATGAGTTTTCTAGATTTCCTCACAATCATCTTATGCTCTCAGCGGAAGAAAAGCCAAGATGTCTGGAAACCATGAAGAACACGCTACTGAGCACAGCGATGCTGCATCAGTTGATGGAGCTGTAGGACATGCACATGAAGATTGGGTGCCTGAGGTCCCCCAACCTAACCCAGCCATACTTGAACATCTTGCCTACCAACAGCTTATGGCACAGATGATGGCTATGATGAATCTTATGGTTAAGCGATTGCCAGTGCCTCCTCTAAGAGCATAGGCTCCCCATGGTGAAACATAGGGTATTGGGAAGACCTTCGAGCGGCTTCGCCGATTCAGAGCTTCGGATTATGCTGGAACGGCTGATCCAGCGGATGCAGATATGTGGCTGATAAGTCTTGAGAAAGCTTTCTGGATCCTCGACTTCCCCGAAGTAGACAAAGTAAAGCACGCTGTCTACCTTCTAAAAAGTAGTGTTGGTCACTGGTGGACCATCGAGGAAGAGAAGCGACCTGGTGAGGTGATATGTTGGGAAGTGTTCCAGCGTGAGTTCGTCACCAGATACTTCCTAAAGACATATCTAGATGAGAAGATCAGTCAGTTTGAGAGCCTGCGAAAAGGAACAATGAACATCATCGAGTATGAGGCCAAGTTTATGGATCTGTTGAGGTTTTGTCATCACATGCAGCAACAAATGAGGAAGGGATCAGACGTTTTGAGAAGGGTCTGAGTGATGAGCTGACAACACATGTGTCTGTGCTGGAAAATCGAGAAAGGTTTGCTACATTTGTGGAATCTATCCGAAGAATCGAACGATCATTTAGGGAGAAGAGAGAGTCTATGGCTAAGAGGAGACCTGCTCAGTTCCAGGGGCAGAGTTTTGGTGGCTTCAAGAAGCCCAGGTTTTTAGCACCATCTATGATGAGAGGTTCTGGTGGACCTTCTCAGTGGTCTCCGAGCAAAGGAAGATGTTATGTTTCTTCACCATCTAAGGCACAAAGTACGGCTTTCGTGACAGTGATAGGGCAATCTAGGCCATGGGTTGACGATAGAGCATGCCATCTGTGTGGTTAGATCGGGCATTGGAGGTTCAACTACCTGAATAGAGATGTTGAAGTGACGCAGCAACCAAGGCAGAGTCATCAAGGATCGGATCGATAGCACCCTAGTGGTAGCATAGGACGAGGATGCGGCCAAGCATCTCAGGCTGGATCGTCTGCTCAAGGAAGCAGAGGGCATGGACAGCAAGCAACGACTCGATTCTATGCCATGAGTCAGCCAGAGGCGATAGTCAACCCGTGAGTAGTGACAGGTCAGATGGAGTTATTTCATTCGGATATGTATTCTTCTTGCTTTATATCTGTTCTGGTTGACCCGGGTGCTACGCACTCTTTTATCGCCTATAGTATGCTTGAGAATTGTCGTTTATCTATTAGTCATAAGAAGGATAGTTTGTTGCTAGAAACCCCTCTTGATGGTTCCTCGTTGCTTCAAGAAGAGTGTCCATCTTGTGTCTTGTCTTTCTCGGCACACCGCATTCAAGTGGACCTCATACCACTTGATATGCATGGGTTTGACGTTATCCTTGGGATGGATACTTTAGAGAGGTATAAGGTTGTTCTGGACTGCGGTACCAAGCAGGCAGAGTTTGATGATGCCGGGGATAAGTGGATCTTCCAAGGAGATAGGAAGATTCTTCCGACATTTCTGGTATCAGCTATGGTGGCAGATAGGTTGCTACGACAAGGATGTGAGACGTTCTTAGCTCATGTGGTGGATACCGTTATAGCTACCAAGGCGAAAGGTCTTAGCCTTGAATAGGTGCCAGTTGTCCGGGAGTTTGCAGATGTGTTTCCTGAGGAGTTTCCTGTTATTCCCCCACCCCGAGAGATTGACTTTGAGATCAATCTGGTCCCAGGTACGCAGCCAGTTGCACAGACACCGTACAGGATGGCTCTAGTTGAAATGGCAGAGTTGAAGAAGCAGTTACAAGAGTTGTTGGACAAAGGTTTCATCCGACCGAGCACGTCTCCTTGGGGTGCTCCTGTGTTGTTTGTCAAGAAGGACGGTTCGATGTGGTTGTGTATAGACTACCGGCAGTTGAACAAGGTCACGATCAAGAACAAATACCTGTTTCCGAGGATAGATGATCTATTTGATCAGTTGCGTGGTGCTACATTGTTTTCAAAGATCGATCTACGATCCGGATATCATCAGTTAAGGATAAAGGCGGATGACATACCAAAGTCAGCTTTTCGGACAAGGTATGGTGATTACGAGTTCGTGGTTATGTCGTTTGGGTTAACCAATGCACCTGCTGCTTTCATGGACCTGATGAACAGAGTGTTCCATCTGTTCTTAGATCAGTTTGTTGTAGTCTTTATAGATGACGTCTTGATCTATAGTCGGGATAGGCAAGAGCATGAGCAACATCTTCGACTAGCGTTGACTCTTCTTCGACAACATCAGTTGTATACCAAGTTCAGTAAGTGTGAGTTCTGGTTGGAAGAGGTGACTTTCTTGGGTCACGTGATATCTGCTGAAGGAGTCAAAGTAGATCCGAAGAAGGTGGAATCCGTTGCAGAATGGGAGCAGCCGAAGACGCTGACAGAAGTTCACAGTTTTCTGGGTTTAGCAGGATACTACCGGAGGTTTATCAAGGATTTCAGTGCGATTGCTTTGCCGATGACAAAGTTGATGAGAAAGGACGTATCTTTTGTTTTGAATGATCGATGTCAGCAAGCTTTCTAGAGTTTGAAGGAGAAGCTGACCAGTGCTCCAGCATCTTGTCAGAGCCTGGGAAGGGCTATGTTGTTTTCTGTGATGCTTCCAAGAAAGGCTTAGGCTGTGTGCTGATGTAGGAGGATCATGTGGTTTCTTTTGCTTCGTGACAGCGTAAGAAACATGAGGAGAACTATCCGACTCATGACTTAAAGCTGGCGGTAGTGGTTCATGCGTTAAATATTTGGAGACACTATCTTTATGGGGAAGTTTGTCAGATCTTTATGGACCATAAGAACCTAAAGTACATCTTTACGCGGCAAGAGCTTAACATGCGGAAGTGACGATGGATGGAGCTTATCAACAACTATGAATGCACTATCGAGTATCATCCTGGTAAGGTGAATGTGGTAGCTGATGCGCTTAGTTGAAAGTCTTCTTTTTCTTCCAAGAAGGCACAGTTGAGTTCCCTGGTATGCCATAGGCGGGATATGTTTGTCTCTTTGCGGCAGATGAACGTGCAGATGGAAGTTTCCTCGTTAGCTGGACTCTTAGCGCAGATGCAAATCAAGCCTACATTGAGACAGTAGATTAAAGATGCACAGCAGACAGATGATGTGGTACAGTTGATCAGATCAGAGTTCGGCAGCAAAAAGTGTGATGGGTTTCATGAGTCTAAGGATGGGCTAGTCTACTGTCGTAATAGGATGGTAGTTCCTGATGTTGATGGGTTGAGGAAGTTAGTGATCGAGGAATCACACACGTTGATTTATGCTATGCGTCCAAGTGTCACCAAGATGTACCATAGTCTGAAGGACTTGTACTAGTGGCCAGGCTTGAAGAAAGATGTAGCTGAGTTCGTGTCTAGATGTGTGGTTTGTCAGCAAGTGAAGGTTGAGCATTAGAAGTTGGCAGGTACGTTGCACCCTTTGCCGATACCGCAGTGGAAATGGGATCATATAACCATGGATTTCATAGTTGGTCTACCCAGGACAACTAGGAATCATGATTCCATTTGGGTGATAGTGGAAAGATTAACGAAGTCTGCCCATTTCTTACCTATAAAGACGATGTATACAGCTGAGAAGCTCGCTCGAGTATATGTGGATGAGATAGTACGTTTGCATGGTGTGCCAGCAATGATAGTTTCTGACAGAGGTCCTCAGTTTACGAGTCATTTCTGGGAACAGTTGCACAAAGCGTTGGGAACGTAGTTGAGATTCAGTACCGCTTTCCACCCACAGACAGATGGACATTCTGAGAGGACTATTCAGATTCTGGAGGATCTTCTTCAAGCTTGTGTTTTGCAGTTCCTAGGCAGTTGGGATATGCATCTCAGTTTGATAGAGTTTGCATATAACAACAGTTATCAGCGGAGCATTGACATGGCTCCTTATGAGGCCTTGTATGGGAGGATGTGTAGATCTCCTTTGTGTTGGTATGAGTTTGGTGAGCATCAGTTGTTGGGTCCTGAGTTAGTGCAGCAGACAACAGAAAAGATCAAGGTGATACGGCAACAGTTGAAAGTGGCACAGGACAGGCAGAAGTCTTATGCAGACAATCACCAATGACCTTTGGAGTTCCAGGTAGGAGACAAGGTGTATCTTAAAGTCTTGTCGTGGAAAGGTGTGTTGAGGTTTGTCCGGAAGGGTAAGTTAGCACCCAGGTATATGGGGCCTTACTCAGTTATAGCATGTGTTGGTAAGGTAGCTTATGAGATAGAGTTGCCTCTAGAGTTGCACAGGTTACATCCAGTGTTCCATGTCAGTATGCTGAAGAAAAGCCATCCAGATTTAGGAACAGTGATACATCCAATTGATGTTGAGCTGGATGAAGATGTGACCTATGAGGAAGGTCCTGTGGCAATCCTTGACAGAAGGGTAAAGAAGTTGAAGAGGAAGGACATGGTTCTTGTGAAGGTTCTTTGGCATCATCGTGGCATTAAGGAAGCCACGTGGGAGCTTGAGGAAGAGATGAGGAGGAAGTATCCCTCGCTTTTCTCTTCAGATTTCGGGGACGAAATCCCTTAAAAGGGTTAGCTTGTAAGGACCCTGACCTTCATTTAGGGTTTACCCTATTTACTTTGCTTAACCCTGGTGCTTTGGTGCTTGCTAATCACCTTTAGTGGTGATTAGGGTTTGGTTGTGCTTTGTTGAGAGTTGGAGGTGCTACTTGCAAATAACCCAAGTCTAGGGTTTTGTAGGCAACTTTGCCACCTTGTGAGGTGTTCCTCTCTCTCTTTGCTTCCTCTTGTGTAGGGAGGAAGGCTTGGGCCCATTGCTTGAGTTCTTTTGGGCCTTGTTGAGCTAGTTGGGCCTTGAGGTGCCTTGCTTTGCTTTGGTTGAAGCCTTGTATCGGCCAAGTGGGGAGTGTATCGGCCAAGGGAGTGTGTCTCCCATGAGGATGAGGTGTGTCGCCCAAGGAGCAAGTTGTTGTGTCACCCATGATGCTTGACCTAGCCTTGACCTTGTTTAGTGGACACTTGGAACATATCTTGGACATGTGTATGGAGCTTGCTAGAGTGGTGGCTCGTGCACTAGGACAAGTGTCCCTAGGCAAGTGACACCTTGCTTGGACCAACCTTGTTTTCTCCTCCCTTTCCATCTATATAGGCAGTTCCTTTCCTTAGCTTAGGGTCCCTTTGGTTCCTCTCCACCATGTTGCACGACACAACCCTCTCCTTGCTAGTTGGTGGCCGATACCCACTTGAAGGAGCAAGCTTGGTGGCCGACACACCTTGGAGAAGCTAGTGGTGGCCGATAGCCTTGGAATCTCCATCTTCCTTGCTTGTTGGTGCTTGGAGCTAGGAGCTTGAAGTTGCTTAAGGCGGGTTACATAACTTCTAACCCTAACTACATTATCTCTTGCTATGATCTTGTTTACATGTAGTAGCTTAGTTTCTTGCTTAGATTTCACGTTGGTCGACCTTTGTGATCTAGGGTTTGTAGGTGAGCAATACTCCTTTCTCCCCTTGGTCTAGAGGAGTGAGCTTGAGCTTCTAGTATCATGAGCAACACCCCTCTTTCTTAGTCGATTGAGGTGAGCTTGTGTTCTAGTTGCTTAAGCAACACCCTCCTCTCACCATGGTCTAGAAGGTGAGCTTGGTTAGTGGTGACTCTTTCTAGGGTTTCTCCTTGTGACCCGTTTGGTGATAGAAGAAGTGCAAGACCCCTCCTTCTTAGTTGATTGAGGTGAGCCTCTTCTTGACCCATTAGGGTTTTGGGTGTCCATGTGAGAGGTGGTAGATGACCTTGAGAGTTAACATCTTGGGCGACATGATCATGGGGAGAAGATGCCCGACAACCCTCTTGACCTAGACTCCCCTTGCACGACGCATGTATGGACGATACACCTTTGGTTCCTTTTGGTGACCGGCGTCACAACCCTGCCCTACACAGTTTGCGCCTGAGGTGCACGTCGTTGTGCTGTGGCAGGCGAGCACACTACCCCTGCACGCTCGACACAGGCTGCACGCCCGACACACGCTGCACGCTACCCGTGCACGTTGTAAGTAAGCTCGACATTGCATCGCCCGACACTGCTCGCCCCGGGTGTGCGTCGCCCTGCCCGACACAACTGCACGGCTGGCCCTTGGCCGTTGCCCGGTATGACCTTGACCCAGCGTTGCACGCTGCACGCGGGCCGTTGTGAGTTGGTTGCCCGATACAACCTTTGGTGAGGGTGAGCCCTACCCATTATGGTCTTTAGTGAGGGTTGTAAACACTTCTTATGAGGGTGTTGTTTGTCATGAATGGTTGATAAGTTGTCTTTATTCTTGTTGATCAATGATGACTCGTTGCATGATAATATTCATTATGGTTAAGCTTGTTCATCTACACTTAATACGGCCATACACACGAATGTGATCACCTTGATTGTCTTATAATACTAAGAGCAATAATAGCATGCATTAGGGTTTGCTTGATGATGTGCCTTATACATGTGAACATAAGATGAGGCATGATTAAGAAAAGGACATAATCATTTAGGTCACTTTGTAATGTCTCCATGTGTTATGTGTTTCCAACTTATTCGTGATGATTATTGAATGATGCTAACCATGCAGGTAATGCATAGCCAAATGAAAGGCTATGAAGAATGAATATATGAGAACAATGAGATAACATGTATATTATGAATGTTGTTCCAAAAGGATGATGATGATGTAAGCCTTGAGAGGCAATGGCACTATGTGTTGAGGGATTGAAATCCCTTGATATGTGATTATCCTTGAGTTGGATCTAGATTGATTGGCAAGAGGCCAAGTGATAACATGTGATGTGGGATCCTTGTGATGGATCAATGTGATGTGAATTGTGATAAAAGTATGAGGTTGAGTTTATGTTGTTTATTTCCTGTTATAATTGCATGTTATACAACTTGGTTGAATCTTGCAATCCATCTAAAAGATACTAATTAATCACAGTGAAATCTATCATGTAGTTGCCTTGGCCATAGATCCATCATCGTCAGGAATTGGTGATGGTGAAATGGGTTCTCCTGCGGGTTAACCCGGAGCGCATATTTTTGAATATGTGAGGTTTCTCCTAGCCTAAAGTGAGGAGGTAAGAGTGCAACTTCAGTTGTAGACTCCAGGGTGTAGATTCAGGCCCGTAGCCCAATTGTGATGAAGAGCATGGTGAACAGGCCCATGGCTCAGGATATGTGATATGAGGAGCATGAATGCGTTCATGGCTTAGAGCACGGTGAACAGGCTCGTGGCTCAATTTCACTAGCGCCGAGAACTGTACTGAGGTGGGCTAGGCAGAGGGTAGCCTGACCCTGTGGCTAAGACTACTTCAGCATGAGACTGTGGTCCTGCTTGTATTGTACTCGTGCACTGACCACGAGGGGTGAGGTCGTGGAGTCCGGCTATTCCATTGACCTTGTATGGAACCAGCTTGGGTTTCGCAACTGAAGATTGGATTTGAGTGGTACGGCTCACTTCCTCAGGGTATAATAATACTTAATTCTGCCGAATAGTATTACTGCTTAAGACAAACACAAAACATTGGTTGAGGCCTTGTTTGTATAGTCAACTCTGTTATATCTTGCAGTTGCTTATATGTTCTTCTTATGTAGTAGAAATTAGATATCTTGTCTTGTTAATCATGTTTCACAAGTAATATTTGATTACATCTGATAAGTTTTCTAAGTATAGACAGCTTTATTTCATAACTTCTCTTTTATACCTTTTATCAGTTAGCTGCTTTATACATATCTGAGGTTTTGTAGTTTCGGCGGGGAGTTATGTTTCTCGCTGGGACAATGTTCGATTGTCTCACTCCTCTGGTTTACACCCTTTTAGGTAGTCGAGCTAAACGTGGTGGTGGTCGCGGAGTTGCGGTCGAGCAGAAAGAAGAATAGTAGAAGGCAAGAGTTGGACATGATGCTGTTTTGGATGTTTTGTGATAGAGTCTAGAGTTATCCCTGTACTCTCAGGTCCTTGGTGGTGTTTTGACAATGTTTCACGATGTACAGCTGTATATGTTTTGTATATCCTGTTGTTGACCGGATGTGGGCCTTTATGTATGTATGAACAGGTGATGAACTCATGCTATGACAGGACATCTATTGCTCTAAGTTGTGGACATGTATCAAGGCTTGTATATATGTATATAACATGTTTTCTTGCAGGATGTGGACTGGAATGTAATAGTTTCTCAGTTTATCAGCTTTCCAAAATTGTTTTTTATTAACCCGTGTTTTCGATAATTTGTGGTTATGGTGATTTCCGCACGTTTTTGCGTAACACCTCGCTGTCTGTGTGATAGTGGGATGTGTTGCCACAGATTGAGTGCACTTGCATTTTAGGGTGTATAGTAAAATCCCTATCAATTAACTCTGGAGCATTCTTAATAAGATTGTCTTTCTTATAAACCCTAAAAGTCTTTATACCCGATTTTGTAGTAAATGAAAGATTGATGTGTATTCTTTGGATCTTCATCTATGGAACCATGCTATTTTCTATATGGTTTGTTTATACTTGAATAATAGGAAGTTTTTGGACTTTATATGCATAAGATTCTTATTTTTCTCTCTCTAGACATATATATTCTGATAATGTTCAATGAACAAGTTCTAGGGTTTGATGGACATCATGGTTTAGGTGTCATCTACCCTATTTATGTGTGGTAATTCCTGATGTTAATCATCTGTCTTGACCTGGTTGGGACCTATTTAGATGTTAGGAATATGGCTATCTTGTGGTCAAGACAACCCTTGGACTTCCTTATGGTCAAGACACTATGTTAAAGGTGGTTGCTACACCTAGCTGGTTGTGATGCAGTGTTGTTGCACGGTCAATTAAGCCTGGTGGCTGATGTTGTGGTCAAGATGGCTATGTTTAATGGTCTAGACATATGTTTAAGTTGTGTCATGAATGTGACAGGTTGAGATTGAGTTGGTTTTGGTCAACACACTAATGTTTTATGGTCGTAATACCTTATGTTAGTGAGTCGATGCACCTTAATATGGTAGAGGTTGCAACATTATGTTGTTGTGTCTCAGTCGCGACACTCCTTGGTGGAGTCACGATCATGATGCCATGTTAGGGTGTCTTCTAGTGTCTCGGTCACCATGCCATGCCTAAGTGGTGTCATGGTCATAACACCTAGGGTCGTGACCCTTGTGATGTGTCTCGGTCGTGACCATGAGGAAGTGTCTCAGTCGTGACACTTGATGTATGAGGGGCCGAGACACATATAGGTTGTGGTGGTCAAGACATATTTTTAATGATTGTTCAAGACACATGAGTTAGGGGATGTCAAGACCATGTGTTGAGAGTGTCGTGACATGTGTTGAGGGTGGTTGAGATACCTATACACATGTATGTACATAGTCTATATACAATGTAATTGTACACATAAGATAATGTGAATATGATTGGCTAATCATAAACAATAGTGCTTAACCCTAGTACTCTCCAATAATGTGGGAAGTAATGGAATTAGGGTTTAGTAGTTGAGGGATGATATGAAACCCTAATCTTGAGATGTGAAATTACATTTGCTCATATTTTTTTAATATGATAATTATTTGATTATGTTTTACCTCTCATGTATGCATAATTGTAACTTGCAGGTGAGATGAATGTCATAGCTATGAGAATGCTACGTTGATCCAATACATGGTGGTGATTATGAGTATTATTGAGGCATAAGGTGATAGTTAATGTGCAAGAGTTATATGAATTGGTCTTATGATCTAGCATGTGCCTTATGCATAAAGAGAGGGATTGATATCCCATTGTGATGTGATATTATTGATGACCTTGTAATGGCTGTGATACAAATGTCATGTGATGATGAGACAACTTCTCATTTTGTACATTATATATCTTCTAAATTTGTATTGTATCCTCAATCATATGTTGTAACTTTATTGATGCATTAAAAGATACCCAAATGGAATATTTAATCAAGAAAAACCCTAATCATGTAGTTGTCATGTACCATAGATCCATATTCAATGTCAGTATCTAGCTAGATGGTGAAATTAGTTATAATATACATTGGTGAAGAGTTATATCTCTCGTTGGGATGTTTCATCTCACCTCATGGGTTCCAAAACTTTTAAGGTGGTCGTGGATGAGGAGGTCAAGGTCGTGGTGTGGGTGTTGAGCTGCAAGGAGAGTATTAATTGTTAGAGGTTGGATATGTTGCCAAAGTTTTGTAATAGAGTCCTATGTGTCATCCACGTACTCTCACATTTTTGGGGAGAACTTTTTGTTTTGAGTATAGACATGTATACTTTGGTTTTGTGTTATGAGTGTATAGAAATGGCATATACATATAAATAGGTTGTAATATGTAACAATGATGGCTTGACAACCTTTGAACATGATATGTAACATCTTTGGGCATATATGGAATACAAATGGCCTAAGTTGAAGACTTGATTATGAAATAATTCCTCTTGAGATATTAAATTGCAAATGGTTTTAATTTACTATGTTTTGTGCTAATATTGTTATTAGTGGTAATTCCGTGCTTTGTTTTGAGTAATCTTGCTTTGTGTGGTAAAGGGCATCAAATAAAAGTACTTCCTATGGGTTGTGAGGTGTCCTCTCAACCACTGATTAAAGATCCAATGATCTAATCTCTTCACATCTAAGGTAAATTTCTTATTATATAAAAATATATCAAATTGATCAGGAGAACAAAAGGAATATAATAAATTTAGTTTCATTGCCTAGATCCTAACTTTAAAATTATAGTTAGTACATGAATATAAGGTCATGAATATGTGCAAATGCTACATTTGATCATGTTGAATAAGTTTATTTCTTGTTCATATTGATGGATAATGGAAACTAAAGATAATTGTATGCCTATAGTTACATTAATGAAATTTTAGTATTTCTTGTTCATAATCAAGAGAATTAGGGTTTTAGGTTTAATTCTAACCCTAACCTCAACCCTAAACCAAAGTTATAAGATCTAGACATAGACTAAACCTAAACTAAATCATATGGAAAAAAAGTGACACTTAATATTATGAATAATTCATATTTGTTGCATGTATCAACATCATAATTTTTGGGATTGAATGAAGCTTAAAGTACATGGATAATAGTGCATGGTTGCTTCACAGAAAAGGTATGTTGTTAAGTTTTAACTACTCTCTTGTATTTATTTCCAAGGGTTGGTGTTGGTTTCATGATGTTTGATATCAGATAACTTGCTTAGATTCTTATTGACTTCTCGTTTAAGATTATGCCCTATGTATCACATATAATAAGAATAGTTATTTGAGCACAACACTCTCTCTTATGGGAAACTTTATGGGGATTACTACTCACAAAATCTCCAAAAATCCAACAATAATGATGGGACAAATCCAATTTTGGAATAGTAACCATGAAGTCCAATATGGGACCAACCCTACGAGTCCATTTCTACAGAAAGTGGAACATTGGTATACCCTATGAGTATGATGTCAGAACAATGGGGAAATGTGTGCCTAATAGATTGAGGATAATCAGTTTAAAGTATTATATAGAAGAAAAAAAGTTCAAATATTGTTGATAATTACTAAATATGCTTGATATGTTATTATATGTATATGCAAAAACATTTACGTAGCCACGTACATAATATAGCAATATACACATTGATGTTTATATGATAGAATTTTAGGTTCTAGACATACATTAAAGATTGAGTATATGATGATTCATATGTATACATTGCAAACAATAAAGTTAATGTCACAAGAAGAATTAGATAGCTAGAGAGAGAAATAATGATCCATATCATGTAGTTCTTTCTCTTTAAAATCGATGCAACTCCTTTGAGGATCACTTATCTTTTTTTTGCAATAAAACAAAGTTGTCCTTTTTTGTAAATATTGATTATGGTTTGTTATTTCTTAATTGTATGATGGTTGTGTCCCTATGGTCTGCCTTCATTGGTGGATAACTAGGGGAGGGGGTCATCACACTAACCATTTTGTATAGAAAATCCTAAAGATCTACATATAAAATAATAAGACGTAGGTGAATGAAGCATAAGGTTCCTATTAGTTATATGCTATATGTGTTGAAGAGGAAATGATGTGTCATCCATAAGTACTCAAAGGTATCAAAAGTACAAGGAAAAAATGATGGTTGTTTTCCAAACAAGTTTCACCATGCTTTTGTACATTTTGTGTAGAAGTTTCACAAGTTGTGTGGTTCACTTTAAAGTTACTTGAAAGAATGACTATCAAGGAGAGACTCTGATGAGGTCAACACATGTGTTGTTCATTTTTCCATCAAATAACAAGATGTCAGCAGGATGTAGGGAGTGGATCCCTTAAGGTCACGTGTCAAGGAAGGCCTGAAGAGCTTCCTTTAATACATTTAATCTAGCTTGAGAAAAAGGAAAAAAATACTATCATGGCACACATCATGTCAAAGTTTATATCTAGGTCTTGTTTGGAAATGCATATCATGATCATCGAAGGTGTTGAGGTATGTAGTGTTTCAAAGTAAACAATGTTCATCACCTAGGTACAAGGGGATCATGACGTGATATTGAATGACAGATGGATACTCAATAGGTGGCATGGATAAACCAAGAACATTAAATGGAATGATAAGTAGTCATTATTGTGCATGGTCGGTCTAAAGAGAAGTAAGAATAGCTAGTTTTCATTGGGTGATACTACTTGTAGTGTATCTTTAGGACATTTTTTTAGTAAGTTTTTACGAAAATGACTGGGTCATTGGGTGGAAGAAGGCATACTTGATAATTGGGACTAATAAAAAGACAACAAGATATTATAAATAATGTATATTCAAAAATTGAAAGGAGGCTCTTGTAGGAACATATCCAACCTCTCATAGGATATGGTATTGGAGTTTCTAAGTTTGGATCCAAGAGAAAGCAAAGGAAATGTTATTGACATCATGGGAATATTTGATGCCCAAACCTATGAGGAAGCATGTCTAAGTGCCACTATAGATAAAAAAAGCCTAGTCCATCACCAACACAATGTGTGCCAAACATCGATGAAGCCCATGATCAAAATCTAATAGAAGTTGGGGGTGTTGTTGGAATAGAAAACAAAAACTTGGGCATGGCAACACATGATCAAAGAATAAGCACACATTGTGGATCCTAAAGAAAATCCAAGTGATACATCATTGAAAAAAAATTCAGCACATGTTCCTTAAGAAGATCCATGGAAAAACATGGGTCCTTAGAAATAGGACCTCCTAAAATGTTCATTTCACAAATAGGACGAGATATGATAGCAGGGAACATAACAAACTCTGGGTCTTGTCTGGGTTCATCTAAAGACCAAAGGATTTCCATAATATTAATATTAATAAGAAGATCAATGTTTGGTGTGACGTCCCCAGATTTTCTAAAACTTAATCTGATGTGTGATGTCCAAATGAAACCCTCACCTCAGTGAGAATCCCAATTTAAACATCCCACACTAGGCTAAGAAGAAGAAAATCAAGGGAGTCAAAAGGAAACACAGTAGCACATGCACATGAACAATAATAAAACCATATACACATGTTCACCATTCAACATATAATAACAACATGAATTGTTACAACATTTGATATTACATATTGAACAACAAACTAACATAGCTACCTCCTCCAAGGTCTTGGGCTCTCTCCCTCACCTAGATGTAAGGCACTCATATTCATGTTCACATGTTCATATAACCATCCTCTCTTTGACTCATGGGTTCGGTCTTCCCAAGGACATCTAGGGTTCAAGAAGACTATAGGAATCATGCATTAAGAAACTCAACTCATTCACTCAGGAGTAGTCTAGTTTAGGACATATCATAACACATATTTCTCATAATTCTCATATCTTGGAGTTTAGGTTCTCTAACCTTCTCCCAATGGGTCTCACTCTCTCTGGAGTTAACCCTGAAACTGGTCCTAACTGTGGCAACACATCCCACTATCACACAGACAGTGAGGTGTTACGCAAAAACATGCGGAAAACACCATAACCACATATTACTAAAACATGGGTTAATTAAAACTGATTGTGGAAGGAGGTTAAACTGAGAAAACTATTACATTTAAGCCCACATCCTACAAAGGAACATGTTATATAAACATTTACAAGATCTTGACATGTGTCCACAGCTTAGAGGAACAGTTGTCTTGTCATCACATGAGTTCATCACCGATTTATATGTACATAAAGGCCCACATCCGGCCAGTAGTAGGATATACAAAGGATCAACAGCTATACATCGTGAAACAATGTCAAAACTCTCCCGAGGACCTGAGAGTATAGGGATAACTCTAGACTCTACTACAAAACATCCAAAACATCAGCATATCCATCGCTTGCCTTCTACTGCTCTTCTTGCTGCTCAGCCGCAACTCCGCGACCACCACCACACCTATCTCGACCACCTAAAAATAATTTAAACCAGTGGGGGTGAGACACACAGTCCCAGCAAGAAACATAACTCCCCTCCGAAACTATAAAACCTCAGAAGGATAAAGCAAATAACTGATAAGAAGTATAACAAGAGCAGTTATAGAGAAAGGTTGTTCATACTAACAAGTTACCAGATGTACGAAAGGCATATACCCAAGTATTTCTTTATGGAACATGATTAACAAGATAAGATTTATAAGGTCTTACCACATATCATGAGGAACATATAAGTAACTGTAGATATAACAAGATTAACTACACAAGCAAGGCTTCAACCAATGTTTCATGTTTTGCCTTAAGCAGTAAATACTAAATGGTTGGATTACATATTATTATTATGCCCTAAGGAAGTGAGTCGTACCGCTCAGATCCAACCGACGGCTGCGAAGCCCGGAGTCAGTGCCATACAAGGTCAAATGGAAGAGCTGGACTCCATGACCTCCCAACTCGTGGCCAGTGCACGAGTACAACACAAGCAGGACCGCAGTCTCATGCTTAAGTGGCCTCAGCCACAGGGTCAGGCTACCCTCTGCCTACCCCTCCTCGGTACAGGTATCGGTGCTAGTGAAACTGAGCCACGGGCCTGTTCACCATGCTCTGAGCCATGAATGCATTCATGCTTTCATATCACATATCATGAGCCATGGGCTTGTTCACCATGCTCCTATCGCACTTGGGCTACGGGCTTGAATCCACACCCTGGAGTCTACAACCGAAGTTGCACTCTTACCTCCTCACTTTAGTCTAGGAGAAACATCACATATTCAACAATATGCGCTCCGGGTTAACCCACAGGAGAACCCGTTTCACCATCACCAGCTCCTGACGATGATGGATCTATGGCCAGGGCAAAATACATGATATATTCCACTGTAATTTATTAGTGTATTTTATGTGGATTGCAAGATTCAACCAAGTTGTATAACGTGCAAACTATAACAAGAATAAACAGCATGAAACTTAGTATTATACTTTTATTGTTATCAACATCATCTTGATTCATCACAAGAATCCATCATTACATGTTATCACTTGGCCTCTTGCCAATCATCTAGATCCATCTCAAGGATCATCACATGCCATGGGATCTCAATCCCTCATCATATAGTGTCACTGCCTCTCAAGGCTTACATCATCATCATGGGATAACAATTCCAGCACTCAAGTCCTCAGACCCAAAACACATAATGCACATTATCTTATCATCAAGAGTAACCATCAGGGCAATGTTACTTGAACATAATTACATCATAGCCCTTTACCTGGCTATGCATGAAACACCTGCATGGTTAGTGTACATAATCATCAAGGATTAATAACAAGAGTTTTATTATCCTACATAGGGCAGTACTGATGATTATATATTTTATCATTCATGCCTCCACCTGTGATCATAGATTATCGTTCATATCATTAAGAAAATCATTCCATATGCTTACCATTTCCATAGTATTATACATGATCACATACACATGAAATTTCGTGTTAGAATACATGAATGTGATCTACTATATCAAGCATATCAAGAGTTACCATAATAAACCAAACATGATAGAATCCAACATATCGGGTTTCAAACGAGGAACAAGACCCTCACTATAGTGCCCACTACCCTCACCACAGGTAGTATTGGGCAGGGTATTGTCCTCTATTGCCCAACCCTCAACTCATGCCGGGTAGGCACACCAACACATCACAACCAAGCACTAGGGTGTCAGACATCTAGGGTATGACGGGAAACACCATATCGGGTAGCTAGGCTCAAGGTATATCGGGCAATGCAGCATTGTGCAATCGTTGTGTCATGCAACATCGGCACTGTGCACCCTAGTATCGTGCACCAGGTTACCATCTCGGACTAAGTGTATCGGTAAACACCCAAAGCAACGCAGGTCCAGATTGCAACGCCCCAACGCTCAAAGGTGTAACAACATTAAGTAACCACCTGAACTAGGTGTGTCAGGCAGGAGTCAAGTATAACGCCCAACAGATGTCGTCCAAAGGCATATCGGGCACTCGAGCCAGACGTGTCGTGCACCCAACTAAAGACGGGCAACCAAGGGGTGCCGCAAGGAAAGTGTAACTTCCATCAACACATGCTAACGACCAACACATAAAGGGGATAGGGACCAGGGGTAACGCCCACCATCGATCTAGTTAGCAACGCTCCACAACCTCAAGGTATAACCACACTAAGCCACCTCTTAGGCTATGTGTGTCGGGCAGGGTGCTCCACATAGCGTGATGCCCGACACAAAAAGTCAAGGACCAGGGGTATCGTCCATCACAAATGCAACATGTCGTCTAAGGCTCTAGGTCAAGAGGTATCAGGCAGTACCTCCCCCAAGATCATAATAGCTCAAGAACAAGGGCACCAAACCCTAATGGATCAAGAGGATGGCTCACCTCTCAACTAAAATGAGAGAGGGGTCTTGCACATCTCATATCACCAATTGGGCAACACAAGAAACAACCCTAAACAAGGTCCACAACGACCACCAAGCTCACCCTTCAAGTCCATGGTGAGAGGAGGGTGTTGCTCAAGCTACTAGAACACAAGCTCACCTCTCAACTTAAACGAGAGAGGAGTGTTGCTCATGATACTATGACATAAGCTCACTCCTCAAGACCTAGGAGAGAAGGGAGTATTGCTCACCAAGAAACCCTAGAACACATGGTTCGGCCAACAAGAACAACTTAAGCAAGGAACTAACTAGCAACTCATATAGCCGACATGATCATAGCAACATATAAGAACATAAAAGAAGGTAGTCTAGATAGGGTTAGGAGTTATGTAACCCGCCTTAAGCAAGCTCCAAGCTCCTAGCTCGAAGCTCCATGCACCACCAAGGAAGAATTAGAGCAAGACACTTGTGACGTCCCCGGATTTTCTAAAACTTAATCCGATGTGAGACGTCCAAATTGAAACCCTCACCTCAGCGAGAATCCCAATTTAAACGCCCCACACAAGGCTAAGAAGAAGAAAATCAGAGGAAGTCAGAAGGAAACAATCAGTAGCACATGTACATGAACAATAATAAAACCATACACACATGTTCACCATTCAACATATAATTACAACATGAATTGTTATAACATTTGATATTACATATTGAACAGCAAACTATACATATACATGTACTACGTCTCAACAACAGGATCTTAAGACAATAGGTCCACCTGTACATCAGCTCGCTATACAACTCTCTCTATCCTGGATCTTCAAGAGCATAACCACAACCTAAACAAAGATTACATGCGGTACACGTCAGCACAATATTTCATGAATATTGTACTGAGTACGCCTACGTGTCTTTTATATACCTCTCATCATATCTTGGCAATAAGATAAAACTAATACTTGGCAGTAACAGAAAAATATAAGAAAAGCATATACTTGCACGAGGATATTCATTAACAAAAGAGAACACATATTTTAAGCTTATTTTCCATTATATATCCAGGCCTTTATGATCACTACCAAAGAGTTAGATCATTTGTACAAGGTGACCACTACCAAAGAGTTAGGTCAGACCACTACCAAAGAGTTAGGTCATATGTACAATGTGACCACTACCAAAGAGTTAGGTCACTTCCAAGCACACTACCAAAGAGTTAGTGCTTTCATATAATGGAACAGTTATTTTATGTTTCATGTGTTCATAGACATAACTATGGAAAATCGAGCAACATATCATGCAAGAACAATCATTTCAATCAATACCATATGCCAAGTCTTTACTACCATATAACACAAGCATATTGTATAATAAGCCAAGTAAGAGGTAATGGCGTACCTTAGATCAAGATATTTCTAATCATCAGATATTCCTGATATCAACTATATCCTTGATTAAACCTGATCAAGACAAGATCATAAACTATCATCAGGTTCTTATCCTCTTATTATGTCTCGTCTTAACCCTAACTATGTCCATATTAGGGTTTCACTTAGATCATTATGTTATATACATTGTTACTTGTATTTTTGTCTTAGATTTATATTACTGATGTGATATTCCAGATTATAGTTCATCAACTGGATATACCCATGTGTCACATTATTATGTGAACATATTTAACATTATGTCACTTTCATTAACCATATTAGGGTTACATCACATGTATTAAGGGTTCTCTTCATATAATATGAATTTCATGTATAAAACTGATCTCAGATCTACATGTTATCTTCCAGTTACTGATATGAAGGTTTTATGTAAATCTCATCATTTATTGAGCATATATGTAGTTATTGTATTTTATTTAGGGTTAAAAGCCCTAATTCGCCATATGGAGCAAACTACATGATTTCATGTTCAAATATCATCATATATAACATCATATGTATTACACATTACATTTAAGAGCTACTGGAGCATTTTCATGATTTTAGGTCATCATTTACTATTTATTATGCATCAAACTAGCATTACATATCTTTTATGATATCATCGATATTAATTCATCAAAAGCTGGATATTATAGTTCCATCTTGTTCTATGCAATTTTCTGAGAATTTTGGTACTTTGTTTGTATTTTTTTGACGTCCGAGCTAATTACTATGAATTTTGGAAGATTTGGACATTTACTGAAAATACTAAGCGATTTACCTTTTTCGGCCAACCATGATGTGCCACGTGTCCTTGGTGCACAGCTCTAACCCCTTGCTTGAGTTCGGTCGGTTCTTTACTGGTTTGCTGCGAGCCGGCCGGTCCTTGGTCTCTAACTTGTCCGGTTTAGGGTAAATGGGCCCGGTCTGTTGCCTTAGACCATCCGGTCTCTGGCCTGATCCGGACCGGTTCGCCATCCCCCTTCTCTTTCTCACGCGATCAGTCCCAAACGAGACTGATCGGCAGGGCGCCGCCATGAGGGAAGCGCTCCGACGAGAAATCTGCCATCATCCAGAGCTCCTCAGAGATGTCTTGACCCTCCTTCAGCTTTGTCATCATCTTCCCGACCTCCTCGGCTACTCCGCTTTGCTCTGGCATCCCCGATCCTCCAGCTGGGCAGGAGCGCCGCCGCTAGCTGCATCTGCGGTGGAGTATGAAGGGGAAAACCATCCCTCTCATCCTTGCACCCATCCAAAGCTTCCCAAAAGCTTCGGAAGTCTTCCATGAACTTGTCTCGAGCCTTGATTCACGATGAGGATATCAGCATACCCGTCTCCGAGATCCATCTTCTTCTCCGGCCAGGTTGAGCTGGCTTTCTACCAAACCGCTGCGGGAGGTCATGGGGATGGTGGGGTTGGATTCCCCTGGACCCCAGCTTCCTTTTCCCCTCCTTCTCCTCCTCCGAACTGCCTTGCATCTCTGTTCTACATTCTTGGCCACTACCTGTTCTTTGCGGTGGAGAGCCATTGGCAAAGGAGGGATCGTTCTCCCTCTACCGTCGCCCAAAGGACAAACTTGAGTGGTCTGGATGTGGGTCTGGTCAAGGCGAAGAGAACTGCCCACTCCTCGTTCCTTCCTAGGCCACGAACATGACGTGGGGATGCCTGGAATGCAGCATCGCAGACTGCTCCACGATCTCCTGGTCGATCGGAGGTAGGGAGAGTCTGTCCCCCGTACGATCTTCATCTAAGGGTTAAAAGCCATCGCCCACCTAAGCCATCGTGCCTTTGAGCAAGGAGGGACCTAGATGTGATTTCCAATCTTGTGAGGTCCTTAGGGTGTAAAAGAGGCTAAAGTATATAAGCCTTTTTCCCTTGCAATTAAGTGAACGAACTTTCTTTCCTTCATTTCTCTTCCTTTCTTGTTCAAACGACCAAGGATAGCTATGGAGCTCAGGGGGGACGACCAACCTGTTCTAGGTAAGAGAACCCCACCTTCTAGCTCAAATTCATGGAGGAATTCACTTTCTAAGGTTGGTTTTATGGTTAGCTTACTTAGTCTTCTTGTTCTAGCCGACCAAAGCAACGTTTCCTTGGAGAATTCACCTCTGACCAAGTTGTGGAAGCTCAAGGACGCCATTAAAGCTTGGAGCTTGAAGGCTTGGAGCTCTAAGATCAACCTTTAGGCGGGTTTTATAACTCTAAACTCATGCTTTATATGTATGCTTAATTCTTGCAATTTACTTGGTAAAATCTTCTTCTACCTCCCTTCTTCCTTGCACGTTTGCAAGCATAACAGTGGGGAAACCGACCTTGCTAGAGGTTGAAGATGAGGGGCGTGATTCCCTATGTTACTTTTTCAAACGACCTTGGACCCTTTTGGTCCAAACGGTTGCAAACCATTTGGGTTCAAACGGTTTCAAACCGTTTGCTCTCAAACGGTCTTGCAAGACCGTTTGGATTGAAACGGTCTCAAGACCGTTTGAAAGAGTTGACCAAGGGACGACTGTTTGAGGGTCTGTTCCTAACATATTGAATTTCATCTCTGCAAAGAATCAAAGTCTAATTCTTAACCAATTGAGAGTTGAAGGCACTTCAACATGAAACCCTAATCGGGTGAAAAAGTGCTGATTTGACATATAGATCTCATTGAGTTTTGGGTTGAAGGACCCAAACGGTCTCAAGACCGTTTGGGGATTCCTCCAAACGGTCCTAAGACCGTTTGGGCACAACTCAAGACCGTTTGAAGGTCTAGGGTTGGGTTAATCTAATGGTTTGAGGGTCCAATTGTAGGAAATTGATGAATTGATGAAAATTGCTGATTTTGACCTAATTGGACTTCAACCTTAGTCAAAACGACTTGGATTTTGGTAAAACTTTGGGCAAACGGTCTCAAGACCGTTTGGATGATGTCCAAACGACCTCAAGACCGTTTGGTCCAAGTTTGATCCCAATTGGAGGTCAATTGATAGGTTCAACCTCGAATTGATTCACATTGTTGAACATTGATGACCAATCGAATTAAAACCCTAATTGAGGAGGACTGAACCCTAATTGGCTTGCAATTGAGGGTCAATTGGATGTCTAAGTGGTTAAGGCTAACCCTACCTGACTCAAATTATAAGTGGTTAGCATAGCTTTGACCATTTGAGGACTTCAACACACATATCCATGAACATTGGTAACCTTTGAACCACTTTGGAGGTCCAAACGGTTTGAGCCCTTTTTGGACCAAACGGTCTCAAGACCGTTTGGATCCAAACGGTCTCAAGACCGTTTGGGCTCAAACGACCTCAGGATCGTTTGGTCCAATCGATCTCAAGTAAGTTTGATCAAACGGTCTCAAACCGATTGAAGCTCCAAACGGTTTGGAAGTCAACTCTTCCAAACGGTCTTCACCTCCAAACGGTCTCAAGACCATTTGGATCCAAACGGTCTCAAGACCGTTTGGGGTCAAACGGTATCAAGACCGTTTGGGTGGTTGAAACCGTTTGAAGGTTGAAACCGTTTGGAGATTGGTGATGGTTTGTACTTAACCATTTGATGATGTAATTAGTTCAATGATGATTCAATCTAAACCCTAATGGTAACCTAGGTCATTAAGGGACTATGTGATTAGTGAGTTAACCCATGATGGTAATCATGTGGCAAATTACCAAAATACCCTTGAGGGGTCTAAAGGGGTAAAACCTTGTTCCAATCAAACCCTAATCACATGATGTTGATGTTTTGGATCATGTTAGTCAATGGAGACTTATCTCAACCTGATCTAGAGTGGTGTTGTCACCATCTACTAGTGAGAGGAGAGAGAAAGTATTTCTAAAGAGAGAAAGTATCCTAGAGAGAGAAAGTACCCTTTTTAGGAGGAAACTCTAGTGAGATACTCCATTTACACATGAATGTGCATGATTAGGGAATGACCCACCTATGTGAGGTCATGGAAACCCTAAATATGATATCTAATGGATCTTAATTCTAATTAAGAAGCCCTAATGATGATGTTTCTCTTACATAATGATGTAATGAGTACAATTCACCATGGAGTGAATAGTAAACCCTAATTTTAGGGTGATGACATGAAAGATGAACAGTAAACCCTAATTGACAGGGTTATTGAATTAAAACCTAGTTGAGGGTGATTCCATGTGAATCCCTAGTTGAGGGTGATTCCAAGTGAAACCCTAATTGGGAATGCATCCCTAACTATTGAATTGTTTATTATTATCTGTTGAACTAACCATGCAGGTTATTATGAGATAATGGTCATACCCAGGTATGAAATACCATGTTATATTCATTGAAAGCATGTCTTAAGCTTTATGAATAGTGAATCATCTTGATGCACTGCTAAGTGACATCTTTTGTGATTTATGGGCTGTAAGAGCCATAAACACCATCAAGGTCATGCTTGACAGATAACTTGTGATGAGATAATTGAGAACTGGTAATTGAAATGAGTTAGGCCTGCTACATTTTAGTATTCTCATATATAGCTGTGTTATTGTATGATGATAAGAATACTGAATGTACCTAACTAATCAAGTGAAATTTAGAGCCCTGATCATAGATCCATCATTGTCAGAGTCTAAATGATGGTGAAACAGGTTTTCCTCAGGGAACTCCTGGATCACATACTTTTGAGTATGTGGGGTACATGGATGTGTAGAACCTTACATCCTAGTGTAGGTATTTGATGTAGATTCTTGTAGTCCGTCATACCTTCACTATAAAAGAAAAGGTGATAGGATGATGTAGATTCTAGTAGTCCATCAGACCCCACCATAAAGTCCTAAAGGTGAGATGTATCTCTACACTCCCTTAAAGACACAAATACCGCATCGATAAAAGATAAACAAGAAATCTTCCGATGACGAAGAGAGTACAGAACGCCACTGTAACTCTAAAATAGCGAAGGTCCAGTTTACCCTGGAGAGCTATAACAAAAGATATCCTGCCAGATATCTAACATTCGATCCTCTAACTGACTGAGGAAGATGAGGTCATAAGAATCCGGCTCTTTTAATGACCTATGTATGATACTGATGCGACTTCTTAGCGATCAGTTGGAGTATGAGTGGTAAGCCTCATCTCCACAGGGCATAACAATAATGTTTGAAAAACATAATCAACAGCGTAGTATATCTGTTAGAGTTATCTACGAGATATTTGATTGATGTTACCTTGAATAGCATAGATGTTCTCATATCTTAATATTGATTGAACTCTTGCTTATCATCAGAACTGCTAGTGAATATCTTGAAGGCTCTTACTGCCTTAGTTATTCCTTGCTTTGCTTATAAAGCCTAGTGGAGAGTTATAACTCTCGCTGGGGCAATTATGTATAATTGTCTCACCCCGTAGACTTCTACTTTTTAGGTGGTCGTCGAAGACGGAGGAACAAGAACACAGGTGACCAATCCCAGCAACAGCAGCATCAGGAGCAGTAAATATCTCAGGTGGAGATCTAGCCTGCTTCATGGTGTAGTTAGAGTCAAGTCCTATGTGTCCTCTGTACTCTTAGGTCCTGGAGTGTTTTGGAGTATGAATTCTTGAGAATTTTTGTATCATGTTGTATATAATTACTCAAGAAGTAATTGTCAGTGATGTAGACAGTTAAATCCTTTTTCTATGGAAAAGGTTTGTGGTTTCAGGCTCTTGTCTCGAAAAGTTTTAATTTCCCGTGATTTTTGTCTTCCGCTGTTTACCGATTGCTTCCGCACATGTTTAACTCGGGATTAATTCGTGGTTTAGAGATCGGAGCCCACAATTAAGTGGTATCAGAGCTCCAGGTTCAGTCGAGTCTACAGAGGCATAGGACTTAGGATGTCGAGTCTACTTTTAGTACTCCTTCCTCATCTAATAGAATCTTCTGCTCCTCAGGAGAAGAAGATACTTAAGAATGTCAGAGCCACATGATGAGTATGTGGAAGAAAGTAGTGCCAGTGCACCTCAAGGCGGTGCAGGAGTACCAGAGGTGGAACAGCCTGTACCAGAACAACCTAGAGAGCCACCCCAGCTTGACCTAGCTGACATGGGTAACCCAGCAGTCCAGACAATGTTTGGGCAGTTCATGACTGCCATGACACATATAACCGACAGGTTGCCTATGCCTGCACCTAGGGCACCTGTCCAGCCTGAGGGGCAAGGTATCGGGAAGACGTTCGAGCGACTACGTCGTGTCGGAGCTACCGAGTACCATGGGACTGCTGACCCCGCAGATGCTGATCTGTGGTTGACAGAGCTGGAGAAGGCTTTTAGGATCCTCAACATCCCTGAAGCTGAGAAGGTTAGACATGCTGTCTATCTTCTCAAAGGAAGTGTTGGTCACTGGTGGACCATGGAAGAGTAGAAGAGACCTGGAATAGAGATCTCGTGGGAAGATTTTCGGCGGGAATTTGTCCAAATATATTTCCCAAAGACCTTCCTAGATGAGAAGATCTCTCAGTTTGAGAGACTGAGACAGGGTATGATGAACATTAGCGAGTATGAAGCTAAGTTTATGGAGTTGTTGCGGTTCTGTCTGCACATGGCTGCTACGGATGAAGAGAGAATCAGGAGATTTGAGAAGGGGTTGAATGCTGACATGTCTACCCCAGTGTCTGCCTTAGAGAACCGAGAGAGATTCTCTACCTTCGTTGAGTCAGTCCGAAGGATAGAGAGATCTGTGGTTGAGAAGAGGCAAACACAGAAGAGGTATCCACAGTTCCAGGGTTCTTCATCTATGGACTTTAAGAAATCTAGATCCTCTGCACCTAACCCCCCACCATCTAGATCTAGTCCTCAGACTCAGTGGTCTCCTAGTAGAGGTAGAGGAAGAGGACAACCACCTCGGGGGACACAGAGTTCTGCATCAATGTCTGCTACCGGACCACAAAGACCGCAAGAAGGAAGATGCTACAACTGTGGTAAGGTGGGACATTTGATGAAGGACTGCCGATCTAGGCCTGTCAGTGTGACACAGCCTCCGAGACAAGGACAACAGGGATCACAGGGAGGACAATCTCAAGGAACAGGTCGAGGACGCGGGCAAGCGTCTCAAGCTGGATCATCAACACCACCTCAACAACAAGCTACGGCGAGGTTCTATGCTATGAACCCACCAGAGGCAGTGGTCAATCCACAAGTAGTGACAGGTCAGATGGAACTTTTATATTCTGATATGTCTAAATCTTGTGTAGTATCTGTTTTGATTGACCCGGGTGCTACGCACTCTTTCATCACTCGAAGAGTGATTCGTAACTGCAATATGATAACTAGTCATAGGGCAGATAAGTTGTTGTTGGAGACTCCGTTGAGTGGGTATGCTGTTCTGCAAGAAGTATGCTCTCCTTGTGTACTTTCCTTTTCTAAGCATCGCATTCAAGTGGATCTTATACCGCTTGATATGCAAGGATTTGATATAATCCTAGGGATGGATACCTTGGAAAGGTATCGAGTTGTCTTGGATTGTGAGTCCAAGCTGGCTGTGTTTGCTGATGAAAGCAACACCTGGATCTTTCAAGGTGAAAGAAAGATTCTGCCCACCTGTCTTGTATCAGCTATGGTTGTTGATAAGTTGATGAGGCAAGGATGCTACGCATTCTTAGCCCATGTGGTAGATGTTACCAAGGAGAGTTCCAACCCTGCTGAAATTCCGATAGTTAGGGAATTCGAGGATGTGTTTCCCGAAGAACTTCCTGGTATACCACCACCCCGGGAAATTGATTTTGAGATCAATTTGGTCCCAGATACGAAACCCATAGCCCAGACTCCGTATAGGATGGCGCCTGCTGAGATGGCAGAACTCAAGAAACAACTTCAAGAGTTACTTGAGAAGGGTTTCATCCGACCGAGTACCTCACCTTGGGGTGCTCCGGTTTTGTTTGTTAAAAAGAAAGATGGATCAATGCGGTTGTGCATTGACTATAGACAACTCAATAAAGTAACAATTAAGAATAAGTATCCTTTGCCGAGGATTGATGATCTTTTCGACCAGTTGCGTGGGGCGACAGTCTTTTCCAAGATAGACTTAAGGTCTGGATATCATCAAATCCGCATTAAGGACAGTGACATATCCAAGTCTGCCTTTAGGACAAGATATGGTCACTATGAGTTCACAGTTATGTCGTTTGGACTAACCAATGCACCGGCTGCATTTATGGAACTCATGAATAGAGTCTTTCGACCTTTTCTTGATCAGTGTGTTGTCATCTTCATAGATGACATACTGATTTATAGTAAGGATGCTCAGCAGCATGAGCAGCACCTTCGCCAGACTTTGACCTTGCTAAGGGAACATAAGCTATACGCTAAGTTTAGCAAGTGTGAGTTTTGGTTATCTGAAGTATCCTTCCTTGGACATGTGGTATCTGCCTCGGGAATTCGTGTTGACCCTGCAAAGATAGAGTCTGTTCTGCAGTGGGAACAACCGAAGACACCGACGGAGATTAGAAGTTTCTTGGGGTTAGCTGGTTATTATCGAAGGTTTATTAAAAATTTCAGTTCTATAGCCTTACCTTTGACCAAGTTAACCCGAAAGGATGTTCCTTTTTCTTGGAGTGATAAGTGTCAACAGTCTTTTCAGCTGTTGAAGGAGAGGTTAACAAGTGCACTTGTGCTTGTGTTACCTGAGCAAGGAAAGGAATATATAATCTTTTGTGATGCCTCCAAGAATGGACTTGGATGTGTGTTGATGCAGGATAAACAAGTGATTTCTTTTGCTTCCCGACAGCTTAAGAAACACGAGGAGAATTATCCGACACATGATCTAGAGTTAGCTGCTGTGGTCCATGCTTTGAAAATCTGGAGACATTATCTCTACGGAGAAACTTTTCAGATTTTCACAGACCACAAGAACCTTAAGTACATCTTCACTCAGCATGAGCTTAATATGAGGCAATGTCGCTGGATGGAGTTAATCAAGGACTACGATTGTACAATTGATTACCATTCGGGCAAAGCCAATGTGGTTGTTGATGCCTTGAGTAGGAAATCAGCAACATCAACCATGGATAGGGCACAACTAAGTTCCTTAGTATGCTCTAGAAGAGATATGCTTATCTCTTTAAGGCAAGACAATGTGCAGATAAAGGCATCATTGTTAGCTGGTCTGTTAGCTGAGATGCAGATTAAACCTACCTTAAGAGAGCAGATAGAGGAGGCACAACAAGTAGATGTTTTTATACAGCATATTAGATCTAAGTTTGGAGATGAGAAGCGAGAAGGTTTTCATGAGTCAGATGACCAGATGGCATGCTATCATGGAAGGATGATAGTGCCAGATGTGGACAACCTGAGGAAGTTAGTCTTGGAAGAAGCTCATTCTTCGATGTATGCTATGCATCCAGGGAGCACCAAGATGTATCGAAACTTGAAGGATATGTATTGGTGGCCTGGGATGAAGAAGGATGTAGTTGAGTTTGTTTTGAGGTGTCCTGTGTGTCAGCAGGTCAAGGCTGAACACCAGAAACCTGCAGGGACAATGCAACCCTTACCCATACCACAGTGGAAGTGGGACCATGTAACCATGGACTTTGTTGTTGGCCTACCCAGGACAAACAAAGGACATGATTCCATGTGGGTAGTTGTTGATAGGTTGACAAAGACAGCGCATTTCTTACCTGTCAAAACAACCTATACTGCTGAAAGGTTATCCCAGATATATGTCCAAGAGATAGTGCGTTTGCACGGAGTTCCTGTCACTATAGTTTCTGACAGAGGTCCCCAATTTACAAGTTGCTTTTGGGAACAGTTACACAGAGCCCTAGGCACCAAGCTAAGGTTTAGTACAGCCTTTCATCCCCAGACTGATGGACAGTCAGAAAGAACTATACAGACCTTAGAAGATCTGTTGAGAGCATGTGTTCTCCAGTTTACAGGGAGTTGGGATCTACATCTAAGCTTGATAGAGTTTGCCTATAACAATAGCTATCAACATAGCATTGATATGGCACCATATGAAGCCTTATATGGTAGACGTTGTAGATCACCCTTGTTTTGGTATGAAACTGGTGAGCACCAGTTGTTAGGCCCTGATCTTGTGCAGCAAACTACAGAAAAGATTAAAGTTATACAACAACAACTTAAGACTGCACAAGATAGGCAGAAGTCGTATGCCGATAAACGTCGTAGACCCCTAGAATTTCAAGTTGGAGACAAAGTGTATCTCAAGGTCTCACCTTGGAAAGGAGTCCTTCGTTTTGGGAAGAAAGGAAAGTTAGCTCCTAGATTTATGGGACCTTATCCAATTGTTGAAAAAGTTGGGAAGGTGGCCTATAGACTAGAGTTACCTCAGGAGTTGCAGAAGCTGCACCCTGTGTTTCACATTTCCATGCTGAGGAAATGTCATCCAGATACCGAGTCAGTTCTACAACCTATGGAAGTAGAATTGAATGAAGATATAACGTATGAGGAGGGACCAGTGTCAATCCTCGATAACAAAACTAAAAAGTTAAAGAAGAAGGATATAAGCCTTGTAAAAGTCCTCTGGAACCATCGTGGTGTTGAAGAAGCCACTTGGGAACTAGAAGATGAAATGAGAAGAAAATATCCTGCTCTTTTCTTATAATATGCTTTATTGATTTCGGGGACGAAATCCTTTTGAAGGGGTAAAGAATTTGTAACACCCCTGACCTGGGTTATGACCTAACCCTGGAAGTTTTGCCTAAATATGTAATTAATATACTTGTGAACACTCCCTGGCATGTAATTAAGTTCCTCAGGAACATTTACTTTCAATTTCGCTCCTTTTTGTATAAAATTGTAGCATTGTGTTGTATGTAGGGACCTATGTGCAAATTACCCAGTTTAAGGGTTGAACTTGCAAAATTCACAAGATAAGATGTTCCTTTGATGTTGAGACATCATGAGAATGGTTATGGTAAAGTTTGAGGGATTTCCCAAGCTTGAGCACCAAGGTGCAGCTGTGGAAGCAATTCCCATGCTTAGAAACCCTAATTTGGGGTAAAGTGCAATTTACCCAAATTGAGGGGTCCAAGTTGTAATTCTTAATATCTAGAATATCTTTTATGACTCTTATCATCATTTAGAGTAGAAATGGTGAAAGGGATACATCATTTAATAATCAGATGAGAAAAATGACCTTTGTGATAGAAATCACCTAGAATGGGTATGAAACCCTTTCATGTTTGTACCTAGTTGAAGGTTGGATTCCTTTGCCCCTAGATCTTGAGATTTCATGAGATTTGCATAAGGATAGATAGGTTTGGTCGTGCCTTTGAGCAAGGAGGGACCTAGATGTGATTTCCAATCTTGTGAGGTCCTTAGGGTGTAAAAGAGGCTAAAGTATATAAGCCCTTTTCCCTTGCAATTAAGTGAACGAACTTTCTTTCCTTCATTTCTCTTCCTTTCTTGTTCAAACGACCAAGGATAGCTCTGGAGCTCAGGGGGGATGACCAACCTGTTCTAGGTAAGTGAACCCCAACTTCTAGCTCGAATTCATGGAGGAATTCACTTTCTAAGGTTGGTTTTATGGTTAGCTTACTTAGTCTTCTTGTTCTAGCCGACCAAAGCAACGTTTCCTTGGAGAATTCACCTCTGACCAAGTTGTGGAAGCTCAAGGACGCCATTAAAGCTTGGAGCTTGAAGGCTTGGAGCTCTAAGATCAACCTTTAGGCGGGTTTTATAACTCTAAACTCATGCTTTATATGTATGCTTAATTCTTGCAATTTACTTGGTAAAATCTTCTTCTACCTCCCTTCTTCCTTGCACGTTTGCAAGCATAACAGTGGGGAAACCGACCTTGCTAGAGGTTGAAGATGAGGGGCGTGATTCCCTATGTTACTTTTTCAAACGACCTTGGACCCTTTTGGTCCAAACGGTTGCAAACCGTTTGGGTTCAAACGGTTTCAAACCGTTTGCTCTCAAACGGTCTTGCAAGACCGTTTGGATTGAAACGGTCTCAAGACCATTTGAAAGAGTTGACCAAGGGACGACCATTTGAGGGTCTGTTCCTAACATATTGAATTTCATCTCTGCAAAGAATCAAAGTCTAATTCTTAACCAATTGAGAGTTGAAGGCACTTCAACATGAAACCCTAATCGGGTGAAAAAGTGCTGATTTGACATATAGATCTCGTTGAGTTTTGGGTTGAAGGACCCAAACGGTCTCAAGACCGTTTGGGGATTCCTCCAAATGGTCCTAAGACCGTTTGGGCACAACTCAAGACCGTTTGAAGGTCTAGGGTTGGGTTAATCTAATGGTTTGAGGGTCCAATTGTAGGAAATTGATGAATTGATGAAAATTGCTGATTTTGACCTAATTGGACTTCAACCTTAGTCAAAACGACTTGGATTTTGGTAAAACTTTGGGCAAACGGTCTCAAGACCGTTTGGATGATGTCCAAACGACCTCAAGACCGTTTGGTCCAAGTTTGAGCCCAATTGGAGGTCAATTGATAGGTTCAACCTCGAATTGATTCACATTGTTGAACATTGATGACCAATCGAATTAAAACCCTAATTGAGGAGGATTGAACCCTAATTGGCTTGCAATTGAGGGTCAATTGGATGTCTAAGTGGTTAAGGCTAACCCTAACTGACTCAAATTATAAGTGGTTAGCATAGTTTTGACCAATTGAGGACTTCAACACACATATCTATGAACATTGGTAACCTTTGAACCACTTTGGAGGTCCAAACGGTTTGAGCCCTTTTTGGACCAAACGGTCTCAAGACCGTTTGGATCCAAACGGTCTCAAGACCGTTTGAGACCAAGCGGTCTCAAGACCGTTTGGGCTCAAACGACCTCAGGATCGTTTGGTCCAATCGATCTCAAGTAAGTTTGATCAAACGGTCTCAAACCGATTGAAGCTCCAAACGGTTTGGAAGTCAACTCTTCCAAACGGTCTTCACCTCCAAACGGTCTCAAGACCGTTTGTATCCAAACGGTCTCAAGACCATTTGGGGTCAAACGGTCTCAAGACCGTTTGGGTGGTTGAAACCGTTTGAAGGTTGAAACCGTTTGGAGATTGGTGATGGTTTGTACTTAACCATTTGATGATGTAATTAGTTCAATGATGATTCAATCTAAACCCTAATGGTAACCTAGGTCATTAATGTACTATGTGATTAGTGAGTTAACCCATGATGGTAATGATGTGGCAAATTACCAAAATACCCTTGAGGGGTCTAAAGGGGTAAAACCTTGTTCCAATCAAACCCTAATCACATGATGTTGATGTTTTGGATCATGTTAGTCAATGGAGACTTATCTCAACCTGATCTAGAGTGGTGTTGTCACCATCTACTAGTGAGAGGAGAGAGAAAGTATTTCTAGAGAGAGAAAGTATCCTAGAGAGAGAAAGTACCCTTTTTAGGAGGAAACTCTAGTGAGATACTCCATTTACACATGAATGTGCATGATTAGGGAATGACCCACCTATGTGAGGTCATGGAAACCCTAAATATGATATCTAATGGATCTTAATTCTAATTAAGAAGCCCTAATGATGATGTTTCTCTTACATAATGATGTAATGAGTACAATTCACCATGGAGTGAATAGTAAACCCTAATTTTAGGGTGATGACATGAAAGATGAACAGTAAACCCTAATTGACAGGGTTATTGAATTAAAACCTAGTTGAGGGTGATTCCATGTGAATCCCTAGTTGAGGGTGATTCCAAGTGAAACCCTAACTGGGAATGCATCCCTAACTATTGAATTGTTTATTATTATCTGTTGAACTAACCATGCAGGTTATTATGAGATAATGGTCATACCCAGGTATGAAATACCATGTTATATTCATTGAAAGCATGTCTTAAGCTTTATGAATAGTGAATCATCTTGATGCACTGCTAAGTGACATCTTTTGTGATTTATGGGCTGTAAGAGCCATAAACACCATCAAGGTCATGCTTGACAGATAACTTGTGATGAGATAATTGAGAACTGGTAATTGAAATGAGTTAGGCCTGCTACATTTTAGTATTCTCATATATAGCTGTGTTATTGTATGATGATAAGAATACTGAATGTACCTAACTAATCAAGTGAAATGTAGAGCCCTGATCATAGATCCATCATTGTCAGAGTCTAAATGATGGTGAAACAGGTTTTCCTCAGGGAACTCCTGGATCACATACTTTTGAGTATGTGGGGTACATGGATGTGTAGAACCTTACATCCTAGTGTAGGTATTTGATGTAGATTCTTGTAGTCCGTCATACCTTCACTATAAAAGAAAAGGTGAGAGGATGATGTAGATTCTAGTAGTCCATCAGACCCCACCATAAAGTCCTAAAGGTGAGATGTATCTCTACACTCCCTTAAAGACACAAATACCGCATCGATAAAAGATAAACAAGAAGTCTTTCGATGACGAAGAGAGTACAGAACGCCACTGTAACTCTAAAATAGCGAAGGTCCAGTTTACCCTGGAGAGCTATAACAAAAGATATCCCGCCAGATATCTAACATTCGATCCTCTAACTGACTGAGGAAGATGAGGTCATAAGAATCCGGCTCTTTTAATGACCTATGTATGATACTGATGCGACTTCTTAGCGATCAGTTGGAGTATGAGTGGTAAGCCTCATCTCCACAGGGCATTATAATAATGTTTGAAAAACATAATCAACAACGTAGTATATCTGTTAGAGTTATCTACGAGATATTTGATTGATGTTACCTTGAATAGCATAGATGTTCTCATATCTTAATATTGATTGAACTCTTGCTTATCATCAGAACTGCTAGTGAATATCTTGAAGGCTCTTACTGCCTTAGTTATTCCTTGCTTTGCTTATAAAGCCTAGTGGAGAGTTATAACTCTCGCTGGGGCAATTATGTATAATTGTCTCACCCCGTAGACTTCTACTTTTTAGGTGGTCGTCGAAGACGGAGGAACAAGAACACAGGTGACCAATCCCAGCAACAGCAGCATCAGGAGCAGTAAATATCTCAGGTGGAGATCTAGCCTGCTTCATGGTGTAGTTAGAGTCAAGTCCTATGTGTCCTCTGTACTCTCAGGTCCTGGAGTGTTTTGGAGTATGAATTCTTGAGAAATTTTGTATCATGTTGTATATAATTACTCAAGAAGTAATTGTCAGTGATGTAGACAGTTAAATCCTTTTTCTATGGAAAAGGTTTGTGGTTTCAGGCTCTTGTCTCGAAAAGTTTTAATTTCCCGTGATTTTTGTCTTCCGCTGTTTACCGATTGCTTCCGCACATGTTTAACTCGGGATTAATTCGTGGTTTAGAGATCGGAGCCCACAGTCTTGGGCTCTCTCCCTCACCCGGATGGCAGGTTCTCATATCCATATACACATGTGCACATAAAACCAGCCTCTCTCTGATTCTAGGGTTTGGTCCTCCCAAGGACATCTAGGGTTCAACATAACTATAAGAATCATGCATAAAGCAACTCAACTCATTCACTCAGGAGTAATCTAGTTTAGGACATATCATATCACATATCTCATATTTCTCATATCATGGAGTTTAGGTTCTCTGACCTTCTCCCTGTGGGTCTCACTCTCTCTGGAGTTAACCCCAAACCTGGTCCTAGCACTAGAGGTCCTCCTTTTTAAAAGAGCTTGAGGCTCATGCTGACTCACATCCTCGTCTTAACCTAACATATCTTATCTCATAAAAGCCTAGTTACTTGCATCATCAACACTTATCTCAAAACCTCAAAACTAAACTTAAGTCCTCAAAGACAAACATAGATCATCACAAACTATCTTATGTTTTCTATATAAGACTTACATCATAGCTTATTTCATCTATTCCATCTATCATATATTCCAACAAGGCTCTAGACATCTAATCTAGAACTAATCTCTCTTCTAGACTGATGTCATTCACTTTCACTTAGGTTGCATGACCACCTCCTACTCGTACCTGTGTGGGGACACATTTTTGTAATACATATACATAATAAAATATTATATAGTTTTTCTCCGATAAAACAAACGTCAGAGAAAACTATCGAGGTTCGATCCGAATGGAATCAAAAACCAAATCCTGAAAATGAGTGTCCCACACATAATAGAGAGTCCAGTGTCATGAAAACTAAGGAAAAGGGTGAGAACATGGTGTAGACTAGTGTAGCTACTCTAGACAACGAGCGCCATATGTCTAGGGTTTCTCTTCCCTTGATGCACGTCATTTCCAAATAGTGAAACGTCCCATATCGCTGCACTACAAGGAAAGAACGACATCTAAGGACTTGCTACTCAACAAGCACCAGTCTAGACCTAGTTCTCGGACATCTAGGTGCTAACCTAGAGGCTAGGTCAGATCTAGTCTCTAAAAGACGACTAATCTAACCCTAAAAGATTATTAAGTTCAAGGTTCTTTAGTTTTGAGTTGTATAATGAACAAATGTCAGGCTTTGCTATTGTTCATGCTCTGATACCACCTGTGACGTCCCCGGATTTTCTTAAACTTAATCCAATGTGAGACGTCCAAATTGAAACCCTCACCTCAGCGAGAATCCCAATTTAAACGCCCCACACAAGGCTAAGAAGAAGAAAATCAGAGGAAGTCAGAAGGAAACAATCAGTAGCACATGTACATGAACAATAATTAAACCATACACACATGTTCACCATTCAACATATAATTACAACATGAATTGTTATAACATTTGATATTACATATTGAACAGCAAACTATACATATACATGTACTACGTCTCAACAACAGGATCTTAAGACAATAGGTCCACCTGTACATCAGCTCGCTATACAACTCTCTCTATCCTGGATCTTCAAGAGCATAACCACAACCTAAACAAAGATTACATGCGGTACACGTCAGCACAATATTTCATGAATATTGTACTGAGTACGCCTACGTGTCTTTTATATACCTCTCATCATATCTTGGCAATAAGATAAAACAAATACTTGGCAGTAACAGAAAAATATAAGAAAAGCATATACTTGCACGAGGATATTCATTAACAAAAGAGAACACATATTTTAAGCTTATTTTCCATTATATATCCAGGCCTTTATGATCACTACCAAAGAGTTAGATCATTTGTACAAGGTGACCACTACCAAAGAGTTAGGTCAGACCACTACCAAAGAGTTAGGTCATATGTACAATGTGACCACTACCAAAGAGTTAGGTCACTTCCAAGCACACTACCAAAGAGTTAGTGCTTTCATATAATGGAACAGTTATTTTATGTTTCATGTGTTCATAGACATAACTATGGAAAATCGAGCAACATATCATGCAAGAACAATCATTTCAATCAATACCATATGCCAAGTCTTTACTACCATATAACACAAGCATATTGTATAATAAGCCAAGTAAGAGGTAATGGCGTACCTTAGATCAAGATATTTCTAATCATCAGATATTCCTGATATCAACTATATCCTTGATTAAACCTGATCAAGACAAGATCATAAACTATCATCAGGTTCTTATCCTCTTATTATGTCTCGTCTTAACCCTAACTATGTCCATATTAGGGTTTCACTTAGATCATTATGTTATATACATTGTTACTTGTATTTTTGTCTTAGATTTATATTACTGATGTGATATTCCAGATTATAGTTCATCAAATGGATATACCCATGTGTCACATTATTATGTGAACATATTTAACATTATGTCACTTTCATTAACCATATTAGGGTTACATCACATGTATTAAGAGTTCTCTTCATATAATATGAATTTCATGTATAAAACTGATCTCAGATCTACATGTTATCTTCCAGTTACTGATATGAAGGTTTTATGTAAATCTCATCATTTATTGAGCATATATGTAGTTATTGTATTTTATTTAGGGTTAAAAGCCCTAATTCGCCATATGGAGCAAACTACATGATTTCATGTTCAAATATCATCATATATAACATCATATGTATTACACATTACATTTAAGAGCTACTGGAGCATTTTCATGATTTTAGGTCATCATTTACTATTTATTATGCATCAAACTAGCATTACATATCTTTTATGATATCATCGATATTATTTCATCAAAAACTGGATATTATAGTTCCATCTTGTTCTATGCAATTTTCTGAGAATTTTGGTACTTTGTTTGTATTTTTCTGACGTCCGAGCTAATTACTATGAATTTTGGAAGATTTGGACATTTACTAAAAATACTAAGCGATTTACCTTTTTCGGCCAACCATGATGTGCCACGTGTCCTTGGCGCACAGCTCTAGCCCCTTGCTTGAGTTCGGTCGGTTCTTTACTGGTTTGCTGCGAGCCGGCCGGTCCTTGGTCTCTAACTTGTCCGGTTCAGGGTAAATGGGCCCGGTCTGTTGCCTTAGACCATCCGGTCTCTGGCCTGATCCGGACCGGTTCGCCATCCCCCTTCTCTTTCTCACGCGATCAGTCCCAAACGAGACTGATCGGCAGGGCGTCGCCATGAGGGAAGCGCTCCGACGAGCAATCTGCCATCATCCAGAGCTCCTCAGAGATGTCTTGACCCTCCTTCAGCTTCGTCATCATCTTCCCGACCTCCTCGGCTACTCCTCTTTGCTTTGGCATCCCCGATCCTCCAGCTGGGCAGGAGCGCCGCCGCTAGCTGCATCTGCGGTGGAGTACGAAGGGGAAAACCATCCCTCTCATCCTTGCACCCATCCAAAGCTTCCCAAAAGCTTCGGAAGTCTTCCATGAACTTGTCTCGAGCCTTGATTCACGATGAGGATCTCAGCATACCCGTCTCCGAGATCCATCTTCTTCTCCGGCCAGGTTGAGCTGGCTTGCTACCAAACCGCTGCGGGAGGTCATGGGGACGGTGGGGTTGGATTCCCCTGGACCCCAGCTTCCTTTTCCCCTCCTTCTCCTCCTCCGAACTGCCTTGCATCTCTGTTCTACATTCTTGGCCACTACCTGTTCTTTGCGGTGGAGAGCCATAGGCAAAGGAGGGATCGTTCTCCCTCTACCGTCACCCAAAGGACAAACTTGAGGGGTCTGGATGTGGGTCTGGTCAAGGCGAAGAGAACTGCCCACTCCTCGTTCCTTCCTAGGCCACGAACATGATGTGGGGATGCCTGGAACGCGGCATCGCAGACTGCTCCACGATCTCCTGGTCGATCGGAGGTAGGGGAGAGTCTGTCCCCCGTACGATCTTCATCTAAGGGTTAAAAGCCATCGCCCACCTAAGCCATCCGTGGCTTCCCCCCCTCCAGAGGCCACAGCCACCAGATCATCTATGGACGGCCAGGATCTAGCCACATGACCCGCCCTAAATCAAAGGGGCGCGTGACACTTATTTAATCAACAACTTAGGCTAAACAACACAAAAATGCACATTATTTCCCAATTTTCAACCCTTCATAACTCCTTCTAGGGTACTCCAAATGCCACCAAATTTTAACCATAGTTTTCCTTCCACTCAATCTACCTTCTACTAAAATTTGGTGCAAAAACTCAATTGTTAGGTCATCCAATTAAATTCCTCAAGAAGGCATATAAGGAGAGATATTAATCATTATATAAATCTCATTTAACATCTCCACTTTACCAAAACACTTGGAACTCTCATTACAACTCAAGATATGGATTCTAATATGTTATTGGAGGTTTATGGATTTCCAAAACCCACTCCATCACAACACTCTAGGGTTCGGCCACCACTAGAGGAAGAAGAAGACTCCAAGGCAAGGATCGGCCACCAAGCTAGCTCCTCCAAGGGTATCGGCCACCAAGCTAGCTCCTCCAAGGGTATCGTTCACCAAGCTAGCTCCTCCAAGGGTATCAGCCACCAAGCTTGCAAAAGAGGAGGGTGTCATGCACCAAGGAGAGGAAGACTAAGGAACTAAAGTAATCCTTAGCAAGGAAAGGGAAACACATATATAGAAGGGGATGGAGAAGAAAACAAGGTAGAACAAAGCAAGGTGTCGCCCACCTAGGGACACTTGTCCATGGGCAATGCCACCACTCTAACATGCCCTAAACACATGTCCACGGCCATTGCCACATGCAAGCACCAAGCACCAAGTGTCCACTAGTGGTGACACAAACAAGGTCAAAGAAGGTCAAAGAATCCATGGGCGACACACTTGGACGACACACCACCACCATGGGCGACACAGCCCTCGGCGACACAGCATGGGCATCACAAGCATCTTCTTGCCCGACACAAGGTTTCACCAAGCAAGGGCAAGGCACCATAAGGCCCAACAATCTCAACCAAGCCCAAAGGTACTCAAGCAACGGGCCCAAGCCTTCCTCTTAACACTAGAGGAAGCAAGGAGAGGGAGGAACACCTCACAAGGTGGCAAACTTGCTCACAAACCCTAGACTTGGGTTATTTGCAAGTAGAACCTCCAACTCTCAACAAAGCACAACCAAACCCTAATCACCATTAAAGGTGATTAGCAAGCAACTAAGCATCAGGGTTAAGCAAAGAAAACATGGTAAACCCTAAACGGAGGTCAGGGTCCTTACAAACTAACCCCCTGTAAAGGGATTTTGTCCCCGAAATCTGAAGAGAAAAGTGAGGAATACTTCCTCCTCATCTCTTCCTCAAGCTCCCACGTGGCTTCCTCAATGCCATGATGATGCTAAAGAACCTTCACAAGAACTAGGTCCTTCCTCTTTAGCTTCTTAACTCTACTATCAAGGATCATCACATGACCTTCCTCGTAGGTCACATCTTCATCAAGCTCAACTTCATTTGGCTGCATCTGTGACAAAGTGAGTTTTTATAGTATTTTTTTCTCTCTCTTAAAAGTTTATTATCAAATTTATGGACCAAATTATCATCATATACTTCTCCCACTTAGTTGGACTAATATGGGTCACAAATTGCAAAAATATGCAAACCCTAGTATGCTTTTATGATAAAATACATATGATAATGTTTTTAGTAAATAAACACATCAAACCTTTGAATTTGGGTTTCAAATTTATATCATAGTGGCATAATGACCTTTTGAAGCTACACCTCAAATTTCATTAGAATTGGAGTTACCAATCAAAAGTTATGGCCAATTTAATAAATCACCTTAGATTTATGTCCTAGACCTAAGTTTCCGTTTTAATCAATGATATATATGTGTCACGCCTGCCTTTGATAACCCGGCCCCCTCTCCTAGCCGTCAGATCGGGCGATCCACGGATCTGCCCTGATCCAAAGAAGGAGACTTTGTCTCCTACCTCCCGCAAAGGGTGGGGAGGCCAGTAGCAACCCGAGCCTCTTCCATTCTCCAACGCATCCGCCATTTTGCAAATATGTTCGAGTAGATAGCTTAGTCTTGCATTTCCGTGGCTAGACATACCAGAATTGACCAGGTATCGTGCACTGTTGCGCCAACCCAACAGCCATGAGCCGCCTGCTTCTCACTCCGGCAGTGGGGCTTTTAGGGCTTCCTTGCCCAGCTCCCCTCACGACTATATAAGACCCTCATTAGCTCTGCCATGATTCCTTTAACCATTTCACATCTCCAATTGCAAGTGCCAACACCCCGAGCACTGCTCCCCTCGCCCACCTTCTTCAACCTCAGCTACCTTCACCATCAGGCCACCCCATCTCTCCTCGCTCAAACCCTACCTCTCCCACACCTTCGCCAACTCACCGTGAGCGTGGGCGGCTATAAAGTAGGCTCCCAGAACTCCTCGCCACCCTAAACCTCTCTCACGCCGGCGACCTCGCCTCTCCTGCGGCGGCGCTACGTTCCAGTGGGAGCCACGACTGGAAAACCACCGACAACTGTGCGGGGCAGCCTCACGAAGGTGAAGGCACCTTCTTCCTCACGGCAGCACCACCCAGGAGCTAGAATAAGCTCGACGGAGTTCCTCCTCCTCTACTGGAGCAAGCTGCAGACTTGCGGAGCTAGCCTGAGCCGTCCAATCGAGTGAAGACCAACCCTGATCGTCTGATCAGGTGCAGACCGATCCTGAGCACCCGATCAGTTTAGATCGATTTGAGCCGTGGTCCAGTCAGATCCGGCCGTCGATCGGGGGTATTTTTCTTTTCTTTTATTTTGTTAATCTTTTAGTGCTCAAGAAAATACCATACCTTAGAAAAATCATAATAAATGTTGGGATTATCAGAATATAGCAAATCAATATACCATTTTGATCAGAAAAATATTCTCTATCCATATAAAATATTATCAATACCTGAATCCGTTCCCTATTTCAAAAATAATTGTCTAAGGCCTAAAGGACATCCTTGATCATAATTATTTATTAATAATGTTTTTCTTGATGATATACGATTTCAAAAGTGTTGTTAACCACTAGGTTAGACCCTGACTTCTAATGAATCGAAATGGCTTTCTATGTTGATAAGTGAGCAAGGAATTAGAAGAAACCCTAATTTCAGCTTTCTCTTTCTATATGAAATTATAGGTATATCTTTATACGAAATCTGATATCACTAGGTGACGATTAGTGATCATATTTTTTTTCCCTGAATTCTAATTTGAAACGTGATCTTATGGAACCATTAATATCTTAAGGGTTGTATTTCCCCTTTTATTCCAATCATATTAGAAACCCTAGTTTTTGGAAATATGTTAATTGATGAATTAAATGCTATCTTTTAAGTAAACAAAGTAATGATGGACCAAACATGATAACATCTCCAAACTTAAATAAAATAGGGGAAAAATCCTTGATCTGAATTAGATAACATAAAAGGAATTATAACTAATAGCATATCTTAGTCCTGGTCACTTGGACCAATAGTAATGTTGTACCCTTGCTCTCTTTGCAGGGTGACTTAATCCTTGATTGATTCTAGATCCTTGGAATATCTGATCTAATTAAGCAGGTACGTGGTCATATAAGTATATGACTAGATTTCTAGTTGCCTATGATATGTATACCTTGAATGCTCATATTTGAATATTATTGCTTGGTTGACTAGTATGAGTTATACTTTGCCAAACCTATAGAAACATAAATGGTTATGATGGGTTGTAGCTACTAGAGCACATAGCCTGGTGTGGATGTATGTTGCCTAACATGGATGTATGTTTTCCTTGGCCCATGTTAGATGTATGATGATATTATGTTGCCAATACTAGATGTAAGTTAAGTGTTATATGTGTAGTACAACTGCATCAAATGATTGTAATAAAAAGGATGTTTACCTGATTTTTGCCATAAGAAATGGTTTTATTTCTCCTTTCTTCTTGTTCAAATATTTTCCTTTATGCAACCTTATTAGTGTAACTTTTACCACGTACCAGCTTTGCTGATGTTTTGTTTCTCGTATTTTCTAGGTGCAAGGAACAATTGACTACAAAATGAAATGCACGCTCAAAGTACCTGAAGGCACAAATAATAAACTTGGAGGATGTAATAGATAGATTCTTTTCCTCTTATCTCATTTCTTTCTAGATGTTAGTTTATTTCTTTCCTTAGTGATCTTGAGGATGATTGAAATCCTATGTAATAAAGTTAACTTTCTTTAGAACCATATTTTCTCTCCATATGTAATGACTTTATTATCTTTATGAATGAATGTTTGTGTGGCATTATCTGATGATGTGGACTAGATCTTGGCTTAATCTCTATTTTAGTTGACTACCTTAATCTCTTATATTTTCCCTTTTGACATATATATATATATAAGTGCATGCATATCTATGAATGTCACTATGGAAAGTATATAGAAATTGGGGGACGTCACAGCATCACTGTTCCTGAATCCGGATGACTTTTCTTCAGCATACTGACATGGAACACTGGATGTAACTTGTGCAACTCTAGCGGCAGCTCTAACTCGTAAGCTACCTTGCCCATACGTGCTATGACTGGGTATGGCCCCATATACCTGGGTGCTAGCTTACCCTTCTGGCCAAACCTTAGCACACCTTTCCACGGTGAGACTTTAAGATACACTTTGTCTCCTACCTGGAATTCCAAAGGTCGTCGGCGATTGTCTGCATAAGACTTCTTCCTGTCCTATGCTGCTTTCATTTGTTGTTGTATCACCTTGATCTTTCCTATCGTCTGCTGTACTAACTCAGGACCCAAAAGCTAATATTCACCATACTCATACCAACACAAAGGAGATATGCACTTCCTTCCATATAAGGCCTCATAAGGAGCCATGTCAATGCTCCGCTGATAATTATTATTATAGGAAAATTCTATCAAACTGAGATGTATGTCCCAATTGCCTAAGAACTGCAAAACACAAGCTCGAAGGAGATCCTCCAAAGTCTGAATAGTCCTCTCAGACTGTCCATCTATCTACGGGTGGAAGGCGGTACTGAACCTCAACTGCATTCCCAACACTCTGTGCAACTGTTCCCAGAAACGACTTGTGAACTGAGGACCTCTGTCAGAAACTATCATCGCTGGCACACCGTGCAAATGCACTATCTCATATACATATACTCGAGCGAGCTTCTCGGTTGTATATGTTGTCTTCACCGTTATGAAATGGGCAGACTTCGTCAATCTGTCCACTATAACCCAAATGGAGTCATGATTCCTAGTTGTTCTGGGTAGACCAACTACAAAATCCATGGTTATACGATCCCATTTCCACTACAGTATCGGCAGGGGTTGCAATGTACCTGTCAGTTTCTGATGTTCAGCCTTGACTTGCTGACATACCGCACACCTAGCCACGAACTCAGCTACATCCCTCTTCAAGCCGGGCCACCAATACAAGTCCTTCAGACTATGATACATCTTGGTAACTCCTGGATGCATGGCATACATCGATGTGTGCTCTTCCTCGAGCACCAACTTCCTTAGATCATCAGCATTGGGGACCACCATCCTATCACGATAGCAAACTAGCCCATCCTCGGACTCATGGAACCCATCACGCTTTTCGCTGCCGAACTCTGATCTGATCAACTGCACTTTATCATCTGCTTGCTCTGCATCCTTGATCTGTTGTCTCAGCGTAGGCTTCACTTGCATCTGTGCTAAAAGTCCAGATAACAAGGAGACTTCCATCTGCACAATCATCTGCCGCAAGGAAACAAACATATCTCGCCTATGGCATACCAGAGAACTCAACTGTGCCTTCTTTGAAGAAAAAGAAGACTTTCGGCTAAGCGCATCAGCCACCACATTCGCCTTACCCGGATGATACTCGATGGTGCAATCATAATCATTGATTAGCTCCATCCATCGACGTTGTCGCATGTTCAACTCATTCTATGAAAAGATGTACTTCAGATTCTAATGATCCGTAAAGATCTGACACACTTCTCCGTAAAGGTAGTGTCTCCAAATCTTTAGCGCATGAACCATTGTCGCCAACTCTAGATCATGAGTCGGATAGTTCACCTCGTGTTTCTTAAGTTGTCAAGAAGCAAAAGAAACCACGTGATCTTCCTGCATCAGCACACAACCCAAACCTTTTTTGGAAGCATCACAGAAGACAACATAGCCCTTCCCAGGCTCTGGCAGGATTAACACTGGAGCACTGGTCAACTTCTCCTTCAAATTCTGGAAAGCTTGCTGACAACGGTCATCCCAGACAAAAGGTACATATTTTCTTGTCAACTTCATCATCGGCAACGCAATCGCACTGAAATCCTTGATAAACCTCTGGTAGTATCCTACTAAACCCAGAAAACTACGCACTTCTATCGGCATCTTCAATTGTTCCCATTCTGCAATGGATTCCATATTCTTTGGGTCCACTTTGACTCCTTCAGCAGATATCACATGTCCCAAGAAAGTTACTTCTCCCAACCAGAATTCACACTTATTGAACTTGGCATATAACTGATGTTGGCGAAGAAGAGTCAACGCTCGTCGAAGATGTTGCTCATGCTCTTGCCTGTCCCGATTGTAGATCAGGATGTCATCTATAAATACTACAACAAACTGATCTAGGAACGGATGAAACACTATGTTCATCAGATCCATGAAAGCAGCAGGTGCATTGGTTAGCCCAAACGGCATAACCACAAACTCGAAGTGACCATACCTCGTCCTAAAAGCTGACTTTGGTATGTCATCCGCCTTAATCCTCAACTGATGGTATCCAGACTGTAGATCGATCTTTGAAAACACTGTAGCACCATGCAACTGATCGAACAGATCATCTATCCTCGGCAACGGGTACTTGTTCTTGATCGTGACCTTATTCAACTGCCGGTAATCTATACACAACTGCATCGATCCATCCTTTTTCTTGACGAACAACACTGGAGCACCCCAAGGCGACGTACTAGGTCGGATGAAACCTTTTTCCAACAACTCTTACAACTGCTTCTTAAGCTCTGCCATCTCTACTGGAGCCATCCTATACGGTGTCTGTGCGACGAGTTGTGTTCCTGAAACCAGATTGATCTCAAAATCAATCTCTCGGGGTGGAGGAACACTAGGAAACTCATCAAGAAACACATCAGCAAACTCTCAGACAACTGACACCTCCTCGAGACTAGGACCTTTCGCCTTGGTAGCCACAACAGTATCCACAATGTGAGCCAAGAACGCCTCACATCCTTGTCATAGCAACTTCTCTGCCACCATAGCTGACACCAGACACGTCAAAAGAATCTTCCTATCTCCTTGGAAGACCCACTTCTCTCCATCATCATCAAACACATCCTGCTTGGAACCACAGTCCAAAACAACCTTATACTTCTCTAAGGTATCCATCCCAAGGATAACATCAAGACCATGCATATCAAGCGGTATAAGATCCACTTGTATGTTGTGTCCCGAAAAAGATAATACACAAGATGGACACTCTTCTCAAAGCATCGAGGAACCATCAAGAGGGGTTTCTAACAATAAGCTATTGTTCTTACAACTAACAGGTAAACAAAAGTTCTCAAACATACTATAGGCGATAAAAGAGTGTGTAGCACCCGGGTCAACCAGAACAGATATAAAGCAAGAAGAAGACATATCAGAATGAAATAACTCCATCTGACCTATCACCACTCGCGGGTTGACTATCACCTCCGGCTGACTCATAGCATAGAATCGATTCGTTGCTTGTTGTGCACATCCTCTTCTTCCTTGAGTAGACGATCCCGCTTGCGACGTTTGACCACGTCCTCTCCCTCTGCTACCACTGGGCTGCTGTCTATTTGACCCTCGTTGATTCTGCCTCGGCTTCTGCGTCACTTCAACATCTCTATTCGGGAAGTTGAACCTGAAATGCCTGATCTGTCCACAAAGATGGCATGACCTGTCCTCAATCTGTGGCCTAGATGGCCTTGTCACTGTCACAGAAGTTGTACTCTGTTCCTTTGATGGTGAAGAAACATATCCTCTTCCCTTACTCGGAGATCACTGTGACGGTACACTGGAACCTCTCATCATAGAAGATGTTGTAAACTTTGGCTTCTTGAAGCCACCAAACCTCTGTCCCTGGAATTGAGCAGGTCTCTTCTTAGACATGGATTCTCTTTTCTCCCTGACTGACCGTTCGATCCTCTGGACAGACTCCACAAACGTAGCAAACCACTCTCGATTCTCCAATGCAGACACAGGTGTTGTCAGCTCAGAACTCAAACCTTTCTCGAAACGTCTGATTCTCTCTTCATCTGTCGCCTCCATGTGAGGAAAAAACCTCAATAGATCCATAAACTTGGCATCGTACTCAGTGATGTTTATTGTTCCTTGGTGCAGGCTCTCAAACTGACTGATCTTCTCATCCAGATACGTCTTCGGGAAGTATCTGCTGACGAACTCGCACCGAAAAACTTCCCAACCGATCACCTCACCAGGTCGCTTATCCTCCTCGACGGTCCACCAGTGACCAGCACTACCTTTCAGAAGGTAGACAACGTGCTTTATTTTGTTTGCTTCGGGGATGTCGAGGATCCGGAAAGCCTTCTCAAGACTTGTCAGCCACAGATCTACATCCGCTGGATCAGCCATTCCAGCATAATCTGAAGCTCCGACTCGGCGATAAGAAGTATAACAAGAGCAGTTATAGAGAAAGGACGTTCATACTAACAAGCTTACCAGATGTACAAAAGGCATATACCCAAGTATTTCTTTATGGAACATGATTAACAAGATAAGATTTATAAGGTCTTACCACATATCATGAGGAACATATAAGTAACTACAGATATAACAAGATTAACTACACAAGCAAGGCTTCAACCAATGTTTCGTGTTTTGCCTTAAGCAGTAAATACTAAACGGCTGGATTACGTATTATTATTATGCCCTGAAGAAGTGAGCCATACCGCTCATATCCAACCAATGGTTGTGAAGCCCGGAGCCAGTGCCATACAAGATCAAATGGAAGAGTCGGACTCCACGACCTCCCACCTCATGGTCAGTGCATGAGTACAACACAAGCAGGACCGCATTCTCATGCTTAAGTGGCCTCAGCCACAGGGTCAGGCTACCCTCTGCCTAGCTCGCCTCAGTACAGGTATCGGGGCTAGTAAATCTAAGCCACGGGCCTATTCACCGTGCTCTGATCCATGAACGCATTCATGCTCCCATATCACATATCCTGAGCCATGGGCATGTTCACCATGCTCGTATCACACTTGGGCAACGGGCCTAAATCCGCACCCTAGAGTCTACAACCAAAGTTGCATTCTTACCTCCTCACTTTAGTCTAGGAGAAACCTCACATATTCAACAATATGCACTCCGGGTTAACCCGCAGGAGAACCCGTTTCACCATCCCCAGCTCCTGACGATGATGGATCTATGCCCATAGATAACTACATGATATATTCCACTATAATTAATTAGTTTATTTTATGTGTATTGCAAGATTCAACCAAGTTGTATAACATGCAAACTATAACAAGAATAAATAGCATGAAACTCAGTATTATACTTTTATTGTAATCAACATCATCCTGATTCATCACAAGGATCCATCATTACATGTTATCACTTGGCCTCTTGCCAATCATCTAGATCCATCTCAAGGATCATCACATGCCATGGGATCTCAATCCCTCATCATATAGTGCCATTGCCTCTCAAGGCTTACATCATCATCATGGGATAACAATTCCAGCACTCAAGTCCTCAGACCCAAAACACATCATGCACATTATCTTATCATTAAGAGTAACCATCAGGGCAATGTTACTTGAACATAATTACCTCATAGCCCTTTACCTGGCTATGCATGAAACACCTGCATGGTTAGTGTACACAATCATCAAGGATTAATAACAAGAGTTTTATTATCCTACATAGGGCAGTACTGATGATTATATATCTTATCATTCATGCCTCCACCTGTGATCATAGATATTGTTCATATCATTAAGCAAATCATTCCATATGCTTACCATTTCCATAGCATTATACATGATCACATACACATGAAATGTCATGTTAGAATACATGAATGTGATCTACTATATCAAGCATATCAAGAGCTACTATAATAAACCAAACATGATAGAATCCAACATATCGGGTTTAAAACGACGAATAAGACCCTCACTATAGCGCCCACTACCCTCACCACAGGTAGTATTGGACAGGGTATTGTCCCCTATCGCCCAACCCTCAACTCATGTCAGGTAGGCAGACCAACACATCACAACCAAGCACTAGGGTGTCGGACATCCAGGGTATGACGGGCAACACCATATCGGGCAGCTAGGCTAAAGGTATATCGGGCAACGTAGTGTTGTGCAATCGTTGTGTCATGCAACACAGGCACCATGCACCCTAGTGTCGTGCACCAGGTTACCATCTCAGACTAAGTGTATCGGTCAACACCAAAAGCAACGTAGGTCCAGATTGCAACGCCCCAACGCTCAAAGGTGTAACAACATTAAGTAACCACCTGAACTAGGTGTGTCGGGCAAGAGTAAAGTATAATGCTCAACAGGTGTCGTCCAAAGGCATATCAGGCACTCGAGCCAGACGTGTGTGCACCCAACTAAAGACAGGCAACCAAGGGGTGCCGCAAGGAAAGTGTAACATCCATCAACACATGCTAACGACCAACACATAAAGGGGCTAGGGACCAAGGGTAACGCCCACCATCGATCTAGTTAGAAACGCTCCACAACCTCAAGGTATAACCATACTAAGCCACCTCTTAGGCTATGTGTGTCGGGAAGGGTGCTCCACATAGCGTGACGCCTAACACAACAAGGCAAGGAACATGGGTATCGTCCATCACAAATGCAACATGTCGTCCAAGGCTCTAGGTCAAGAGGTATCGGGCAGTACCTCCCCCAAGATCATAACAGCTCAAGCACAAGGGCACCAAACCCTAATGGATCAAGAGGATGGCTCACCTCTCAACTAAAACGAGAGAGGGGTCTTGCACATCTCATATCACCAATCGGGAAACACAAGGAACAACCCTAAACGAGGTCCACAACTACCACCAATCTCACCCTTTAAGTCCATGGTAAGAGGAGGGTGTTGCTCAAGCTACTAGAACACAAGCTCACCTCTCAACTTAAACAAGAGAGGAGTGTTGCTCATGATACTAGGACTCAAGCTCACTCCTCAAGACTTAGGAGAGAAGGGAGTATTGCTCACCAAGAAACCCTAGAACACATGGTTCGGTCAACAAGAACAACTTAAGCAAGGAACTAACTAGCAAATCATATAGCCGACATGATCATAGCAACATATAAGAACATAAAAGAAGGTAGTGTAGATAGGGTTAGGAGTTATGTAACCCGCCTTAAGCAAGCTCCAAGCTCCTAGCTCGAAGCTCCACGCACCACCAAGGAAGAAGGAGAGCAAGACACTCTAGGGTTCGGCCACTACTAGAGGAAGAAGAAGACTCCAAAGCAAGGATCGGCCACCAAGCTAGCTCCTATAAGGGTATCGGCCACCAAGCTAGCTCCTCCAAGGGTATCGGCCACCAAGATAGCTCCTCCAAGGGTATCGGCCACCAAGCTTGCAAAAGAGGAGGGTGTCGTGCACCAAGGAGAGGAAGACTAAGGAACTAAAGGGATCCTTAGCAAGGAAAGGGAAACACATATATAGAAGGGGATGGAGAAGAAAACAAGGTAGAACAAAGCAAGGTGTCGCCCACCTAGGGACACTTGACCATGGGCAATGCCACCACTCTAACATGCCCTAAACACATGTCCACGGCCATTGCCACATGTAAGCACCAAGGACCAAGTGTCCACTAGTGGTGACACAAACAAGGTCAAAGAATCCATGGGCAACACACTTGGACGACACACCACCACCATGGGTGACACAGCCCTGTGCGACACAGCCTGGGCGTCACAAGCATCTTCTTGCCTGACACAAGGTACCACCAAGTAAGGGCAAGGAACCACAAGGCCCAACAAGCTCAACCAAGCCCAAACGAACTCAAGCAATGGGCCCAAACCTTCCTATTAACACTAGAAGAAGCAAGGAGAGGGAGGAACACCTCATAAGGTGGCAAACTTTCTCACAAACCCTAGACTTCGGTTATTTGCAAGTAGCACCTACAACTCTCAACAAAGCACAAACAAACCCTAATCACCATTAAAGGTGATTAGCAAGCAACTACGCATCAGGGTTAAGAAAAGCAAACATGGTAAACCCTAAACGGAGGTCAGGGTCCTTACAAACTAACCCCCTGTAAAGGGATTTCGTCCCCAAAATCTGAAGAGAAAAGTGAGGGATACTTCCTCCTCATCTCTTCCTCAAGCTCCCACGTGGCTTCCTCAATGCCACGATGATGCCAAAGAACATTCACAAGAACTAGGTCCTTCCTCTTCAGCTTCTTAACTCTTCTGCCAAGGATCATCACAGGACCTTCCTCGTAGGTCACATCTTCATCAAGCTCAACTTCATCTGGCTGCATCACTGTTTCTGAATCCGGATGACTTTTATTTAGTATACTGACATGGAACACTGGATGTAACCTGTGCAACTCTGGCGGAAGCTCTAACTCATAAGCTACCTTGCCCATACGTGCTATGACTGGGTATGGCCCCATATACCTGGGTTCTAGCTTACCCTTCCGGCCAAACCTTAGCACACCTTTCCATGGCGAGACTTTAAGATACACTTTGTCTCTTACCTAGAACTCCAAAGGTCGTCGGTGATTGTCTGCATAAGACTTCTGCCTGTCCTGTGTTGCCGTCATCTGTTGTTGTAACAGCTTGATCTTTCCTGTCATCTGTTGTACTAACTCAAGACCCAAAAGCTGATATTCACCAGACTCATACCAACACAAAGGAGATCTACACTTCCTTCCATATAAGGCCTCATAAGAAGCCATGTCAATGCTCCGCTGATAATTGTTGTTGTAGGCAAATTCTATCAAACTGAGATGTATGTCCCAATTGCCTAAGAACTACAAAACACAAGCTCAAAGGATATCCTCTAGAGTCTGAATAGTCCTCTCAGACTGTCCATCTATCTGCGGGTAGAAGGCGGTACTGAACCTCAACTGCGTTCCCAACACTCTGTGCAACTGTTCCCAGAAACGACTTGTGAACTGAGGACATCTGTCAAAAACTATCATCGCTGGCACACCGTGCAAATGCACTATCTCATCTACATATACTCGAGCGAGCTTCTCGGCTGTATACGTTGTCTTCACCGTTATGAAATGGGCAGACTTCGTCAATCTGTCCACTATAACCCAAATGGAGTCATGATTCCTAGTTGTTCTAGGTAGACCAACTATGAAATCCATGGTTATATGATCCCATTTCCACTGCGGTATCGGTAGGGGTTGCAACGTACCTGCTGGTTTCTGATGTTCAGCCTTGACTTGATGACATACCGCACACCTAGCCATGAACTCAGCTACATCCCTCTTCAAGTCGGGCCACCAATACAAGTCCTTCAGACTATGATACATCTTGGTGACTCCTGGATGCATGGCATACATCAATGTGTGTGCTTCCTCAAGCACCAACTTCCTCAGATCATCAGCATTGGGTACAACCATCCTATCACGATAGCAAACTAGCCCATCCTTGGACTCATGGAACCCATCACACTTTTCACTGCCGAACTCTAATCTGATCAACTGCACTTTATTATTTGCTTGCTCTGCATCCTTGATCTGTTGTCTCAGCATTGGCTTAACTTGCATCTGTGCTAAAAGTCCAGCTAACAAGGAGACTTCCATCTGCACATTCATCTACCGCAAGGAAACAAACATATCCCACCTATGGCATACCAGAGAACTCAACTATGCCTTCTTTGAAGAAAAAGAAGACTTTCGGCTAAGCGCATCAGCCACCACATTTTCCTTACCCGGATGATACTCGATGGTGCAATCATAATCATTGATTAGCTCCATCCATCGATGTTGTCGCATGTTCAACTCATGCTGTGAAAAGATGTACTTCAGATTCTTATGATCCGTAAAGATCTGACACACTTCTCCGTAAAGGTAGTGTCTCCAAATCTTTAGCGCATGAACCATTGCCGCCAACTCCATATCATGAGTCAGATAGTTCTCCTCGTGTTTCTTAAGTTGTCGCGAAGCAAAAGAAACCATGTGATCTTCCTGCATCAGCACACAACCCAAACCTTTTTTGGAAGCATCACAGAAGACAACATAGCCCTTCCCAGGCTCTGGCAGGATTAACATTGGAGCACTGGTCAACTTCTCCTTCAAATTCTGGAAAGCTTGCTGACAACGGTCATCCCAGACAAAAGGTACATCTTTTCTTGTCAACTTCATCATCGGCAACGCAATCGCACTGAAGTCCTTGATAAACCTCTGGTAGTATCCTACTAAACCCAGAAAACTACGCACTTCTGTCGGCATCTTTGGCTGTTCCCATTCTGCAATGGATTCCACCTTCTTCGGGTCCACTTTAACTCCTTCAACAGATATCACATGTCCCAAGAAAGTTACTTCTCCCAACCAGAATTCACACTTATTGAACTTGGCATATAACTGATGTTGGCAAAGAAGAGTCAATGCTCATCGAAGATGTTGCTCATGCTCTTGCCTGTCCTGACTGTAGATCAGGATGTCATCTATAAAGACTACAACAAACTGATCTAGGAATAGATGAAACACTCTATTCATTAGATCCATGAAAGCAGTAGGTGCATTGGTTAGCCCAAACGGCATAACCACAAACTCGAAGTGACCATACCTCGTCCTAAAAGCTGACTTTGGTATGCCATCTGCCTTTATCCTCAACTGATGGTATCCGGACCATAGATCGATCTTTGAAAACACTATAGCACCATGCAACTGATCGAACGGATCATCTATCCTCGGCAACGGGTACTTGTTCTTGATCATGACCTTATTCAACTACCGGTAATCTATACACAATCGCATCGATCCATCTTTTTTCTTGACGAACAACACTGGAGCACCCCAAGGTGACGTACTAGGTCGGATGAAACCTTTTTCCAACAACTCTTGCAACTGCTTCTTAAACTCTACCATCTCTACTGGAGCCATCCTATACGGTGTCTGTGTAACTGGCTGTGTTCCTGGAACCAGATTGATCTCAAAATCAATCTCTCGGGGTGGAGGAACACTAGGAAACTCATCAGGAAACACATTGGCAAACTCTCTCACAACTGACACCTCCTCGAGACTAGGACCTTTCTCCTTGGTAGGCACAATGGTATTCACAACGTGAGCCAAGAACGCCTCACATCCTTGTCATAGCAACTTCTCTGCCACCATAGCTAACACCAGACACATTAGAAGAATCTTCCTATCTCCTTGGAAGACCCACTTCTCTCCATCATCATCAAACACAGCCTGCTTGGGACCACAGTCCAAAACAACCTTATACTTCTCTAAGGTATCCATCCCAAGGATAACATCAAAACCATACATATCAAGTGGTATAAGATCCACTTGTATTTTGTGTCCCAAAAAAGATAATACACAAGATGGACACTCTTCTCGAAGCATCGAGGAACCATCAAGAGGGGTTTCTAACAATAAGCTATCCTTCTTACAACTAACAGGTAAGCAAAAGTTCTCAAGCATACTATAGGTGATAAAAGAGTGTGTAGCACCCGGGTCAACCACAATAGATATAAAGCAAGAAGAAGACAAATCAGAATGAAATAACTCCATCTGACATGTCACCACTCGTGGGTTGACTATCGCCTTCGGCTGACTCATAGCATAGAATCGAGTTGTTGCTTGTTGTCCACATCCTCTGCTTCCTTGATCAGACGATCTTGCTTGCGACATTTGACCATGTCCTCGCCCTCTGCTACCACTGGGCTGCTATCTATCTGACCCTCGTTGATTCTGCCTCAGCTGCTGCATCACTTTAACATCTCTATTCAGGCAGTTGAGCCTGAAATGCCCGATCTATCCACAAAGATGGCATGACCTATCCTCAATCCGTGGCCTAGATGGCCCTGTCACTGCCACAGAAGCTGTATTGTGTGCCTTTGATGGTGAAGAAACATATCCTCTTCCCTTACTTAGAGATCACTGTGACGGTACACTGGAACCTCTCATCATAGAAGATGTTGTAAACCTTGGCTTCTTGAAGCCACCAAACCTCTGTCCCTGGAACTGAGCAGGTCTCTTCTTAGACATGGATTCTCTTTTCTCCCTGACTGACCGTTCGATCCTCCAGACAAACTTCACAAACATAGCAAACCGCTCTCGATTCTCCAACGCAGACACAGGTGTTGTCAGCTCAGAACTCAAACCTTTCCCGAAACGTCTGATTCGCTCTTCATCTGTCGCCGCCATGTGAGGAAAAAACCTCCACAGATCCATAAACTTGGCCTCGTACTCGGTGATGTTCATCGTTCCTTGGCACAGGCTCTCAAACTGACTGATCTTCTCATCCAGATACATCTTTGGGAAGTATCTGCTGACGAACTAGCACTGAAAAACTTCCCAACCGATCACCTCACCAGGTCGCTTCTCCTCCTCGATGGTCCACCAGTGACCAGCACTACCTTTCAAAAGGTAGACAGCGTGCTTTACTTTGTCTTCTTCAAGGATGTCGAGGATCTGGAAAGCCTTCTCAAGACTTGTCAGCCACATATCTGCATCCGCTGGATCAGCCGTTCCAGCATAATCCGAAGCTCCGACTCGGTGAAGCCACTCAAAGGTCTTCCCAATACCCGATGTTTCACCATGGGGAGCCTGTGCTCTCGGTGGAGGCACTCACAATCTCTCTACCATGAGATTCATTGTAGCCATTATCTGCCCCATGAGTTGTTGATAGGCAGGGTGTTCAAGAATGGTTGGGTCAGGTTGGGGGACCTCAGGAACCCAATCTTCATGTGCCTGCCTTATAGCTCCATCAACTGATGCAGCATCGTTGTTCTCAGCAACATGTTCTTCATGGTTTCCAGACATCTTGGCTTTTCTTCCGCTGAGGGCAGAAGATGATTCTGAGAAAATCTGGAAAACTCACAAGAACAGACACAACCTAGTCCTAAATCCTTGTACACTCAGCGAACCTAGAGCTCTGATACCAAAACTTGTGGCAACACATCCCACTATCACACAGACAGTGAGGTGTTACGTGAAAATGCATGGAAAAGACCATAACCACAGATTACTAAAACACGGGTTAATAAAAACCAATTGCGGAAGGGGGGTAAACTGAGAAAACTATTACATTTAAGCCCACATCTTGCAAAGGAACATGTTATATAAACATTTACAAGATCTTGACATGTGTCCATAGCTTAGAGGAACAGCTGTCTTGTCATCACATGAGTTCATCACCGATTTATATGTACATAAAGTCCAACATCCTGCCAGCAGCAAGATATACAAAGGATCAACAGCTATACATCATGAAACAACATCAAAATGCTCCCGAGGACCTGAGAGTACAGGGATGACTCTAGACTCTACTACAAAACATCTAAAACAGCAGCATATCCATTGCTTGCCTTCTACTGCTCTTCTTACTACTCGACCGCAACTCAGTGACCACCACCACGCCTAGCACGACCACCTAAAAAGGGTGTAAACCAATGGGGTGAGACACATAGTCCCAACGAGAAACATAACTCCCCTCCGAAACTACAAAACCTCAGAAGGATAAAGCAAATAACTGATAAGAAGTATAATAAGAGCAGTTATAGAGAAAGGATGTTCATACTAACAAGCTTACCAGATGTACGAAAGGCATATACCCAAGTATTTCATTATGGAACATGATTAACAAGATAAGATTTATAAGGTCTTACCACATATCATGAGGAACATATAAGTAACTGCAGATATAACAAGATTAACTACACAAGCAAGGCTTCAACCAATGTTTCGTGTTTTGCCTTAAGCAGTAAATACTAAACGGCTAGATTAAGTATTATTATTATGCCCTAAACAAGTGAGTCGTACCACTCAGATCCAACCAATGACTGCGAAGCTGAGAGCCGATGCCATATAAGGTCAAATGGAAGAGTCGGACTCCACGACCTCCCACCTCGTGGTCAGTGCACGAGTACAACACAAGCAGGACCGCAGTCACATGCTTAAGTGGCCTCAGCCACAGGGTTAGGCTACCCTCTGCCTAGCTCGCCTCGGTATAGGTATCGGGGCTAGTGAAACTGAGCCACGGGCATGTTCACTGTGCTTTGAGCCATGAACGCATTCATGCTCCCATATCACATATCCTGAGCCATGGGCATGTTCACCATGCTCATATCACACTTGGGCTACGGGCCAGAATCCGCACCCTGGAGTCTACAACCAAAGTTGCACTCTTACCTCCTCACTTTAGGCTAGGAGAAACCTCACATATTCAACAATATGTGCTCCGGGTTAACCCACAGGAGAACCCGTTTCACCATCACCAGCTCCTGATGATGATGGATCTATGGCCATAGCAAACTATATGATATATTCCACTGTAATTAATTAGTATATTTTATGTGGATTGCAAGATTCAACCAAGTTGTATAACATGCAAACTATAATAAGAATAAACAGCATGAAACTCAATATTATACTTTTATTGTAATCAACATCATCCTGATTCATCACAAGGATCCATCATTATATGTTATCACTTGGCCTCTTTCCAATCATCTAGATCCATCTCAAGGATCATCACATGCCATGGGATATCAATCCCTCATCATATAGTGCCACTGCTTCTCAAGGCTTACATCATCATCATGGGATAACAATTCCAGCACTCAAGTCCTCAGACCCAAAACACATCATGCACATTATCTTATCATCAAGAGTAACCATCAGGGCAATGTTACTTGAACATAATTACCTCATAGCCCTTTACCTGACTATGCATGAAACACCTACATGGTTAGTGTACACAATCATCAAGGATTAATAACAAGAGTTTTATTATCCTACATAGGGCAGTACTGATGATTATATATTTTATCATTCATGCCTCCACCTGTGATCATAGATATCGTTCATACAATTAAGCAAATCATTCCATATGCTTACCATTTCCATAGCATTATACATGATCACATACACATGAAATGTTGTGTTAGAATACATGAATGTGATCTACTATATCAAGCATATCAAGAGTTACCATAATAAACCAAACATGATACAATCCAACATATCAGGTTTCAAACGAGGAACAAGACCCTCACTATAGCGCCCACTACCCTCACCACAGGTAGTATTGGGCAGGGTATTATCCCCTATCGCCCAACCCTCAACTCATGCCGGGTAGGCAGACCAACACATCACAACCAAGCACTAGGGTGTCAGACATCCAGGGTATTACGGGCAACACCATATCGGGCACCTAGGCTCAAGGTAAATCGGGCAACACAGCGTTGTGCAATCGGTGTATCGTGCAACACAGGCACCGTTCACCCTAGTGTCGTGCACCAGGTTACCATCTTGGACTAAGTGTATCGGTCAACACCCAAAGCGACGTAGATCCAGATTGCAACACCCCAATGCTCAAAGGTGTAACAACATTAAGTAACCACCTGAACTAGGTGTGTCGGGCAGGAGTCAAGTATAACGCTCAACAAGTGTCGTCCAAAGGCATATCAGGCACTCGAGCCAGAGGTGTCGTGCACCCAACTAAAGACGGGCAACCAAGGGGTGCCGCAAGGAAAGTGTAACGTCCATCAACACATGCTAACGACCAACACATAAAGGGGCTAGGGACCAGGGGTAACGCCCACCATCGATCTATTAGCAGTTCTCCACAACCTCAAGGTATAACCATACTAAGCCACCTCTTAGGCTGTGTGTCGGGCAGGGTGCTCCACATAGCGTGACGCCTGACACAACAAGGCAAGGACCAGGGGTATCATCCATCACAAATGCAACATGTCATCCAAGGCTCTAGGTCAAGAGGTATCGGGCAGTACCTCCCCCAAGATCATAACAACTCAAGCACAAGGGCACCAAACCCTAATGGATCAAGAGGATGGCTCACCTCTCAACTAAAACGAGAGAGTGGTCTTGCACATCTCATATCACCAATCGGGAAATACAAGGAACAACCCTAAACGAGGTCCACAACTACCACCAAGCTCACCCTGCAAGTCCATGGTGAGAGGAGGGTGTTGCTCAAGCTACTAGAACACAAGCTCACCTCTCAACTTAAATGAGAGAGGAGTGTTGCTCATGGTACTAGGACTCAAGCTCACTCCTCAAGACCTAGGAGAGAAGGGAGTATTGCTCACCAAGAAACCCTAGAACACATGGTTCGGCCAAAAAGAACAACTTAAGCAAGGAACTAACTAGCAACTCATATAGCCGACATGATCATAGCAACATATAAGAACATAAAAGAAGGTAGTGTAGATAGGGTTAGGAGTTATGTAACCCACCTTAAGCAAGCTCCAAGATCCTAGCTCCAAGATCCACGCACCACCAAGGAAGAAGGAGAGCAAGACACTCTAGGGTTCGGCCACCACTAAAGGAAGAAGAAGACTCCAAGGCAAGGATCGGCCACCAAGCTAGCTCATCCAAGGGTATCGGCCACCAAGCTTGCAAAAGAGGAGGGTGTCGTGCACCAAGGAGAGGAAGACTAAGGAACAAAAGGGATCCTTAGCAAGGAAAGGGAAACACATATATAGAAGGGGATGGATAAGAAAACAAGGTAGAACAAAGCAAGGTGTCACCCACCTAGGGACACTTGTCCATGGGCAATGCCACCACTCTAACATGCCCTAAACACATGTCCACGACCATTGCCACATGCAAGCACCAAGCACCAAGTGTCCACTAGTGGTGACACAAATAAGGTCAAAGAAGGTCAAAGAATCTGTGGGTGACACACTTGGACGACACACCACCACCATGGGTGAAACAGCCCTGGGCGACACAGCCTGGGCGTCACAAGCATCTTCTTGCCCGACACAAGGTTCCACCAAGCAAGGGCAAGGCACCACAAGGCCCAACAAGCTCAACCAAGCCCAAAGGAACTCAAGCAATAGGCCCAAACCTTCCTCTTAACATTAGAGGAAGCAAGGAGAGGGAGGAACACCTCACAAGGTGGCAAACTTGCTCACAAACCCTAGACTTGGGTTATTTGCAAGTAGCACCTCCAACTCTCAACAAAGCACAAAAAAACCCTAATTACCATTAAAGGTGATTAGCAAGAAACTAAGCATTAGGGTTAAGAAAAGCAAATAGGGTAAACCCTAAACGGAGGTATGGGTCCTTACACTAACACTAGAGGTCCTCCTTTATAAAAGAGCTTGAGGCTCATGTTGACTCACAACCTTGTCTTAACTTAACTTATCTTATCACATAAAAGTCTAGTTACTTGCATCATCAAAACTTATCTTGCATCCTCAAAACTGAACTTAAGTCCTGGAAGACATACACATATCATCATAAACATCTTATGTCTTCTATATAAGACTTACATCATATCATCAAAACTTATATCATCTATTCGATCTATCACATATACCAAACAAGGATCTAGACATCTAATCTAGAACTACTCTCTCTTCTAGACTGATGTCATTCACTTTCACTTAGGTTGCATGACCACCTTCTACTCGTATATGTGTGGGGACACATTTTTGTAATACATATACATAATAAAATATTATATAGTTTTTCTCCGATAAAGCAAGCGTCAGAGAAAACTATCAAGGTTCGATCCGTTTGGAATCAAAAACCAAATCCTACAAATGAGTATCCCACATATAGTAGAGAGTACAGTGTCATGAAAGATAGTGAAAAGGGTGAGAACAAAGGGTAGACTAGTGTAGCTACTCTAGACAATGAGCGCCATATGTCTAGGGTTTCTCTTCCTTTGATGCACGTCGTTTCCAAATAGTGCAATGTCCCATACCGTTGCATTACAAGGAAAGAATGACATCTAAGGACTTGCTACTCAACAAGCACTAGTCTAGCCCAAGTTCTCAGACATCTAAGTGCTAACCTAGAGGCTAGGTCAGATCTAGTCTCTAAAAGACGACTAATCTAACCCTAAAAGATTATTAAGTGTAAGGTTCTTTAGTTTTTAGTTCCATAGTGAGAAAATGTCAGGCTTTGCTATTGTTCATGCTCTGATACCACCTGTGACATCCCCAGATTTTCTAAAACTTAATCAAATGTGTGACGTCCAAATTGAAACCCTCACCTCAGTGAGAATCCCAATTTAAACATCCCACACTAGGCTAAGAAGAAGAAAATCAAGGGATTCAAAAGGAAACACAGTATCACATGCACATGAACAATAATAAAACCATATACACATGTTCACCATTCAACATATAATAACAACATGAATTGTTAAAACATTTTATATTACATATTGAACAATAAACTAACATAGCTACCTCCTCCAGGGTCTTGGGCTCTCTCCTATATAGAATACATAATATTTTTATGATGATATGTGTATGTCTTCGAGGACTTAAGTTTAATTTTGAGGATGCAAGATAAGTTTTGATGATGCAAGTAACTAGACTTTTATGAGATTAGATAAGTTAAGTTAAGACAAGGTTGAGAGTCAGCATGAGCCTCAAGATCTTTTACAAAGGAGGACCTCTAGTGTTAGGACCAGTTTTAGGGTTAACTCTAGAGAGAGTGAGACCCATTGGGAGAAGGTTAGAGAACCTAAACTCTAAGATATGAGAATTATGAGAAATATGTGTTATGATATGTCCTAAACTAGACTACTCCTGAGTGAATGAGTTGAGTTTCTTAATGCATGATTCCTATAGTCTTCTTGAACCCTAGATGTCCTTGGGAAGACCAAACCCTAGAGTTGAAGAGAAGTTGGTTATATGAACATGTGAACATGAATATGAGTGCCTTACATCTGGGTGAGGGAGAGAGCCCAAGACCCTGGAGGAGGTAGCTATGTTAGTTTTTTGTTCAATATGTAATATCAAATGTTGTAACAATTCATGTTGTTATTATATGTTGAATGGTGAACATGTGTATATGGTTTTATTATTGTTCATGTGCATGTGCTACTATGTTTCCTTTTGACTCCCTTGATTTTCTTCTTCTTAGCCTAGTGTGGGATGTTTAAATTGGGATTCTCACTGAGGTGAGGGTTTCAATTTGGATGTCACACATCAGATTAAGTTTTAGAAAATCTGGGGACATCACATTTGGGCCTTGTTCTTGTATAATCGATTGCGACTTGGAGACTTGTCACCAATGACTGTGTCGTCATCAAGATTGAAAGCAAGAAGGTCGATGTGAAATTTGATATTCAACTGCATAATAAGAGGATGAAGAGCCAAAAAAATAGGAGTTCCCCCAATGGGTCACCTTATTAGACATTGGCTGTGAAGGGAAGAGTCTTAATCTGATGCATATAAAGAGCATCTGAAGAGCTATAACAAAATTCAAATCAACCTGCAATAGCTGAGAAATGAAGACATACCTCCTAAATGTGGTACATTTGTCAACCATGTTGAATGTAGTATTGATGTCTTTGATTACAATCATGAGGGTGGTACAAAGGTGACTAACAATTTGTAGAAAGACTTCCTCCTCAGAAATGCCAACACCAAACCATGATCCTTAGGATAAACGACAACATTTGACAAGATACCCTACTTTTCAACCTTAGACTCAAAGTGACACCAAAATGTATCAACCTCAATAGGCTAAATCCCAATTTTTGTCTTGAGAAGAGAAGAAGATAATTGGAGACATAGGGTTCTAGGTAGGTAGGATAGTGATAAAATGCCAAAGGTTCAACAATATTAAAACATCACTCAAGAAGTCATCTTTGAGGACTATTTCTACACCACACATAGCTTCAACATAATGTTGTGTACAAAGGAAATGACTAGGTCCCCTTTTGGAAGGATAAGATTTCCTCTTCAACCATAACACGGGAAGGAAAAAAGGAGCAAGAAATATCTGACACATACAACACCATAAGATGGCGGATTTGGGGGTGTTTTGCTTCAAGCTCAAAATGAGTAGAGGAGTCATAGGAGCAACATCGCTAGAGGATATAACTCAAATGGAAGAAGAAATTTGGTCATCCTTGATCCAAATTAATAATCTTCCTTGTTAATTTTAACAAAGTTGGGAACTTAGGTTGTATGTTGAAAACTTTGTGTTGAAAATGATCATTTAGGGTACCCTCAAAATGGGACCTAGTATAATGAAACCCTAGCATTAATATCAACCATAGATCTCCTAAACACTAGACCTTTGCCGCCCTTGATTAACAAAAATCCTTTTTTTTGTATGTTTTTGGTAGAAACATTTTACTGCTTACTTGTTTTGTAGAATATATATTTAGACTTAAGACTTTCTTGGATGATCTTTTTCATCAAATAAAGTGTGTTGGTAAATTTAACATAAACCACAATAATTGAGCTTTTGATTTTCCCTCACCATTTTGGAATTTCTAAAGTTTTAAAAATCTTGCTTTCAATTCCAGTACAGTTCTAAAAATCTACATGTGTATCATAAAGACATAAAATGCTAAGAACCATTGTAAATCATGTCATCCTACATGGATCACTAGGGAGAAGTCTAAACTCAGTCTTGGTGAGAAATCCACTCACTACACACAGAAAAGTTGGGAGCAAAAAGTAACTTTAAAATTAGCATACATCTAGAACACCACTAGGAAAAAGGAATAGGGAATTTGAATCTGATGTAGAATAGTCATTTTGTATAGCTAGCATAACACTACATTCTGTCTCATTAAGTAGGTTTGTGATTTTTGGTTAAAATGGAACTATATTGTCTCATTTTATATTTTAAGAAATTATTTCTTTATTTATAAAAAAATTTTATTGCATGTATTATTATTTTCTATTTTGTCCAACATGCCAACATAGAAATATGAAAATTCCCATTTTTTTAACATTTTGGGTTGACAACATAACTCTAGGAAGGAGTTGGAAAGACTAAAAAATGATGGAGAAAAAAATAAATAGTAAAATGTAGGATTAGATCGCTTTCCTTATTAAATATACTTTTAGCATATCAGTACATTAGATATTCCTATTTTTCAAAACTAAGATGTAACTATTAATGGATACTATCTTTTTCGACCCTATGTTAAAACTTTCTTTTGATTGGAATGATATTAGAACTGGCTACCTTATATGGATCTTGGTCTTAGAAGTAGAATAACTACTCTTTATCAAATATCTTCATTTGTGGATATTTATATATTAGAGTTTGTTATAATTGGTATTAGATCCAAGGTCTTCATGAGTAGCGATTAGTGACTATAATTTATAAAAATCTTTATATTTATAATTATTTTATTAGGGTTTTCCAAAAGGTGATGGTTTCTAGGATTGGGGCACAACCTAGGGGTTGTTAAGGATTTCCTTTGCATCTCATCTACAAAGAATCTCGAGCCATTGTGAACCTATAAGGAGTGGGACCCGATAGTGGGCCCACTCAATGATACCAACTTCAACCGTGAAATTTTAAGCAGTGGACAACATAACCATTTACAAAGTTACAAAATGTTTCCATGTACATAAGTTTCTCACCCTTGATATTGAGAATATCAATTCCATTAGGTTTTTTCCTTGTGTTATTCTTGGTGTTTTTAATGCTATCAGGAGGGAGGATGAAAAGATGGGAAAGGATCCACCTTCTAGGTAAGCTATGGAAGATTTCAATAACTATTTACTTAATTGTGGGCTCTTTGAACTCAAGTTAAATGGTCCTTTGTTTTTGTGGGACAACCATCAATGTGGCAATAAGTTCATCACTTCTTACATTGATAGAGTTATTTACAATGATGAATTTATGTCTGACTTTTTTTACTGCAAGGGCATTTTGCATTATAACACTATTAGTGATCATGAAATTCTAACCCTTGATATTGGTGAGAGGGGGAAGGTGGTCTCTCCCTTCAGGTTTATAAATGTGTGGACTATGAAAGATGAATTCAAAGACTTTGTGAGAAAGACTCAGTCTTCTACTGATAATGGGTTCCCTATTTTTAAAGTTTACTCAAAGTTTAGAAGGCTAAGATTTGAGTTGTCTAAGTGGAATAAGGTTTCAGTGGGGAACTATTCTGATGTAGTCAGAAGAAAAGATTTTCTAGTTGCTGAAACTCAGGCTAAACTCGATGATGCCCCTCTAATATTGAGTTACATATTGATGTGTGTATTAAGAGAAAAGAGGCTTCTACAACAACACTTCATGAAGAGTCCCTCTTGAGATAGAAATCAAGGGTGAGATGGCTTAAGGAAGGTGACTACAATTAGAAGTTTTTCTATGAATCACATTAGAGCTCTTTCTATCAATGGGTCTATGTGTACAGATAGTGATGTTATCAGGAAGCATATAGTGGAGTTTTATTCTAGCATATTTAACAACAATCATAGGGCCAATCTTGAAGTTCTGGATTCTCTTATCTTTCCAAAGCTCAATGATGTGGATAATTTAATTCTTGATAGGGTCTTCTCAGTGAAGGAAATCATAGACATTTTTTAAGGTTTGAATGTTGATAAATGCCCTGGTCCTGATGGGTTTAGTGTCATGTTTTTCAAATCTTGTTGGAGTATCATTTGCACTAAAAATGTTAAAGCTATTGTTTTTTTCTTTAATATTGGTAGGTTTCTTAAAGAAGCCAATTGTACCTTTATAACTCTCATCCCTAAGGTTAATGATTCTAATGAGATCAAGAACCTTAGACTGATTGCCCTCTGCAATATCTTCTATAAGATTATTTCTAAATTGTTGACCAATAGACTACAAAATGTTTTGCCTTCTATAGTCAGATATAATTAGTGTGTGTTTGTTAAGGGGAGATCGATCAAATATGATGTTCTTATCTCTAACAAACTCATCCACGATTTTAAAAAGAAGTGGGAAGCCCAAGCTCTACCTCAAAATTGATATCTCTAAGGCCTACGCATCAGTGTCATGGGAGGTTATTTTCCGTATTCTTCATCTCATGAATGTTCCACATTGTTGGTTGATATGGATCAAAGAGAACTTTAACACAATGTCTTATGAATTTTTGATTAATGGTGAGGCTTATGGGGCTTTTAAACCTAGAAATGGTGTCTGTTAAGGGGACCCATTGGCTCCTTATTCTTTTTCTTAGTCATGCATGTGGTTACTCTTCTCTTTAATAAGGAAGTGTCTGAAGGAAAGTTGATACCTTTAAGAGCATCTTCTAATTTTGATGTTTCTCATTGATATTCATTGATGACCTTATGGTCTTCTTTGAGGCTGATGAACAAAGTACAATGGTGATTAAGAGAGTTCTTAATAATCTCTATACTACGACTGGCTTGAAGATTAATACTGAGAAGAGCAATGTTTTCTGTAGTCATGGAGCTAATAGGTAAAGATTTGGTTCTATTTTGGGCATTAATGAAGGGGCCATTCCACAGAGTTATCTTGGTATTCCTCTGGTCATTGGTAAACTTAAAAAAGTTCACTGCAACTATCTTCTTGATAGAATTAAAGGTAGATTGGATGGTTGGAAGGCCAGCCACCTTTCTATGGAAGGCATAATAGAGCTTGTCTAATCCACTCTCACTACTATGTATCAATATTGGACCTCTACCTTTCCTCTTCCATCATCTATTGTAACAAAATTGATCATTTGTGTCAGAATTTCATATGGAAAAAAATAGAGAACATGAATCCTATTCACTTGGTTAAGTGGAAGGATATTGTGAAACCAAAGTTGGAGGGAGGTTTAGGTTGGGATGTCATCAAGTCTTATCTCCTGATGAATGTTTGGAACCTAGCCAAAAAGAAAGACAGTATTTGAATTAAATGGGTCCATCAAAAATATTTCAACAAGTTTTCTTTTTGGTCTATTTCTATCAATGACTCATTTTCTTAGATTCTTTGAACAATTCTAGCTGAAAGGGATACTCTGAGAAAGCATATTGCTTTTACCTCTATTTGGAATGACCCTTGAGTTCATAGTTCGAGATTTCTTATTGAGCAACTGGGTCATCAGTGTGTCATTCAATTAGGTTTCCATGTTGATGCTAAAGTGAGTTGTCTCATTAGGGATGGGAAGTGGTCTTTTGATAATTCAAGACTTCATGACAAGTTGTTTGAACTCATCATGTCTCTTCCTGCTCTTAAGGATGAATGTGATAGTATTTTGTTTGATGGAAGATCTGAAGTTAATGTCAAATTGATTTGGGATTGTATTAGATCCAAATCCGAGATGATTGCTTTCTTTCAATGGTTGTGGAGCCATAAGAACCCTAGTAGTTTCTCTATCTTGGGTTGGAAAATTGGGCATCATAGACTTCCTACCTCTTGTTACATTAAAAATCTTGGTATTAGTCTAGTGTCCATGTGTTTTCTCTATAAAAGATATGAAGAAGAGGTGGACCATGTTTTCTTCACATGTGATTTCTCTAAGAAAGTTTGGAGTCCCTCTAGCAATCATCTTAGCTTTCTAGAACTTGATTATGTGGAGAATGTCTGCAAGTTGTGCGATAGAAAACTCCATTTGATTTGTCTCTGTGTTTTACATTGGATTTAGAGGGAGAGAAATGAACGAATTCACAAAGAAGGTTCTAGAAGTGCTTCTCAGCTTTGGAAGCTTATTCTGAATGATTTTGATCTTTATCTGAGAAGATAGGTTGGTGCTCTTTGTAAATGTTGTACAGTCTCTTTTCTTTTTCTTTTGCTCTTGGCAATACTCTTGTGGTAGTTGTTCCATAAGGGGTACTTACATACTTACACATTTAAAAAACTTCAAAAAAAGTAATAGATGAGATGGGTTCACCAAAAAAAGGTTTGTCACCCTAAGGAAGGTACATAAAATGAAAGGGTTACATCTATATACACATAAGACCATATGCAGAGGGCAACATGGCTATCTCAAGTTGTCCTTATGTTCACCAATGAGCTCAATATCATCCTGAGTCTCTACTCTATAAAGAACCTACACCTGGGTGGAGGGAACACCTAGAAAATAGGAAAACAAAATATGTATAAGCAAAAGTTGAGTATGTACATTTAATAATATTTTGGGCATTTAAATGGGTTAAAGAGAAAAAGATATATTCTTATATAAAGGAGGTCATAAAAAAGTAAGTTCTAGCAAGAGATATATCAAGAAAATGAATTCCAAAAGAATGAGGCATATAAATAAACAAGTGAAATAACACATATTACCATTAACCGTTCACAATATCGCAACAATCATAATCATTCACATGCAGATTTATATTGACTAAAGATAGCTATAGTAGGGCCAAGAAAGCACTAAGTCGTTATCCTATATTAAATGGGTAGAAAAGTACACCCTAGGTAGAAAAGCACACCTCTCTATATATAAGGGTAGAAAATCACATCATGGGTAGAAAAGCACACCCTAATGGTTACACATAAGCATCTACCATAGTTATCTAGTCAAATTATCTAACATGTGCAAATAGACTAGAAAGATAATAAGCATTCACCATTCATGTTTCCAAGTACAAACAATAAAGCAGGTGGGTTCATAGTTCCTAGACAACAAAATATTCATCAAGTATTGTGGGATATGATGATTCAATATCAGGGAATAAAGAATTTTACAACATGGATGAATAAAAGGAGACAACAATCAAAAGATTCTTCATTGTAAGGAGATTTATGTCAAATTATGCCAAAAGTTAAATAGGGAGGATTACATACTTGGTCTTCACATATAACGGATAGATAAATAGGTATAATAGGTCTCTAAAGTTGATTATTCATCCTAGAAACACATTAAGTATGTTAATTAAAACAAACCCATGCATACATGCCCAGTATAGCTATCAATGTTGTTAATATTCCTGACTGACTACATATTAGGTTTGTAATCTCTTATAAGTGAACATATGACCTATATATATTGCTTAGTTCTAAGATCCATATTTATTTACATAAATAAAAGTATGATCAAGTTGCATATATGTGTTAATGATATGCATTCCTTTAGTTAGGTCTTGTAATGTCATTCTCTGTCTTTATATTACATCATTCAGTTTGGTTAAATAGGTCTAGGTTATGAACTATGTGAGATATTATTGGATCATAATATGCATATTAGGAGAAGTTAAGGATTTCAATATCATATACACTCATATAATCCATGCATTAATGTGATGTATCAACTAGGTTAGATTGTTCTCGTACCCATGGTTTCACCTAGCATGTTATCTTTATTATTTATATTCTCTTAGATAACTACATTGAAGTGGGTACTATATACCTGGTGTTTACTAATTGTAACACAATGTTATCATAATCAATATTGCAGTAATCAAATAAATGATAAACAAATTCCCCTTATAAAACATTACACCTTAACCATTATAATTATCATCAAATCTTATAATAATAACATAAACTTAAAGATTTGGGTTTATGCTCTAGCATGTACATAAATATGAGCATATAGAATGTTAAGAATATAATATTATTATTCGATTACTAGCTTCATATCGTGTCCAAGCATGTACTCAATAAAGTTCACTATGTCATATCCTTTAAGGCTTTTATCTTATTCATTATCTAAAATTTGAGAAATAGTAGGAATAATTGCTTACCAACCTTTGGGTGAAGATTTTTGTATGAGGATCAAACCTCAACTGGATCAGGAGGGAGAAGTTAGCTAAAACCTCCTTGTTGAGTCTCATTCAACTAGACCATATGTTTCTGACAATGACTTTCCTTGTGGACATGACAAGAAATCTGGGTTCTTTACTTCAGGGACAAGGTAGTGATGAGATCATTGATGGGGAAAAATGAATTGTCATTCTCATCATGGGATTGAAGTAGTGCATTCATGGTCAAAGAAAGGATGGTGGAGATTTGGAGGATAGTCATCTTTGCTGAAGGGGGGGGGCATGTTGGATTTGTCACACCTGATGGACGTGGAGTTGTCCTTGTAGGGGCCTCTTCTAGGTGCACTAGTTGTTGGTGGTGTTTTCTTTGCTTCTACGGCTATGGAGCAATAGAAGAAAGAGGTAGTGTGAGAGCATGAAGCAATAGATTTTGAGGTCGATGCTAGTTCAAGGTGATGTTGTCAAATAAGATGGGAAATCCACTGGGATGAGGAGGAGGACGCTTGGTGACCTTTGATTCGGTCTAGAAATGGTAGCTTTTGGTGCTGGTGAGGTCAAAAAAAAGTAGAGGAAGAGAGAGGTTTGGTGGGTTACGGGTGAGAAGAGGAGAAGGCTGGTAGAGAGGAGTTTGTGGTGTTGGCAGTCACCAGGGCCATCGTGAGGGTGGTGGAGTGTTTCTTCCACAATAATGAATGGACGTAGGGAAGAAGCACTATGACATGGAGAGGGCATTGGTCCTTGTGCAAGAAGATGACTTGAAAATCCATTGATGGGATCAAATAGGTGGCAACCACCAAATGCAGTGGTGATGACTCTTCAGTCATTGTGGCTAGAGCGAGGAGTGGGAGAAGTAGGCTGGTTGGTGATAGGGAACGAGGTGTAGATGGCACAACTACGGTCGTTGTCTTCACCGCAGCAAGTCTGTCCTCCTAATTTAGAGACGGCAGATGCAAGGGATCTAGTGGCTAGAGTTTTAAGTGGCTAAAATAAAGAAGAGGAGGAGATGTAAAGAAGATACGGGGAGAGAATAGTGGGACCATGAGTAGGAAGAGAAGAGCAGTGAAAATCATCTTATTGGTGGCCTCTAGCAGCTAGAGTTAGGCCCAAAGGATGAGGGGAGATCAAAAAACACAGAGGAGAAATAGGAGAGGGAGGCAGGTGAGGAAGATGAGGGTGCCCGGAAAGCATTTTAGATGTTGATTCTGCCACCCCAGATGCAACAGATGCGCCCGCCAGAGAAAGGTCATTGGTTGAACATGTTAGGGCTCAAAGTAATATCAACTTAGGTTATGGATGAAATATTAATTACATTGATTTTCTTTAATTCTTGTGGATTCAATTAATATAATTATGGGTTCACCAATGTCCAATTGAATTTGGTATGTTTGAAAAAAAATGTGCAGATCCCAGATTCAATGTTAATTTCATTTTTTGATAGATTTTCTATTTTATTTATTACTTTCAATTTAAGTATTCAATTATGTATTTAATACCTTCCTTAATTAACTGGATGTATTATTTCATGTTTATTGGATCCACATTATCAAATAGACTAATTGTTCTTTTAGATTGAAAAATTAGGGTTTATTTTAATTTATTAATTGAGAATGTCATTAACATTGTATAATAAATATTTGTCATTATATTTTCTTAGATACAGTGCTCCTGTTTAATCTAATTTAAGGCATAGGGATTTAACATTCACATAATTAAGGGTGGACCTAAGGAAAGGTAAATTAAGTTATATACCTGGAGTCGAGTATGTTATAGAACCCTACATGAGAAAAACCTAAGGATTACCCAAATTAATATACATTTTAGGTTTCTAATTGATACTTAATATATGCTTTGCTCTTTTCTATCAAATTTATAGTATAGGATACCTCTTAATAAACCCTAAATTTGGCTTATTTCCCCATCTAAATTCGGTTTTTAAGAAAAATAGGGTTAAGGCATATTCTACCTACTAAACCACATATATAATCAACTAAACTTCTAAAATATGAAATGAGTTCTGAAAACATAATTTGTGTTGATAAATATATGAAAATATGAGTTTTCTCACATTGTGGTAAACATAAGATGAATCATGATTACTTACAAGACTTCTAACTATTAGCTTAAAGACACACCAAATGCCCCACCCAAGAAGAATTTCACAAATACAAAAAAGGCAAGGGTAAAGTGGGTGAATCATCTGATGCTAACAAGAGGAACCAGCATGAATTTGAGGAAATCCCTAGATCTAAACCTAACCCCAAGATTTAATCATAATTTAAGAGGTACATTATGAAATGATAATAGATTTCATGCACACCCTAGTTTTGAAAGATTGGTCACATGCTAACAACTTGTCTAAATCCTAGTAATCTTCCTAAGAAAGATGCCACCGTCCTAGATTTTGTCAAGATAAGTATTGAAAGTTATGGGTTGAGATAAGATTTAAGTATTAGAGAAAGTTGCACTACAAAAAAATGGTCTTTAACAATAAAAAAAAATTGTAGTGAAAACCCCATATTTTGTAGCTAGAGGCTTTAACTACATATTTCTTTACACATACAAACTATAGTATATGCTCGTATAGCTAAAGCCTTTAACTATATTTTTCAAATATGTAGTTAGATAATCCATTCGCTACAAATTCATATGTATCCGGAAGTGTAGCTAGATATTGTCCTTACATATTTAAATATAAGTATAATTATAGCTAAATGTATGACTACAATTGCATATATAGTCAGTATGTAGAAAAAACATGAAGCTAATACATTTTATATGTATTTAATGTGTAGGGAAAGGCATCAGTTACTATATACATATATATGTAGTTGATTATGCATCTAGCTACATATGTGGTGTCATTTAGTACACATACATATATGCTTAGTTGGACTATATATTCATATATATAGTGTAATTTGTTAGTACATAAGTTCTTTTAGTAACAAAATTGTAGTATTTAGAACAAGTGATGCTCATTATGCCAACAATCTTACTTTCATTTATAATGAAGCGTCGAATGTATATGGGGAGGATGTATACCTTGCCCTTATTACACAATGTGTACAAAAAAAAGTATATACATATATAACTGATTTAATGATCTACTAACATCTTTGTGAAAGAGTTGTGTCTTTCTCGGCCAGTTTTAACATCCTTATTGTCTTCTTTTTCTATTCAAGCTCTTGTTGTTCGGCCATCATCATCCAAAAGAACCCGAGATAAGAATTTTAAAGGAACCCTCCAAGCAGAGATAGAAGGAATATCGTCCCTATGAAGTTAGTCACTATGTTTGCAGCTACTGGCAGTGGCTGTTCAAATATATATGTAGGTCTATGCAATGTAGCCTTCTCATAGCAGCAAAGAGCCATATCAAATTGCAACATATCATGATACATTGTTGTGCCTGTGGCGTTGTTGCAACTGTGGCTGGGCGGGCTTGGGCTTCAAATGGAGTTGCATCATCATGCTTCAAAGAGAAATGAACCACAAGATTAATCACAAATAGTATACAGCTCTAGGACATGAGTAGCTGCAAGCACTTCAAAAATAATTCTATGTATAACACTATGATAGGGAGATATGGACATATACTGAGATGAAGTTAATATTCATATATGTCATAAGGTAAAGATCATATAAATAGTTTAATAAAGATATATAAGCATTCATACATGGAAAAAATGAAGGTTTCTATGAGAATAAGATGACAGAATCAGTACCTTGAAGAGACGAGAAGTAAAGGAAACTTCATTCACTTATGCGGCCCCCAATATGTACTGTCAGATGTACCAAATTGTTAAACCACAAAACTTAGCAGAATAGATGATTGAGAACTCTGTCATATATATAGTGAATCCTTAAAACTAATGAGGACACTCCATACCATTCCACTAAATCTGAGACACACCAGTGGTGTAGATACCTGGTGTTTCTAACAAGTCATGATGAATGCATAACTCAATTCTAGTTACAAGATAAAAAATGTTGGCCAGTAAAAGATATTATTCTAGACTAATCGCTAAGGTTTAGGTAAGATCACATTCTAGTAAATAATTAATCCCCCAATCCTCAAACTCTTCACGACCGAAGTAAACCAGGCATGTAATGTTTTGGTTTTGAAGACAATGTAAAATGACAATGCTGAGTTATTGTGACAAAGTTAGTAAGTTTTTTATATAGGTCTTGTTTGATTAGGGGCTTGAAGATTTTACCACTCATTTCACCTCTACAAATAACCACTTCATGTAAAATTCCATGTTCTATTCATTTAGTTGAGAAGTATCACCCGTTTAGAGTTGTAACACCTATGAAGATGGATCCCATGAAGCCTGAAGGTGACTAGGATTCCTGATGATTAAAAAAGTATACTTGAATCTTAGTTTTAGTGTAATAGATTTTTCTAGACATGGCATTTACTGATATGTATTCCTCTTGAATGGAATTAGATACAAATAAATGATAATGAATTCTCTACAAATGGTGGAAATGTATTCAACTTGTGCATGTTAAAATAGTGATATCGATAAGGATTAAGGAGCCTAAATTTGTTATCAGCATGCAACATAGTTCATTTTCAAAATGAATCAGAATATTCACCATGACCTATAAGAGAAATAGAACAAGAATTTTTAGCACTGTCTTCACATTGATCAGTGTAAGAGTATAAAATCAAGCAAGTTTATAAGTAACTGAAAATTAGAGGTTTAGCACAATTTTGTGGTAGATGTGTGCAAGCTCCACAGTAACCACAAAATCCAAATATGCATGCAACCTTTGAAATTGTGATTGTACTGAAGGATATTAATTAGCAAAATCTAAACAATTAAAATGAAATTAGTAACAACTCACAAGTTACAACAATTACCATGGGATTTTTCACTTTTAAACTGTGTCCTAAAACTCTTTGAGGACGAGTTCAAATGGTGGAAGTTCCTTCAGTGCTACACAAAAATTTCCCTAAAGTGATGTATGTGAACAAAACTTTTACTTATGTTACAACAAGATCTACAACCTCCATAACCTCAAACAAAGACATTTGGACCAGCATGTATCATACTCTTCTAACATGTATGCTACAACAAGGTCTACAACCTCCATAACCTCAAGATTGTTGATTGAAGGATGAAAAAAATGTAATGAAATGATCTCTAATGAAATAGTGTCGAAGGATCTTGGTACTAGTCTTGGGTGTATATGTGACAATGTTCTTCATTATTCATGTGGTTGGTTTGTACTTATTGGATTTCATTGAACTAGTCTTCACTTGAGTAAGAGTAAGATTTTTATAATAGACCAGATGCTTCCAGCTTAGGATTATGTAATGGATGCCAACGCATGGCTCTATTTTTATTATCAAACTACTTTGAGGATTGTTATAATATACAATAAAGTCATGATAAACTGAAACATACTTACTGCTACCTGAAAACCAAGCAAAATAAAGATAATTGGGTAGGTATCTTTTAAAAAATCACAATCCTAAGATAACATAAAGAGTTATACACAATTTAGTTCTCTGCTGAGGGACTTGATTTAGTTCTTGGACTAGCTTGTAGATCTACCTAATCACCTTTAGAAGAACTTGGAAAATTGGAATTCCATGTTAAGGAGGAATACCTAAATTCAAAAGGGTACATATTTGGAATCCACATTAACTTGATGTTGAAAATAGAAATGTAGTGCAGGTATGATCATGCATCACATATTCATGCCATTGAGACTAATAGTTACTAGCCAACCTTCACACATCTTCACATGATTTTTGAGATGCATTATATAATTTGGCTTCTGCATGTACTTTTGTTTTATTTCTATATTTTGTATGTTTAAGTTCTATGATTGTATGAGATCTGACAATACCATTTTGGAAACAACGTGAAAACAAAGAAGAAGATGTTCTGATAGTTTGTAAATGTTGACAACAGCATTGAAGTGATTACTGTTCTGGTCTATTCATGTGACAATAGGTTGAAAATGGCATATACCCATTTGGCAAGAAAATCCACCTTTGGACAGTCTAAGTAAGAATTCATTTTATCATATCTAAGGCAGTTAGAACATCAATAAACTCACCATGTTGAAAGCCTGCAAAAGAAGAGAATTGTCTGTGTTGTTTCTCAAATATGTCAGACTAGTGTCAGCATTTTGGGGCATGTGCTGATAGGTTGTCATGTCGATAGTCTCTTCTCAATTTAAATGTTTGGTCGTTAAAGTGCTTTATACTAATTCTCTAATCATGCTGGAAAATTATACATATCTATTTTCAGTTGGTCTCTAAGAGAAGAGAGGAGCATGAGCATACCTCTGTCATCTTCTAGGCGAGTGGGGGAATCGACAAGGCATGGCCATGCTCATCTGCCACAATGTTTCAATTTCCTTCGCGTCAAGTGTCGCTATGGATCTTCATTCCACTATTGCCATAGTGATGTTATTTAGGATAAGACAAAAACACAACATCGTTGGGGTCATTCTGGCATTTCTGTCAAGCACGAGACTCAAAAAGGAATGGAAAAGAGTTCTCAAGAGACGAGAGCAAGTCAAAAACATCATTCTGATAAAGATATGCATATGCATGATCTGCATTTTTCAAAGATAACAGTGTTGATGAAAAACAAATTGTTCATACTACTGATGAAGATGATACAGGAGGTTTGCCTCACCTTGTTGTTCCATCACCTGGGTCAATGGAGGTGGACAACTATACTTTCCATTAAAATTGTGGCAGCTGGAGCTAAGGAAGAATAGGGCAAACATCAAAGTCTTGAAGAGTCAAGCAAAAAATATGTTGAGCAACAATCCTCACCACTGGACAGATCACCAGATCAAGTAACACCTTCAGTTGGAGAAGATTTTAGCAACCGGTTAGATAACAACATCATTTTGCAACAATTCTTTCTTCAAATTGCATAACATAGAAAAAGCAGGTACAATAAAATTTCAGATCGTATTATCTATTAGTAAGCATATGTATACTACTTTATATGGGATGGAGCTAGCTTCTAGAATGAAATGGCCAAGTGGTAATTGGCCAACTGTATCAGGAACCTCTCAAATTCAGTAAACATCTCCAGAATACTTTGTATAAGCATAGAACAATAGTAGATTCCATTATTGCAGATTATGTCTCAAGTAACTGAAACTGTAGAAAAATAGCTCATTTTATAATGAAATGGAGACAAGACAAAAAGAACCTATATCATAGTATTCCATACAAAACATCAATCATCTTCAGAACATATCCCAACTAAGAGCCTTAATCATAAGTGACCAATCTTTTAGCAAAAATTAAGAATATCAAGATACCTTAGCCTTAGGTATGAAATTTACTTCATTAAGATATCAACCAGAGCCGAGTAATGAAAATAGAATCCCTGAGTAATAAAATCCAAACTTCAAACATAAAGAAGGCTTGTGCACTATACGTCAAGCTACAATAGTAATGCTCCAAATAATGTATAAAACCCAAGAGTAAAGCACACCTAAAATTCAGCCCTCCCTGACTCCATGTTATTAGAAAATCCTAACTCAGGTCTAAAACCAAATATCCACCTTGCACACAAACGATGAAAAGGAGTAGGTAGACTTAACCCGGAGAATCTATTTGCAAGGAATCGAACAAAGTGATTAATATATTATCCTTGTTATTGACTAGGCAAAAGTAATTCAGATTATCCTTGTAATTCACTCAAGAACTGTAAGATATTAGTTTAGCTAGCAAATATAGTTGTTCAGGTCCAAGGTTGCTAAGGTTTATCTTTCCAGCAGTGATGTTTAATATATTTTGGTTGGCAATATGTGGTTGCTGCAGATCTGAACTGTCAAAGCCAACGGTTTGCAACATTTTGGCCCATAAAGGTGACAAAATTAGAGTGCACTATTGAAGCAAATTGACAGATGGAATTGTTTTCGATTCCATCCTAAAAAGAGGCGATCCCATTGAGTATGAGCTTGGCAACAACACATAATCAAGGGTTGGAATTAAGGGTTCCCTGGAATGTAGATAGGAATAAAAATAAACACACCTACTAAACCTAGGTATGGAGACCACAACTCTCCACCAAAGATTCCAGGTGGTGCTACACACATATTTCATACACTATCTTCATATGTATGACTGATATTGGCATAGGCATAGGATGAATATGGCCACACAAAAATTGAACAAAATATTGTTAGTCGAGCACATGTTGCTCACCTTCATTTTCCATTAGGGAAAAGTGGGTTGTAAGGAGCACTGGAGTATGAAGCAATATAAGGAATCTAGATTCCATAGGGAACTCCTAGTGAAGCAACATGGGAAGACAAAACATAATGTATAATAGATTAGATTTATAAACTTTAGTAGAGATTGTCATAGATACCAAAAATAAGAACTGAATAAAAGTAGAATAGAATGTATCTTATGTAACATCTAATAAAGGGATTCGAGACCATGCATATGAACCATTTGCAGGTATTCTAAGATTCAGAAAGCCTTAACCTGGACTTAGGAGTAAACTATGAGAATGTTAGAATTCATCATTTCAAACTTGTCCACTATTTCTTAGCCCGAGAAAGTACAAAACTTTATTTCCAAACAAAATTTCAAACTAGTATGACATGTTCATTCAAAAACCAAGTTTTTTTCTCCTTTCTAGCAGATTCTTTCTGGAATGACACGTTCATTCAATGCAACACAAGTGAAACAAGAGGTAAACAGTAGCAATTTTAACTGATACTTAGAAACACAACAAATATTACGTCAAGCCAACAGAATTTTTACTATATAGATAGGCACACTTACCATTGATCTAGAACATCAACTACTTAGTACAACATTATAGTATTGTTGGTTCTGCAAAGATAAAGAAACATGTCACCATGATTAATATATATAATTGCATACACTATATGTAACCTTAATTAAAAACATAGCCTAGAATCTTTTTTGTGAGGCACCTATCATCTAAACAAGTAACTTTAGAATTCCATAGACATCTAATAATAGGAGACAGCTAAGTGATGTTTCAGTAAATTTTAATTGACAAGTAGGAATTTTGTTTTAGAACTACCTCATCATGTGGCTATTGAAGAAATACCCATAGGCCTTGGTCATTTCATGGAAAAATCATGGAATATATTGGTACACATGTTTCTTTCTAAAAATTAGAAAGAGAAAACTGAAAGATTCCACTTTATAGTAATAAAAAAGAGGAACATCATGTATTGCAGGCATGATGTGTGACTATTCACCCATTAAGTCATCAACCATTAGTCTCAAAAATTTATAGCACCTTTTACAATATAAAATTAGTAGGAACTGCAGTGTAAATGTAGGGCTTACTTCTGATTTTTCTATCTTAGAACAATGTTAACTAGATCAAATACTCCTATCATTAGTGTTAGTTGGATATAAAAATAAAATTTTGAATGGTGTAAATTCAGTAAGTCAAGTTTATGTTATACTTGTTATGTTAGATAGATTCCACTACATTTTATGACAAACTTACAATAGCTTTTTTCAGAAATCAGTCATGTTAAAGCAGGAAAATAGAGAAACCGATAATAGATTCTTTATGCTTATAATAAGGGGAATATATAGTGCAATCAAAACACAGGTTGAAGAAGCACACATGTAAATATTTGTTAAAACTTAATAATGAAGGTAAAACTCACCCAATCTGGATAGGATTCTTCAAAAATATGCTTCCAAGATGTTATATGGGATGAAAATAGAAAAATAGCATTATGAATTACAGAACAACACCATACATAGAAAAAACTACCCAAGATTTGGAACCTATAAGCAACACACAGATGTCTCTAACAAGGAAATTGCGCGATACTGGAACGGTAGGATAAGAATACTAAGTTATCTCTCATAGTATCTCTTCATCCTGAAGAATGTCAATTTATACATTACCATCAAGATGTTGATCTAATTTGTCTTGACAATATTTGTACTCCAACCTCTTCGCTTGGGCCAGAAACCACCAGCTGGCTAGCACAATAGTTCGCCCAGCTCCCAAGTCTTCTTTTGTTAGACCTTCAACATGTTGGACAACCCCTAACAAAAATTTAAGTGAACTAAGTATTGATGTTGCTCACTTCTCTAATGGATTAGTTTTAGGAAGTGATCTTTACAGAGACCACAAGGGATTTCTGAAGGGAGATACACACTTTACTTTCAAAGTTTCTTTCTCTGCACAATTAGCTAGCAATTGTTGTGCTCTTTGGGCATAAAGCCACAACCATTTAAGTTTTCAGATGTAGGGCATCGAATCAGATTATGTAGTTGTGCTTTCAAGCCGCTTATGATGTCAGAGGATCCGTGTGTGCCTACCTTCAAGGAGAACGACGATAGGTCATGGATGAGCCTCCCCCAACCGGTTGTCACGGCCATGGATGAGTTCCATCGATGTTGTGTGATAGTCCAAGTACTGGGGAAGGCGGTGGTGCTGCAATAGGCCAACAGCTCCATGGCTGGATGTTGAGAGCTTGGAGACCGAAGGGCGAGCTACAGATCTCAGCTTTGATGGGGGGACTCTTTCTGGCAAGATTCGCCTCTATTGCTGATATGGAGGTGGCGTTGGATCAGGGACCTTGGTTCTTTAACATCCAATTGGTCCTCACTCGAAGATGGATATTAGGCGTGCAACGCTCACCTCAGCCCCTGTTTGGGTTACCTTGCCCGATGTGGCTTCTCACTGGACGAGGAGGGTGATTTCCATTATCGCATGTGGCATCGGCACACATAAAGTTATTGACTTTCTGGATAGAGGCAAGTATGCTGGCATTGCCCACGTGTGTGTGGAGCTGAAAGTAGATAGGAAACCACCCCCTGTGGTGATGGTGGAGATTCCTAAAGGTGATGCCCTGGAGATTAAGGTTCTATACGACGCCTTGTCGGACCATTGTGATATATGCAAGGTGTTTGGACATTGTGCTGGTGGATGCCCGGGGGAGAGAATGAGGTTGTCTGAACCACCCATCATCAGGGGTGGAGATCTCGATAAGAGAATGAATAAAAGGAGGAACAAGAGGAAATGGGGTAGCACCAGAAGACCACCAGGAGAGAACAAGAACATTTCTGAGGTGCAGGTTCACGGCGAAGGGCCGGAGGCGGATAATCCTTTGGCTGTCGACCCTGTTTCTGGGGGCTTTGCCAATAGGGAGGAGTTGATGGTTGATGTCGGGTTTGAGAACACCGTAGGGGAGGCTGCGGTAATCATATACTCTCTGGATGCATGTGATCTGTTTCCAGCATTTATTCAGGGTTTCTAATGATGAGATCCTGTAGCTAACCTGGTATCGAGATATTCATCTGCTCTAGAGTTTGGTAGTTATGAATAAAATATTGAGAAATAATCAATTATTTGATCTACTACACTGATTGTCATTACATATTATCTGAACTTCTAAATGGCTGCATTCTAGAGCAAAACTGCTTGTCTTTTATAAACAAAATGGTTATTACTGTAAATTACTCATTTGAGGATTGTAAGGTATATCTAACGTAGATTCTACTTGCAGGTTAATCTAAAGAATTGGGAAAAGCAACAAAGAATCATCATCCATGCCTCTAGATCTATGAAAATAGAATCTCCAAGAAAACACTAATGCTACTATGAATCATAAGTACTTCCAACATAGTTAATGATAAAAAACTATTTATGTTCCAGACTGAAATCCGACATGAATGCAATTCTCAAAGAAGAGTGTTGGAAGCAAGAAAACTCCCATAAATTACCTTAAGAAAGGAGACAACAACACAAAATATGTATGTTATGGAAAGTGTGAAGTGTGCGGATTGCCTCCTTTGAAGCGAACTGAAGCGGGCACTTTTTGAAAAAGCGGTTGATGTTGTTTAAAATTAATTTATAAAAACATTTGATTGCCATACTACCAACAATAAGATATATTTGGACTTATCATAGATCAACAAAAAATCAAGTATTTTGAGTAATTCTTCACTGCTGCAAATAACTTTCATAGATCAAAATGGTTCCTAGTAACAAAATTAAATGTTTACAAGATAAGAGCAAAAAACTTCAATTGTGATCTCCATCAACCATACGAATTTGTGAAAGGAAAAAAAATAATAAGTATTCAGTAGATTCATTTCTAATTAGTAATTAATTAGAATAGTCATGTAATCATACATGGTATATAATATACCTTATTACATATAATGCTATTGATGTTTGTTTGCCTACGTTGTTAAGTAATTACAGATATAATACGTGATATACAATTGTAGTACTACATGATATAGTACAAAATCAGTACTGATAAAGAGAATGGTGTATACTATTGGATAAATTTCCTCTTCAATATTCAGTAGTCGGTACATTCATTCCTAACTAATTAGACATGTAATGATATAACTTGTATAATGATATTGTTGTTTATTTTCCTATGTCGTCAATTGACTAATACATTGCAGGATGAAAGATGCATGGTATACTACTGATTTGGTACTGATAAAGTATTTTAATTTTAGTATACTACTGAATTACTGATGTTTAACAAATTAGAAAAGATTTATATGGTGTTTTTTTGCATTGTGATAACTGATAACAAAGAGATTATTTGTAATAGTAGTACCAGTCTGGTACACATTCATGTGGAAGAAAATGGGGTTCTACGACTTTGCATTGCAGCAATTTAGAAAATCAAGGTTAACAGCCTACAACTGAAAATCACACGGGAGTTGAAATTAACTGTTGGAAATCAAGGTTGTAGATGATTACAACCTTCAAACGTTGAAAGGATTAGACAAGAAGAAGGAGAACAAAGATAAAATGATTACTGTTGTGTGCTGCAACCATTAACAGTTAACAACTAGCAGCCTAAAGGAGCTTGAGGGGAGCGGAAGACAGAGCAATGAAGAAGAGAATACAGAACATACTGATTGTGCTAGATATCCACAAATCATGATTGTTACCTAACAACCCATAGTTTCTTGCGAGTATATGAGAAATGTGCATCAGAACACAAAGTTGATAATTTGAATTGTCTGAACTAGAGTGTCATCTTCAAAAGAAATTGGATAATAGTCAATCACTTTACGTCAAAATATATGACCATCACTATAGTTGCATCTTCTTCTTGACAAGTCAACCAAATCCTATTCTACTGACTAGGCATAGTTCACCTGAAGCAATGAATGTCAAGTTGAACAATCAAGAGGTCGCAATAAGAAAATAAGAGTGTTGTCTAATGATAGAGATCAACAAAAAAAACACAATGGACATAAAAGAAAACGGTGGACAGAGAACATGAAAAATCCCTTCTTACATTTTGATAGGCTGAACTTAGATTTTCATAGGCCATGACTTGGTTTTGTTCCTTTTCCTTCCAGTATTAGAAATCATTACTAATTAGCTACTCAATGATCTAGGAGTCCACCATATGAAATAATTTTTTACTAATGAACTGATGACTTAAAAGGGTTGACATATTATATTCACAGATAGAGACAGGACCAATGAATTTATATTAGGAGTTTACATTTAGTGGAGCTTAGCCACTCTTTGGCTCCCCTACACATTACCCACTTTACTACTTTAGAAGATGTGACATGCTGTTTGGAAAGGTGCATAATCATCTTGCTTCTTCACCTACTTAATCTGCCCTGTGTTCGAATTTGAGATGTGCTGACTTAATATCAAATGAGCTAAGGGTGACATAAAAGAGACAAGGAGTGTGATCTATATAGATTTCTACACTAACCATGAATTAGAGTATGAAATAGAAGCAAGTTAGGGTATCCCGGTATATAGGGCTACATGTAAGAGTAGTAATTCCTCACCTTCTAACAAAGGCCTTCCCCAAATGATCCTATCCCAAGCTTGTTTGTTTGCACAATAGGAATATTGAACATGTCATGTCCTGTTGCGTCTTCCAAATGACATAAAATCAATCCAATCATAGCAACAATCTTCTCAACACCTAGGCAATCTTTTTAGCCAAATACAAAAGAACAAATTGAAAGAGCACATTATTCCCAACTTGATAACAAAATATTAAGAAAAGATAGCATTATGTTCACCGGGCTATCAGAAGAAACTTCACTGGCAAGAATTGTATTGGCTCCAGCAACTTTTAGCAATGATGCCAATTTATCACTGAACATATATTGAAGAGAAGAAAATTAGATGAAGAGTAAGCTTCTTAATAATCAATAAAAGAAACCATCACCATATCTGTTGATCCTGAAATGAAAGTGTATCCCTCTAAACAATTTCTTTGTGCTTTGGGCTCCACTACTTTAATAGATACTCCATCCAAAGACAGTGTTGGAGTATAACTGAAACAATATAAGGATAACTTTTAGATTACAGCGGTCTGGAAAATAAATTTATATAGTTCCAAGTATATCGTCTACAGAAAAGTATTTTGATAACCTACTTGCTGAAATTTGGGATATCAGAGCAGATGTTTTTCTCTGCAAGAACCTAAAAGGATATTGTCAGATATTGTAATATTGAATGCAATATATGAAATGAGGAAATAGAATACAAAAAATGATGCAGTGATTTGATATTATGGTTAGACACATAAATACAAATAGGATTTTTTTTTGCAGTGGTTTAAGCACATTCAAGAAAAGCAAATGCCTATTCCAGTTATCCCTCTTTAGATATCACAGATGGGAGATATAAGATGGGATGTCTATGAGAAAGACAGCAACATGGGCTCGTTTAGTTGAAGGAGAAAATGGCACAGCATAAATTAGTTCACTTCAGGTTAGGCTGTCATCGGAGGCAGTTAGTCATATATATATATATATATATATATATATATATATATATATATATATATATATATATATATATATATATATATATATATATATCAACACCATAATTATTGATCTTACCAAAACTACAATCAACATGGTCGTAAGAATCTGAAATGAGAGCCCTTTTTGCAGTCATTAGTTCTTCTCTTAGTACTTCTAGCTTTAGAAATCTGAAATGAGAGCTGCAACAGAGTAGTGCATAAATCATTCAAGCACATGAATCGATGCACTATGACAAAGCATAAACAGATAGAGGGAACTTAGAAGGCCTAGTTTCATTCATTCAGACAAGAAGAAAATCACCAAATGGGAATATCAACATGCTTCTGTGAAGGATGTTGTTGAGACCCAGGGTGAAGATGGTGCTCTGGATTCTAAGATACAGATGTTGAGCATCTCATATGTTGAGTGATGCAAATGACATATGAGGTTGCTTGTTGTGACATACAAAGAAGTATCATTAGTAGTACTTACCTATATTTCATGATGGAGTGAATTTGCAAGCTAGAAACTCACCACTTCTTGATGTCACGATAGCTTCCACGTTTTATTCTTATGTTTGAAGGTATTTTTTCCGGATGTCATTCTTGGTGCCTGCAGTATTATAAAATGCTTACAGTTTACATAGGTCTGCCATCCTAATACATGAAGGTATTTTCAGACTGAACTGGATAGTAGTAATTATTTGGAGACGGTTGTTTTAGTACATGTTTTAGCTCCAAGAGCAGGCTAACAGGAATGTCTAGGAAAGAAATCATTAGTAAGATGCTTTTCCCAAGAAGATGTCCATCCTTTTCAGGCTTACAAATGCATGAATCAACTCAATTATGTAGATCAGCAAGTAATATTTCTTTGGTTCTATACTGGGTTCACCTTGCAAGTAATACATAGCTTCATCCCACTTGCCAATCAGCATGGACACCCACCCTTTCTTTGGTTCCATTATCAATGATAAACATGTGTACCTATTGTTTTAGAATGAAAATGCTAAAATGAATTGTCAATTGGACAATTCTTGGAAGCAGCAATCATCCCAACAGGTCATAAGCATGGTATAAGAAAAAATATTTGGACAGTAAACCAAGAAAGGCAATTATAAATTTTGGATACCAAAAATATCAATTTTATTAAAAAGACTGGAAAATATGAACAATGTACTCACTATCTGTCACGTTAAGTGTTGTGTCATAACCCAATGATAGACTTTGACTCCCCCATTTATACATCTTGACAAAAACTTACTATATCCTTTCTAAGCTTCCATTTAGTGATAGCAATACACTTGTATTCTCTTTAGACTAAACCTCATCATTCATGAAGTCATAAATCATCCTAAAACCTATGCAATCACCTAAAAGTTAATTATATGCTCATTAAATCACATGATTCTCTATAGTGTATATAGTATAAAACTTTCACAAACAAAGGTCAGTGGACTACTATAGAATTTTAGAATTGTATGACATGTATTGTACTCATTAAAGGACACAATTGATATAGGCAATAAGTGGGAAATATACTTAAACAGTCCAAATGTTGAATAAGAGACCTATAATAGTCTTTCCTCACCTCAAACAAGTGATGTTCTGTTACTAAACCAACAAATAAGGAGTTAAAGGGAGACAAGTTTTAGGATAGCATAGTTCCTTATTCATGGTTTTCTTATAGTTACTTCTGTTGTGTTGGGGAAATAAGAGAGTGATTAGTGTAAATAGGTAATTCATTTAAGTCGACTTAGAATACATTACCCAAACAAGGAACAATGATCAAGCCCCAAAAGTACTGAAAGTCTGTAACACAATGACTTCTTCATATAGATTCACAAATTGTCCAAATGTTGAATATTTAAAAGGGTTGCAGATAGGAAGTATATATATATATATATCTAAAGATCACATTTGTGAGGTTCTTCAGAGAGAGCTACTCTAAAAGACTAATGCACATTAGCTTTTTTATGATGTATAATATGCTAGTTAGTGAGAAATGGGCTTAAACCCTACAATTGAAAATATTTAACCATAGAAGATGTAACAATGCCAACTCATTTGACAAAAAAACAAATTGTGAATTGCGACGTTAAACAAAATATGAAGAAAAGATGAATAAAATATAGCTATTGCATTACAAAAAGTCAATTCCATAACAGAGCAACGGATGCTTCACACTCACTCTATCCCAAACAAGAAGAACTTACGAGTTAGTACATATACTGAATATGCATAAAAGTCCTACTACCACTAAATATAATAATTTAATAAGAAGCAACACAAAATCCTTTGACGTGGGAACTAGAAAAAGGACATCAAATGGTGGTATGTCTTTGGAGTCCCCTTTCAATAGGTAGTGTGGTCATTATGTACTTAAAATGTTGGGGATTTTGTAGGAGTATCCTATTATTCAGGAACAATTCAAGCAATTGCACCTTAGTTAAAGTGTATCTATATTAAATAAAACTAAAAAGATATGGGCATTCATATTTAAAATGCATTTCTATATTCTAAACAAACAGTTATATGATGCCTTTCTACAACAAAGTTTATTGAAAAAGATGTATGACTGACCTATCAATGTAGTGGTTGAATGAAAATAACCGAAATCAAACATTACATAAAGAAGACAAGATTTGTATACTTCTTTGCTAGCTACTCTGGTATGTGGACTGAAAAAAGCATTCCATGGAGATATCAATATATAATTAATGCAAGCAATCTATAATGAACAATGTTTAGTTCCCATCAAGAGTCTAATTTGTAAAACTTCATATAAGTAATAGGAAATATATACAGTAGGTCTCATAAATAAATGGAGCTTATTCTTGAAGTGACCCATGGTTTGGATTCATTAAGACTAAAAATGACTAATTCTATGAGTTGATATTTGACAGACTGGACCACAAACTAGCGAGCAATCAAAGTCAAAGGCCTAAGTAATGTAGTTTCCTCCATCCATGGTAAGGACAACTTTATATACATGAAACTAAATAAAATGAACAACTTTCTTGAACTCTTTACTATAGTAGAACCAATTCCCAGTATGTAATCTCATATAGCCAAGATTAGTGAATGGACCCACATTGGCACAATGGAGGTACATGCTCTAGAGATATTAATAGAGGGGGAGGGTGGGGTAAAGGGTGAAGGTGATGAGGAGGGTTGGGGAGATGGGCCGACCTATGGAGAGGGAGGCAGAAGGGGAGAACGTGATGAGGCATGGGAAAGATGCAAGTAGGGGTGAAAGACTAGGGAAAAGAGCAGGGATGAGAGTGAGTTCCCTAGGATCCCACTTTGAGACCAAGTAAGTAGGAATATGTCTATTATTAAATCAATATTTGGATGGGATGAAAAACATACAAGCTCCCACAAGTTTGAAGGATTATAAATGTAAGTTAGGGAAGAGGGTAAAATAGAGAACATGAGATACAGAATGATCAATGTTGCTAAATTTTGTAATAGAAGAGTTACTATAGGAAACAAAGGGTGAGTTCAAATTAGAGGGGCTTGATGGGGAACTGAATTATGGCCATGGGATTTTAGGATTGAATTTAAAGCGCCCACATGCCTCAAGCACATGATTGCAAGCTCAACACCTGGACTAGAACAATTGAAATGATCATCAATATGGGAGATATGATTGCATGCTTACTATGCTAAGCATTTCCTGCAAACAGCTAGTTTCATGTGCATGACTGCAAACCAAAAGTTTGAAATTCTGGTAGATAATAAAAGTCTCATACCTTCAATCATCCTTAAAATCAATTTTTACTGTAGAAACAAGATTAGAAAGAGCCTATTATGATTAGAAGATTTCTATTACATATCCAAACAATCGAATATGTTGTCGTAAGCTATATTTTACATAAATGAATTGTGTTCTAGGTGTTTCCTTTCTTGGGAGATATATAGTATGTACTTGAAACCTACATACCCCATTTGAAGTAAAAGCAACATAATTAAGTAATTATCATGCTCTTATTGGTCTACACAACTAGTTTATCATGCTCGTATGATCCCAATTTAAGAATGTTGGTGTCTTGTTGTCTTATGATCCCAATTTAAGATTACTACTGTGGCCATCCACTGAGAATGAAAATGAAAAAATCAAGGGCATATGGGAGAAGGTTGATATTATCAAAGTCAGTGATGTAGAACTCAAATTCCTCACTAGAAATGCCAGTGTGTAAGATGAGGTGGCCATGCGACTCTAGCAACTTCTAAACATGATCTCAGGATCTCTTAATGTAAAGGTGGTGACTGTAGGAAAACTGAAGCACAATTCAGAATAAACTAAAGTTCATCTTGCTAAAAGAATAGATTAATTATCCATGTATGAGATCTTTGTTAAAGAGTTGCTAAGTGTTCGTACTGGTAGATGATATTCATTATCATAGTTGTTAGCATGGTAAGACTGACAGGTTGGATTATTACAAGATATAAAAGCATTCCAGAAAATAGTTTGCATACCTGATATTTTTTAGTAGCAGCATAGATGACTGATAGTATAAACAAGCACATTCTTGCTTTGCTACATAATTAACACTAACTTCCTGGTTGTGAGAATGAATTCATGAATTGTAGGACAACAAACAAAAAAACATTCAATTACAGTAATTAACTCAAATAGTTCACAACGTAGATAAAATCTAGACAGGAAAATGAGAAGTATAAAGATAAGAATTCAATTACAACTCAATAGATCAATGCTCAAACTAGAGCTAAATGAAAAAAGAAAATCCATCTAGGAACATAATTCAAAGAAATTTACCATGCTTAATCTACTTTCACCACATCATCCTCACAATGCATGAGACCCCTAGTGGCACACAATGATACCTTTATAGTCCATACATTGATGACCAAAATCAACCTTCACAACATAACAATGTGCTGCATTTTACAAGAAAGCAGAGTCTAAGGAAGTAACCATAACTTTAGTACCATAGAAGACCGCTAAATAAATTACTCATTGCTACTAAACTAGCACAATGACAACTCACAGGTTACAAATTCAAATTAAAAATGGTAAAAGTTAATCATAGAATAGGAACAAGAATAGCGAGGAAGACAAATCACAATGTGTTTGAATAGAGTTTAAAAATCACACAATCTTCACCACATATACATTTTGTATTTTATTAATCAATGAGGCTTGAGACTACGTAAGAACTAGCTTTTTTAATATGAAAATATGAATAGATGATCTCCCCCTCTCTTCTCACCTCCATTTCATGCCATCCTTGTGCCCAATCACAACATAGTGAATCACGCAGCCCACACTTCATTGATTCTAGCCTAATCGGAATCCTCCATCCCCCCCATTTTCATCAATGGATAAAACATAATTTATTGACATATTGATTCATCCAGCAGCTTCAAGGATTAATGAATTGCATCAAGAATGACTAAACTTGAAAACCGTAGAGCAATATGTTTGGATTTATAATGGAAAGAGCATGACAAGAACATTTATGGACCTGAAAAATCAGTGAAGGAAAGATTTAATGACCTAAGTTTAATATCTTGCTAAAGTTGAACCGTTCAGTAAACAAGCCTCAACTTCACGAACTTCGTGATGCAAGAGTCAGTAAACAACCCTCAAATTTAGGATCTTTTGAACTTGGTGATGGCCCTAGTGCCCTCAAACACGTCATGCTTGGCAAGCTCCCCTGGAAGGACAAGACGGACAGCGGTCTAAATCTCCCTACACGTGATGGTGGGCTTCTTATTGTACCTGGCAAGCTTAGCCAGCTCACTAGAAAGCTTCTCAAAGATGTCGTTGATGAAGGGGTTCATGATGCCCATGGCCTTGCTGGAGATACCAATGTCACCTGCTTCAGAACCTTGAAAATGTATATCGTGTAAGTCTCGACTCTCTTGGCCTTTTTCTTTCATGGATGCCTTGTCACCTTCCTTAACAGGGGGCTTCTGAGCCTTGGGCTTCTTCTCGGTCGGGACCTTCTCGGCCTTCTTCTCCTCTGGCTTTTCAGTGGCGGGCTTCTTCTCCACTGGTGGTGCGTCCCCTCTAGTGGTGCTTTTACACCCCACGAGGTCGGAGCGCACAGGATATGGGATCTTATGCTTTCGAAATTTGTAAGACATACACTAACTACCTACGTCTACTAAGACACTACGCCCGCAAGCGCACGGGGTCGTGTCGTAGTATAGGTGAGGCGGTAAGTACAGGGTCAATCCATAGAGATAGAGGGGGTACTAGAGTTAGACGGTGCGAGCTACGTTCCTTTTGCGGAGATTAGGGTTTTAAAAGGTTTTGGTTGTTCATTACGCTAATGAGCAGGTAAGAAATGCGAGATGGAAACTAAATTATGGAAGAGCAAGAAAATTAGTAAACTAAGTTATCAAACTAACTAAGCAAGAGCAAGAAGAGCTACACTACTCTATCAAGGCAAGAAGCAATTAAGAACTAGACTAACCACTAGAAAGAGCAAGAGCCTAAGTTAACACTAAAGAGAAAAACTAAGCAATTGACTAGATTAAGCAAAAGTGACTAAACTAGACTAGAATGAACAAGCAAACTAAGCAATTAGGGTTTTAAGCAAGGTGATTAAGGTGGGTGGGTTGTTTGGGGAATGTAACTTTGATATTAGTTGGGGGAAGATCATTAAACATGCATGGTTCTCAATTCATATCTAGATTACCAAACCAAACAATAAGGTCAATGTCATTAGAACATACCCTATACTACTAGTAGAAGACTAGGGTTAGGTGTAATTCTAATGAGATTAACCAAATCTAGGTTTCTAGGGTAAGTGATAGTGAGTAATTGAGGGTTGAGGGTAGAGATGGGAGCAGAGATGAGGGTATTTAACCTCATGCCACTAGCCACTCTAGCCTTTAGAAGGCCCTAGACAATTACATCAATCTCACTTACACTACCTACTTAGATCTCACACTCATTTGTAAGAGGAGGGATGTGTATGTAGGAACAAAGGGGGCTAGCTAGGGATCCACTAATTGGACCTAGGAGCCATTCCTAAGATTGCCACATACACCCCAATTCCTCCTAGAAACTAAGTGTCATCAAAAACCTCAAAGCAAGCAATTCATACAAGAAGCACAAACCACATGTAATAAGATAGGAAAAGAATTAGAAGTAAGAAGTAATCATCATAGATATGAATTAAGTTCATTACAAGAAATTACCCCCCAACATGGTATCAAAGTTACATTTAAATTCCAAACAGCCCACCACAAGGGGCTTAGCTAGACATGATTTAAGAAAACAAGAAAAGAAAGGGGTAGAAGAAGCAGGGACTCCATGAAGCTTGATGTAGAAGCCTCCTTCTTCATCTCCAAGCTTGTTGTAGACGTCCTCCCTCCTCCAAGGGTGCAGGGGTGCATGAAATGGTGGGGGATTATGAATGAAAACCTAGGAAACTAGGATTCCACGGTGGAATGAGGGTGGAAATGGTGGATGGTGAGCCAAAATGTAAAGGGTTTCCACTCAAAGCTCAAGGAAGGAGAATGGAGCTGGGAGCAACTGTAGGGGCGTCTCACCTAGTGTTGTGGCCGCCACCTATGTATATATAGGTGGTGGGGAGGCACTAGGGTAAGTGGGGGGTAGTTTAGGAAAATCGGTGTAAAGTAGGGTAGGGTTGGTGGACCACCACAGCCGTGGTGGTGTGCCACGACCATGGTGAGGGTGGTGGAGGACGGTCATGGAGTGGTGAAACGGTCATGGTGTGAAGGAATTTGGAAAAAGGTCAAGTATGGTGGTAGCCACAGCCGTGGCGGGATGCCACGGTCGTGGTGGGTTAGGGGCACCACAGCCGTGTTGGATAACACAGCCATTTTGGAGGAGGAGGAGGTGACTGTGGGGAATCACCACGGTCGTCTTGAGCTTCTTCGGTCATGGTCATGGCATTCTGGGGGTGACAACCTATAACTCTGGCCAAATTGGTGCAATAATTCCCACGACCGTGGCAGGGTGCCATGGTCGTTTTCTCTTCTACTAACCACAACCGTGCTGATGGCCACAGCCGTGGTGTCTTCACTGGCCACGGTCGTGGAATAGGGCCACGACCATGGGATTCTGTGGGATTTCCCTGTTGGACTTGGCACTTAATTGCTAAAAATGCACGACTGTGGCATTGTGGCCACGGCTGTGGCGAGGCTTGCATCACTTTATTGCACTTCGATCTTTGTCATTCTTGGATGTCTTTGCTTGGGGACGATTATTGACCATTGGAGGTAGGTTGAGGGAGACTTTGGGGCCTTCTTTGGGTCCTTCCATGAGTGGGGGAACCCTAGAACTCCTTCTTTCTCTCTCTTCCATCTAAGCATGGTTCAAGTACCTAAAAAATAGTGCAAAGAACATCCATAAGCATATTTGCAATGATAAGCATATTAGGGAAAAAAGCTTGTAATCTACATGTTTAGATGTGACTTAAGTACAAAATGGCACAGGATGGAGCCCTAAAATAGGGCTACATCACCACCCCAAACTTAAAACATACTTGTCCTCAAGTATGCTCCAACTCAATCTCTCTACAAAAACTCCACAAAAAGAAATGACATATGCAATGTAAAAGATGATTATTGCTTAGTGGGATCAAAGATGACTGAGTGCATGCATTTCACCTCTCTCCTCTCCTACTTTCACAATCCAATCATGAAAAGATCACAAAGCACATGAACTTCACATATAGCGCATAGAATACACAAGTTATCCATACTTCTTCCATAAAGTTCCGGGTAAACCGTTTCATGATAGTGTTAATCGAGGATGACTAGGAGTGTTGTTTCACATTCATGCATTCACTCTTATATTTCAAATCATACCAAATGACCCACGTGGCTGCGGAAAAAGGCAAAATGAGCTAAGTTTGATGCTTCTTAGCTCAATGGGTATGAAAGTGGAATAAAGGGCTGCGGTAAGATTCTTGGAGTGTTTTTACACGCTCATCTTTTCTTTATTTGAATGCTTTTAAATAGGAGCATCCTTTTATTTTGTTTTTGCTTTTCTTTTTCTTTTCTTTTCTTTCTTGCCCTTGGTGTAGATAGGGCAAATTGTGGATAGAGTGAAGTGGGGAGATAAAGATATGGCCACCCCAAACTTTTAGAGGTGGCCAAGGTTGATTATGTGCACTAGGGAATCTTTTTATGAGGTGGAGGGGTATGAAGATGGTGGAAGAAGAGTCAGGTCAAAGAGGGGTCATTGGTACGATTTTCCACATAAGACATCCTGCATGAAAGTTAATCCAATGCTTCATCCTAGATATCACATCACATGAATGAAAAAGATCAAATTGATATATCAAACAAGTGATTCCACAAGCACTAAGCGTTCAAAGCTTGCTCAAGTTCACAATTCAACCGAATCAATCCCAGTCATAAGAGAGGTGATGCACATGTAAAAAGTCAAACATTGATACCACTTAGCAATAAAGCATGACATTTCACTTGCACTAGTCAAAGGTCGTCATTTTTATTCAAAACATTAGAGATTTGGTCAAAACATACTTTTTAGACAAGAAATCTCAAATTTGGGCAAAATTGGCCAAAATGGTGCCAATTTGCACTAAATCACATCTAAACCTACTTTAGGAGAATTTTAAAACATAAAGCAGCAAATCCTAATTAACATGTATAAGAAACTACAAAAACTACATGAAGATGTGATGCATGGTATGGAAAAGCAAAAATTTTGAAAAATTACACAAAAATGCAAGAAGTCAACTACATGCCATGCAATGAACAGTGCAATAACAATAAAACTAAGATAGATGGCAGAGGTGATAACAAAATGACAAAAAGAGAGAGATAGGGTGGTGCATACCGCCCTACCCACCCCAAACTTTAGAATCATGTTATCCTCAGCATGAAACTATAGCTTAGGGGGGGTGGGGGAAGTTCGTGGTGAGGGTTGGGTAGCCCAGCCGTGGCAGGTGCCACGGTCGTGTCGTCGATGGAGAACTCTTCAAGCTGACATCGCCACAGTCGTGGCAAGCTACCCCGGCCGTGGTCCTTTCTCTTCAACACGGTCCTGGCTGCTGCCCACGGTCATGGCGGTTCTTGCAAACAACCTGTAACTTCGGCCAATTAGATGCATTAATTCCCACGGTCGTGGCAGGCTGCCACAGTCGTGTCCTGCTTTCATCAACACGGCCGTGGTGAGGACCACAGTTGTGGGCAATCTCCTTCAACACGGTCGTGGTTTCATACCACGGTCGTGGCCATGTGCCACGGTCGTGTTTGGCCACATGAGCCACGGTCGTGGTCGAGCTCCACAGCCGTGGTGTTGTTGTTCCTTCAGTTTTCCAAAAATCAAAACTTGAACTTCAAATTCATTTGTTCTTTGGCCACAAATCTGACTAAACGACCATGATTAACTTCTATACTCTCTCTCTTTCTTTTCTATCACCAGCCATAGCATCAAAACTCAAAAGAAAACTATCAAGCACAAGTGTGCGTGTGTGTTTGTGTAAAGAAAAACAAAAGTATCAAAAAGCAAGGTTCGAGAATCTCAAACCACGTGGGTTGCCTCCCACTAGTGCTAAATGTTTAGCCTTCAGTCGGGCTTGTTGCTCTTTTTCATCAATCAACCATTGTCCAAAAGCAAAATATTCTCTTCCTCATCATACGCAATCCTCTCAAATGCCTTCATTGTCTCCCAAGGGTTATGTGAGTTTCTCAAGTGTCTTTCTTAATTTGTCTCTCCTCCGGGGTCATCATCATAGGTCCCAAAGTAAGAATCCTCATCAACAAAATATTTTAGCTCAAAAAGATGGACTCCTTAGGCATCATCCCTCTCATCTTATTCTTGAAGGTGAAAACACCCTTATGGAACCTTACATAAGTTGGACTTTTCTTGATGATGGCAAGCAATGAGGTGTTTGCCTTAGTCAATCTTAAGACCTTCGAACTTTTCATGCCACAGTTTGCCTTCCCTTGAGGAATGGGTCTTCATAGGCATAAAAGAGAGGGGTTTCCATCCTGTTGGACACTTGCAATCCTAAAAATCTCACATTGGGATGTCTTGGATCAGCAATGGGAGAAGTCTGTGGTGTCATATCAAAGGAAGATGGGACACAAGATATTATCTTCTCAAAATCTGCCACGACTGCAAAATTTTTAGTGCACTTAGCACTCTCACAAGGACTTTGCGGCAGGGGTTCTCCATCATGATCTTCACCTAATTGGTTCCCTCCCTTGTTGAGATCCTCTATAACCTTGTCACACCTCAAGATTGAAATTGTATCCACTTGCTCATGGGGAGGAAGAAGAGCAAGTGATGGTTGTGGTGGTGTTGGTGGTAGTGGCAGATTAGGTTTGTGAAGGATGTAGGATGGTTGTTGTGGAGGTGGGTGGTATGGGGGTGGTTCTTTTGATTGATATTATGGTGGTGGTTGTGAGGTGTGTTGGAAGTTATACGAAGGTTGAGGAGGTGGTGGATCATAGATAACTTGAGGGGATCCCATATAACTATTTGCATTGTTTGGGTTGGCTATGGTTTGGGAAAAGGATCTTCCCTCCTCACAAAGGGCAAGTGAAAGGGAAATCTCATCCATCCTTTGCTCTAGTCGATCAATGGTTTGTCCTTGAAAGTACACCTCTCTCTTCACTTCATCAAGGCTTTTCAATCTTGCAAGAACTTCTTCTTCAAACATGGAGCTATCTCTTAGCTCACGGTCTTCTTGTGGTTCCCATGAGAAGTTTGGAACATTTCTACATTCTGAAGTGCATGAGCTTGACATGGGGCTTTGGTGGTTCTGAATGCCATAGGATTGTAGAACTGTGTCTCCACAAAGAGCCACCATGGAGTCAGCAGAATGATGAGAAGAACCTCCCACATGAATATGCATGAGATACAGCATGTCTTCCAACATATTCATCATGTAGGGCGGTTGAGGGATTGAAGGGGCTTGCGCATCTCGGTCCACCATCTTGACTCCAAAGGGTTGCTTGTCACATGCACAAGGCACAACCAAAAAAAAGAGGGCAAGTTAGAAAACCAAGATGCAAAAGTAACACAAAGAATAAATAATAGCAATGGTGAGGGAAAAAGGAAGGGCTAAGCTACACTATCTAACTAGGTCGAGCGCCTCTATCCCCGACAACGGTGCCAGAAAGCTTGGTGCGTCCCCTCTAGTGGTGCTTTTACACCCCATGAGGTCGGAGTGCACGGGATATGAGATCTTATGATTTCAAAATTTGTAAGACCTACACTAACTACCTACGTCTACTAAGACACTACGCCCACAAGTGCACAGGGTCGTGTCGTAGTATAGGTGAGGCGGAAAGTACAAGGTCGATCCATGGAGATAGAGGGGGCCCTAGAGTTAGACGGTGCAAGCTACGTTCCTTTTGTAGAGATTAGGGTTTTAGGGTTTTAAAAGGTTTTGGTTGTTGATTACGCTAATGAGCAAGTAAGAAATGCGAGATGGAAACTAAATTATGGAAGAGCAAGCAAATTAGTAAACTAAGTTATCAAACTAACTAAGCAAGAGAAAGAAGAGCTACACTACTCTAGAAAGACAAGAAGCAATTAAGAACTAGACTAACCACTAGTAAGAGCAAGAGCCTAAGTTAACACTAAAGAGCAAAACTAAGCAATTTATTAGATTAAGTAAAAGTGACTAAACTAGACTAGCATGAACAAGCAAACTAAGCAATTAGGGTTTTAAGCAAGGTGATTAAGGTGGGTGGTCTGTTTGGAGAATGTAACTTTGATATTAGTTGGGGGAAGATCATTAAACATGCATGGTTCTCAATTCATATCTAGATTACCAAACCAAACAATAAGGTCAATGCCATTAGAACATACCCTATACTACTAGTAAAAGACTAGGGTTAGGTGTAATTCTAATGAGATTAACCAAATCTAGGTTTCTAGGGTAAGTGATAGTGAGTAATTGAGGGTTGAGGGTAGAGATGGGAGCAGAGATGAGGGTATTTAACCTCATGCCACTAGCCACTCTAGCCTTTAGAAGGCCCTAGACAATTACATCAATCTCACTTACACTATCTACTTAGATCTCACACTCATTTGTAGGAGGAGGGATGTGTATGTAGGAACAAAGGGGGCTAGCTAGGGATCCACTAATTGGACCTAGGAGCCATTCCTAAGATTGCCACATACACCCCAATTCCTCCTAGAAACTAAGTGTCATCAAAAACCTCAAAGCAAGCAATTCATACAAGAAGCACAAACCACATGCAATAAGATAGGAAAAGAGATAGAAGCAAGAAGTAATCATCATAGATATGAATTAAGTTCATTATAAGGAATTACCCCCCAACATGGTATCAAAGTTACATTTAAATCCCAAACATCCCACTACAAGGGGCTTAACTAGACATTATCAAGAAAACAAGAAAAGAAAGGGGTAGAAGAAGTAGGGACTCCATGAAGCTCGATGTAGAAGCCTCCTTCTTCACCTCCAAGCTTGTTGTAGACATCCTCCCTCCTCCAAGGGTGCAGGGGTGCATGAAATGATGGGGGATTATGGATTAAAACCTAGGAAACTAGGATTCCATGGTGGAATGAGGGTGGAAATGGTGGATGGTGAGCCAAAATGCAAAGGGTTTCCACTCAAAGCTCAAGGAAGGAGAATGGAGCTGGGAGCAGTTGTAGGGGCGTCTCACCTAGTGTTGTGGCCGCGACCTATGTATATATAGGTGGTGGGGATCACTAGGGTAAGTGGGGGGTAGTTTAGGAAAATCAGTGTAAAGTAGGGTAGGGTTGGTGGACCACCACGACCGTGGTGAGGGTGGTGGAGGATGGTCGTGGAGTGGTGAAACGGTCATGGTGTTAAGGAATTTGGAAAAAGGTCAAGTATGGTGGTAGCCACGACCGTGGCGAGATGCCACGGTCGTGGTGGGTTAGGGGCACCACGGCCGTGTTGGATAACACGGTTGTTTTGGAGGAGGAGGAGGTGACCGTGGGGAATCACCATGGTCGTCTTGAGCTTCTTTGGCCACGGTCGTGGCAGGTGGCCACGGTCGTCGCGTTCTGGGGGTGACAACCTGTAACTCTGGCCAAATTGGTGCAATAATTCCCATGACCGTGGCAGGGTGCCACGGCCGTTTTCTCTTCTACTGACCACGATCGTGCTGATGGCCACGGCCGTGGTGTCTTCACTGGCCACGGTCGTGGAATAGGGCCACGACCGTGGGATTCTGTGGGATTTCCCTGTTGAACTTGGCACTTCATTGCTAAAAAATGCACGATCGTGGCGTTGTGGCCACGGCCGTGGTGATGCTTGCATCACTTTATTGCACTTCGATCTTCGTCATTCTTGGATGTCTTTGCTTGGGGATGATTCTTGACCATTGGAGGTAGGTTGAGGGAGACTTTGGGGCCTTCTTTAGGTCCCTCCATGAGTGGGGGAACCCTAGAACTCCTTTCTCTCTCTTCCATCTAAGCATGGTTCAAGTACCTGAAAAATAGTGCAAAGAACATCCATAAGCATATTTGCAATGATAAGCATATTAGGGGTAAAAAGCTTGTAATCTACATGTTTAGATGTGACTTAAGTACAAAATGGTACAGGATGGAGCCCTAAAATAGGGCTACATCAGCTGGCTTCTTCTCGGCCTTCGGTGCCATCAGTAGGGGGTATTGGAGAGGTGTATGAAAGGAATAGAGTAGAGAAATTAGAGGTATAGAGCACCATTTGTGAATTCAGAGATCGAGATGGAACCGATCGTTGATTAACAATGAAGGCTTGGTATGATCAGGAAGAGAAGAGCTGATATGAAGAGAGGGATATCAGATTGGGGGTTGCGGGGAGGATAAGAGAGTGTGAGAGAGATCACTTGCAATTGGTAGGGGCGGAAAAATCAAGGTGGGTTGGGTGCCACGCGTGAAACCGCACTAATAGGTGGGGGGAGTGGTGTGCTGAAAATTTAAAATTTTTAATGGTTTGGTTATTTGAGAGAGGGTAATGGAAGATGAGTTGGAAAAGATATTATTTGTAGTCATTTGAATATGTAGCTAATTTTGTAGTTATTACAATTTACTATAATTGTTTTACTTACACTTTTATGATTTGTATAGAAAAGTAGTTTTTAACTACAAATACAACATATATAGTTAGAGCAATTGTAGCTATATCACCTTTTTTTGTAGTGTTGAGGCTTTGATTTAGTCCATGGAGAATCTATTATGAGTCCTAGAAGTCCTTGATGTCAAGAAAGTAAACTATGCCGCCCACCTCATTATAGAGAAAACAAACTATGGTAGGAGAACTTCCATGTATTTAGGTATCTCAAGAAAAACTCCATGTTTGAAGAAGTATCTTATGCCATTTTAACTACCTATTTCAATCTCATCCCATCTCGGAAGGAGAAGGAAAAGAAGTCTATAACCATTAAGTATGTGGAATGTAAATTGTTGACTATCTCTGGAAGTTTGGGCTCATTAATATTTTGCATACATACTAACTGAACAACAACAAGTTGAGAGCTTTTTGGATTATTTCAAACCTTTCCATAAGCCACTTGTGCAAGCCAGAAACCCTCACACATTTAGACATGCCCTTGATCCCCCCAACTTGAGAGATTGTGTCTCTATCAAAGAACCAACCAGTTGGTATCTAGGTTTTGTTGCAGAAGCTACCGCCATCAACTCTAAAGTAGGAATTGTCATAGGGATCACCGCATGAAAAGGGAATAAATGTGAAATGGAAAGACTTAGAATGATGGTTAGCACAAGGACCTAACACCCAAATGCAAAGAATTTGGGAAATATATTCTAATAAATGTAGATTTGAGAATCTATATTATCATTGGTGCAAGAAATAAGTACATATCCAATCAAAATATCTACAAACACCTCTATATAGGAAGAACACCATACCAGCTAAGCCTATTATGAGTCATCCAATTGTGATGCATAGACAGATAGGGCGTGCACCATAGATAATTAGGAATCCTGAGATAATGCTAATAGGATAATTGAAGGTAAACCTTTCAATAAGCAAAAAAAAGGTTTGCGTTTTACTTATAATCATGATATTTTTAGAATAAAAATGCAATACAGAAACGTGTAGGAATTATTGATATAATGGGATATTATATTTAGGTTTTTTACTTTAATTCTGAAAATATGTTTACTTCTTTGGTATCTTGTGATTATGCTCAATTTTGACTTCAAGATACATCCTATATGTCAGTTTACCTAGAGGGAGTATTTTGTTTCCTTTAAAATTACTTAAAAAGTTACTCTTGCTATACTAATAAGCTATCAAAACTTTGAAATTCTTACTGATTTTAACTTAGTTGATATGATTCATTTTGATGTCATCATTGGGATATATTGAAATTATTACCATCATGACAAATTAATTGTGGAGAGAAAATCATTAGTGTGGTAAAAACCAAGTTGTCACCTTTTACAACTCAAGTAGAAAATATGCATCCACTAACATATTTATATGGAGTTTGAAAAATGAAGGCTATTAGACAAGGGTAAAAAGCATCCTGAGCCATACTCATCGAGATAGAGTCTACGGTTCACCTTGTTGAAGTAACCAATGTGGTTTGGAATGTCTCCGGTGTGTTTCTGAAGGAGCTTCTAAGCATCCCTTTAGAAAAAGAATTATTTCCTCATTGAGACAACCCTTATGACCACCCATCTCTAAGACACCATATAGATTTTCACCCACTAAGTTGCTTGAGATAAAAAAGAAACTCAAGGAACTCTTAGATAAGGATTTATCCAACCCAATATTTCCCCTTGAGGAGCCCCTATATTTTTGTGAAAAATAAGTACCGTTCACTTCAAATTTTTACATATTACGCATGTTTAATAAAGCCATCATGAATGATAAATGCTTCTTATCTAGGGTTGAGGACTGATTTGATTGTAACATTAGGGTTCAACATTTGAGGATCAAGAAGGTCAACACCCACATAACTACTTTCTAAACCAATAATTGCCACTATGAGTTCCTAGTCATTCCAATATTGGATTATTCAGTGCAACACGTGTCCCTATGAACCTCATTAATAGTGTGCTCAATCCTTTTCATTGATGATTTTGTCTTTGACTTTATAGACAATGTCCTATTTTTCTCTAATAGTGTAGAAAAACACCAAGTACGTCTATCAAGAGCGCTTGATATCTTAAGAGAGAAAATTTTCATTCAGTATTACTCTAAATGCAAATCCAAAATAGATAGATTCATGTTCCTCAAACAAATCATTCCAGGATGAACTATGTTTGTTGATCCAACCAATGTGCCAGTTGTGCTCGAATGGCATATGCCATAATTACCAAACAATATATGTAACTTTTTGGGATTTTATATTGACTATCAACACACTTCATCCCAAATTTATCAAAGATTGCTTTCATTCTAACTAAGCTCACTCTAAAGAATAAGAAGTTTATGTGTTCTATTTCTTGTGAACTCAAATTCTTTGAGATTAATAAAACACTCAAATTTTCTATTGTTCTGACCCTACAAGTGGGTAACATGTTGGATTTTATTGGGGGGGCAAAAAAATAACAAAAACTTATACCCTTTCTACCCAAGTTGTTGGATCTACTATAGCTGTAAAACTTTAGTGAATAAAAGGCATAAGAGGGGATAAAGGTGATACCTTTGCACACAGTACTTGTCCCACAAGTAGACTTATCTTATGTAGGTGAAGAACTTGATCCTATGGATCTAGATCTGGAACATGCACCAAGAAGTCCAGATAGATAACAACAAGAAGATCCATATTCAGCACCAAGCATCGACTTGTTTTCATCTTATAGAATGTGTTCTCCAAGCCTTCGCATGTATGCCTTGTCCCCTGCTTCATCCACATAGATGAGGGAGACTATGTGCACCTTCTTGGTCACCTCATTGTAGAATAATGCAGGTTGTGGACATGCTAGTCGTCTCATAACTTTCTTTCTTCTTCAGTCTTGAGCAGAAGCCTTAGGGCATCTTTTTCTCTTAGAGACAGAGAGAGGATGACCATATTGTCTCGCAAGTTGTGTCTCAAATATGTCATCATTTGGGGTGTGCCCCATTTATATAGGAGAATCATGGGCTTGTACAAGCCTAATTCTAGTTCCTTTATTATTCACAATCCCAAAACCAGTACAACCTGAAAACACATACCAGATTTGTGATCGACTAATCACATTTCATGATCATCTGATCTCAACCCCTAATCACCCAGTCATGTAAGATGATTGACTAATCATGAAAGTATAGATCTAGATCCGACATGTTTACCACTTTTAGACATTCCTAGTAACATTGTGATCTCTTGACCAACTGATCACATGTGTCCATTGGGAATCTCAACCGATAAATTGACAATCAATTGATTTGTTGACCCAATCACTATGATCGGCCCATCAGACTTTCTGGTCGCCAGATCATAATGTATATCAAAATGTTAATGATTCAAAACTATTCTAATCATATGTCTGATTATGAACTTTAATTTACATGTGCATCTTTATGTATGTGACCCGATGGGTTCCTAATTACTTTGGTAATGATGTTCAAACAACACAAGCAAAGATTGGTGTCTAGCCACATATCATTGCCACCCAAGAAATAGAAATGAGTTGGAGAGAAACTACAAAATGTAAACATGATCGATGTTTACATGATTGTATAATCCATTTGTCATAAATACACAAATTGAACTCAAGGCATGATATGTCATTCTCTCAACATTCAATATATGTTCCTTGAACTAGAGTAGACTATTCACAATATTGTGAGCTCAATATCACAAACTGACTCACATGAGCATGGCCATGAATTTCATAGTCTCTATTATCAAGTGTCTAGGATATCAATCCTAATGAAGGGAAAAATCCAATCTAAATCACTCCCAATCATCCCCAAATGTCACAATGCACCCAATCACTACCCTTTTGGCAACTTGGAATTCAAAGCATGTTGGGCTAGTGGTCAAGCCACACACAATGACTTGTGAATATTGTAGTGTTCAAGTTTTTGGAACACATTCACCACTGTCACATTAATATATGACTCTGACATGTCACTACATGACTTCCATGTGTCAATCTCAAGGTGATTTTGTTTAGTACCATTCTCTAACAAGTACCCATGCATCTGAGTTGACATCCAATATCATTACTAAAGAAACATAGTCAACACTCACCATACATGCTAGTCTTCTGTATTATTGTTGTCCTATGGTATCCACAATAATAACTAACTAGGAGAATAACAAGGATAATACTCTTATTGTACATATGATCTAATTTTTAGAACCCAAACCATGTCATCGAGTCATATCGCTCTTAGGAAATTATTAGGTATATACATTATCTCATATCCATACAACCATTAGAGAGGATTGATTTTTATTAATAATCAAATCAAGTGCAAAGTATCCCTATTAAAATCATCCCATGATGGCTATTAGGGAATATAACTAGCAGTCTCCCACTTGTACTAGATCCAATCACTCATGAATCTATTTCCAATTGAACTAACATGACCACCATGCTTTTTTGTGAAAAGTTCTTTTGTTAAGGGATCAACAATATTTCTTTAATTTGGTACTCTATAGATTAAAATGTGTCTGCACTGTATAATCTAATGTAAAAGATCATAATGCCTGAGTACATTCTTGGAGTGCTAATGCGGTCTAGCTTCCTTAGCTTATGTAATAGCTCCATTGTTGTCTTTTGTAAATCTCTATTATGTCTTCAATTGATGGAACCACCGTAGGTTCACTAATGAACTTATTGATCAATATTTCTTCCTTTAATTCATTGGATGTAGCAATATACTCGGCCTTTGTTGTAGAATTAGCCACTCTCTCTTACTTAGAACTCTTCCAGCTTGTAGCTTCATTGTTTAGGGAAAACACAAATCCTAGTTTGGATCTATTATCTTCCTTTTCAGTTTGAAATTTTTAGGGATGACCATAGGGTCGGGCTATATCAGGTTTTGTCTGTCCCAAACCCAAACACACATTTTAAAGCGGGTCGCAGGACGAGTTTGAGCCAGGATAAAATTAAAAAATGTCATCTCGTACCCGATCCATATAAGAATGTTGGGTTTTGGGCCGGTTTTGGGTTTGCCCATATAATGTTGAATGAGCATACAATTTTTTTTTAGATCAAACTTGCTAATAATGAAAACTGAATTAGTATGATATATACTTTATGATCAACTCTAAACAAAATATGTATATAATTTGTGATTCATGTAGTCAGAATATGTATACATTAGTTGTGTGATTCCTTATAGTAATAAAATGGATATTGAAAGAGCAACAAATCATTTTCTCATGCATGTAAATGTATGAGACTTAAAAAAATAGTGGAATCTACAATGTTATGACTTTTTGCTTCCTCATCATATATGTATATACAATGAAATGGGTTTTGGAAGGGAAAAAGATCATTTTTCTCCTACATGTGGGAATATGAGCAAAAAGATGGGCGGAATCTAGTATGCAGTGAGCTAGATGCTTCTTTATTTTTATTTTGTGAGCTAATGACATGCATTTTTTAGTGTCATATACATTGAAATCAAAGTATGGATGCCATACTTTATTCAATTATTAAAATATACATAGCTAAACAAAAAAAGGTTCCATTTGAGTGACACAGTGAGATGAAAACAAAGAAATCAACAATGTCCATCCATGCCAATAATGGTCATCTTACTAGTTTCAATTCACTAATCATGTTGATTTATGGGTTATCCATGTTGCCATTGGTTGGAAACTTACAACATATTGCATCAAGAAATTTGTATATTTTCTTTCAGGACACACACACCGATGTGTACGTATACAATATACATTAAGTCTAATATGGGCATTCAAGTTTTCAAGCATGGGCTTACCTTAGCCTGTACCTATCCCTAATAAAGTATGGGTTTACATTTTAGGCCCAGCCCACCCATATTATAAACTAGGTTCGGATCGCAATCAGGTTATGTGGGCTGGATCGTGGGTCAAATCGGGCCGACTCAAACGATGCTCATCTCTCCCGCATCAGTGTAACCCTTTACAAATAACTCTTCCTCACCTCCATAAATTAGGAATTGATCCTGAGTTCTTCTCAAGTACTTAAGGATATTCTTCATATCTATCTAATGATCATCACCCAGATCCAACTAGTATGTACTCGTCGTGCTTAATGCATACAAAACATTTAGGCATGTACATATCATTGCATACATCATACATCTAATTTTCGAGGCATATGGAACATTAATAATGTGTACCCGCTCATCCAAAGAGTTGTGACATTGGGATTAAGAGAGACTTAATCCATGTAATATAGGTGAGTTTCCTCTCATAGAATCCTACATGCTAAACCTCTTTAGCACTTTGTCAATTATGTACTTTGACTAAAACCAAGAAGCCTTCTATATATATCGCTATAGATCATTATCCCTAGTAGATAGGATGCTTCTCCTAATTCTTTCGTAGATAAGGCATGGCCCAACCATGTTTTGAACGATTGTAGAGTTGGAATGACATTTCCCATCAAGAGTATGTCATCTATATACAATATGAGAAATACAATTATGCTCCCACTAACCTTCTTGTAAACACAAGATTCACATTCATTTTGAATAAAGCCAAACTATCTAACTGTTTCATCAAAACAAAATTTCATCTTCAATATTCTTGCTTCAATCCATTGATTGACCTTTGTAGATTACAAAATTGATGGGCTTCATTTGGAGTGATAAAGCCCTCAGGTTGTGACATGTAGACATCATCAAGAAGACTACCATTAAGGAATGAAGTGTAAACATTCTTTTCCAAATCTATTAGTAATGATAAGCTGCAATGGCAAGCATGATAATGATGTATTTAACCATAGAAATTGGTGAAAAAGTTTCATCATATTCAACACCTTAAACTTGTCAAAAACCTTGTGCAATCAATCCACCTTTGTAGGTTTGTACATTGCTATCCATGTTGGTCTTCTTCTTGAAGATCCATTTGCACCCTATGGGCTTTACCCCTTCAGGTGGATCCACCAAGGTCCATATGTTGTTGGTATAGATGGAGTCCATCTCAAATCCCATGGCCTCAATCCATTTACTAGGTGAAATCACATGTGATAGGTGATAGAACCCATTGCCCATATATACACTGGCACCAACCCTAGAATCTACCACACAATTAGGTAATATTAAACAAGAAACTTAACATGTATGTGATAAGGATGAAAGATAAAGTTTAGGTATTTTTTATCACAAAACAAAACAATGTAGTGCAACAATGAAAACAAGATGCAAATGAAAGATAGATAAATATACAAAACTTTAAGGTTAAATTTGAAATATATATCAAAAAGTTAGAGATGAAAAACAAAATATTCATAATACTATTGTGAGTCAAGATAAATCTATAAGACATGTGTATTTCTATTATAAATGCCTCAAATAAGTCAAAGATAGAGAATATACAAAACACTACCCAATAGGATGCAAAGGAGGGTGCAACGTACCTCAAAACATGTATTGGCTACCCTAGTCAACCATAGGTCCATGCAGTGTGCCCTTCACCTATCATTGCATTAAATACACAAACCATTAATGTATGTAAATGTTAAACCCTAAAATCATGAATCTTTATGAAAGTATAATTAGGTTATAAAGCTAGACCAATAGATAGATCTCAATTTGTTATTCCATAATGTATTTATATATTTTTAATTTGTATTATAAGTAGTATGGATAATCTGATTTAATAATTTGTACTGAATGTTAAAGAAAAATTCATGGGAAAATAGATGAGAGAACCCCACATATGATTTAAATTCATGTGCATGATAGTGATAAACTAGTAATCTGACCAAAACTAGAAGATAGTAGATATCAAATAAAACCATATCTTAGAAAATACAATGACACCCATATCACGTGTGAAAAAAATAAATATATATGATGGTATAACTAAAAATTCACTATGTGGATTGTTTCGGATCACCAAGCTAAGAGTATCCAAAAACAAAACTCAAGTAGATCAAAACCTTAATCAAATCTCATATTAGGACACACAACAACATCAGTTGATGGTTAGTATAACCTTACCAAATCTCAATGGGCACAACAAACCCATACACATGTTGTAAAGATGCCAGAAGCTAGGAGGAGACCTTCTCTATGGTTGGCAAGGTGCATCATGTGAAGAACCATCAAATTGAAGAAACATAGTGATCCCTATGAAATTGAAATGACCTACAACAACACATAAAAGTAAACAAGGACATAAACAATAAAAACTGACAACAACAACACATAGAGCCACATAAAAAGGAGGAAATCATAATAAGGAATTTATCGATAAATTTAAACCACCATGAGTTCCATATGGGAAAAAGGAAAGACCATTTATGCTCTTTAGTGATCATTTTGCACCCAAGAGATGTGGCAAACTCAGGGTACTTGCACACAAAGATGGAATTGGAAGGATAGGTTCTTGAGGAAAAGAAATCAACCCAATTGTGGGAAACAACTGGAAGGTTTTCATAATGGTAAAGTTGTAGATACTTATAGGTGAGGAATCATGGGATAGTGGGAAATCCCAGTGGAGATGGGAAATAGGGGATAGAAGATGTTGAGGTTTGTTATGAGATTTGGGCTGATGAAATCCCAATAAGTCAAGGATCATTGGAATTAAAATTGCACAAGGAAGGTGAGAAGAGAGAGAGGGAGAGGGAGGGAGAGAGCATGAGGGAGAAGGAGATTGTGGGGACTATAGATTCCTAGGACTATCATGAATTTGTTAGATGACAAGATAGAAGATTTTTGGGTTGATCAAGGATACCATCATGAGAGTTGGACCAAAGGTTATCATTAGATGGGTAGTCAAATGAGGAGATGGAGAAAGGAACATGTAACAACGAACAAATATATAAAGCAAAACAATATAAATCAAAAGGTGTATAGTTGATTTATACCAAGAATGCAAACTAGACATTTTCTCCCCTAAGAAAAATAGGAAGTTTGACATGATCCAATTAGTCTCAAACTAGGAGTATAGACTATGTAGGATGTGGTAGATCATGTTATATTTAGCTTTTATGATTATCCTATACGTTCCAATTTGACTAGGGGTAAAAACCATTATCCAAATAAATATAATTATACAACTCCAATATTTATTAACATTTTAGACCTTGATATTATTTTAACAAGGTTTTGATATACTATGTTGCACAAAATATGATATATTACTTTATTAATTTACTAAGCTTAACAATCAAATATTAACATGCACGATATCACATTTATTGTACCCACCTACATTGACCATCAAATTATTACGCTTTCATTATGAAAGCATTATGATAGCCCAAACTAACCATTTATGCCTATTTATTCCCATCCATTTACTTAATAATCTTGTTTAAGTCATATTGTGCATATTAATGAAAAATGTGAGATGTATTGTATGTTTAATCATCTTGGATTACATATCAAGTCACGTTTAGGGAATCAACTCCATGTTAAGTGTACTAAAATATCTATTAACATGCTAACACTTGCGGTCACTAATATATAACATGTGGAACCAGGCATGTACATGATAATGTTAGTTGACACATCTTGGAGTCAGGTCAAAGCCACTAGTATTCAACATGTATACATTATCAACCTTTCCAAATTCTAGAGTTGGGTTTCACATATCCATAGTCTAATCACTTCATGTTTTACTAATCCAAAGCAAATTCAAGGTCACATGTAACCATATTTAGGGCTTGTGCTTGAGTTATTCACTATTTGTGCATATAGGTTTGTTAGGGTACAAAGAGTTGTATTGAGGTATATGAATAACCTATTTTAGTCATTTATAGTATCCAAACATACTAACACCAAATCCATGGGATTAACATTTCTAGAGTCAAGATTGTATATTTAGATATGTTACAAGAATACTTGCAACATGCTAAATTCATCATCAAGGCATACAAGTGTCTTCTTCTCTCATTGTAAGTTGTAGAAGACACTACCAACATTTGCCCAGGAATTGATAGAGAGGGATGTAGATGACTTCTCATTGTTGGAGCAGCACATCTCAAGTAGAATTCCATAGGCAAATGATATTCAAACCTCCCATCCAGGGAATGTCCCTCCTCCCAACAAAATGGGACCAACACATGAAGAAGAATCTCACCTTGGACCTCATGTTATTCAATTGCATGAATATAACCACCCTAAACTAGATAACTTGTCAGTAGATAAAATGGAAACAACTGTACATGCACTTATAGAATATTTTATCACTCTTAAAATCTAGATTGCTTTCTTGGAAAATATAGCGATGTAACTACACCAATATCACACTATTGGAGTCTACAAGCTGACACTATCTGAACAATCACTATCTATGTTGTAAAGAAGCATGGTCATGTCTCTACTCAAGCCACCTTAGTTTCTCAGTCATCTTTGATGTGAGAATTGGATATTGACGTTTGACCTTAGAGAGAACCTAAACTTAGAATTCATGTTGTCAACACTATTGTTGTTATTAGTTCACCCAATATTACTTCCCCTCATGATACATATATGAAAGATGATGAAACTTATGTAGCTAACATATTATGAAAATGTGACATTGTTCATATACTCACAACCTCTCAATGGACACCTCAACAGTCTTACCTAGCCAAAGAAGATGCAAAAACTATTGAATGTTATCTCACTCTTTCTTATAAATGACAAAAAATCATCATTCTCCACAATGATATCCAATCTAGAAGCTTGAAGACTTATTATCAAATTCATCTACTAACATAGTAGAAGAAATATCCTATGTGTGGGTAAAATATGAATCTCGATATTTGTAACACCCTCCCTAAGGACATATATGCACATAGAGGAAGCAACGCTGAGTTACCCACAACTCACTTAAGGGGGAATTACATAAAACGGGCATTCATACCAACAATATATTGAATCATGCAAACTAAAGTATTAAAGAATTCTCATGAATGTTCTTGCTAAAGGAACATAATGACTATAATATGGAAAACTAACATAACATCTTGAGACATAGTCTTGACTCTAAAGTTATAGACATTAAAACATATAGATGAGTCTATAAATATGAGGATCATTTAATAGTTGGCTCCCTTACAAAATTGAGTCTTGATCTATCCTTGTGCTTGATTCTTTGGGAACTACTATGCTCCTCCTCTCACCTGTGAACATCTCATCCCCATCCATTCATTGGAAAAAAGAGTGTTTGCTTAAGAGGCATGAGTATTATATATGTACAAAACTAAAGTAATAAGATATTGAAAAATATTCTTGAATATTATAAACATGAATATAACATTAAAATCTATAAAAAAATTTAAATCATAAATATTTTTTCTTTATTTAACTTAATTCTTATCTTTTACATATCTTTCTATGGAAACATGTAATCTGGTACCTAGGTCTCATGACCTGCACTAAGGTGTCTGGGTCACATAACCTGCACTCTAGGCTTGGGTTATGCATCTAAAATAGCCTACACTAAGGGCATGGGCCTCATGACTTGCATAAAGGGCCTGGGTCATGTCTCTCTTACATTGGCCTGCACTACGGTGCCTGGGCCACATGACTTGCACAAAGGGCCTGGGTCACATTCTTCTTGAGTTGACTTGCACTTGGACCTAGGTATAACTCCTTAATCTGATTCCATCTTATTAAATCTAATCTTAACATGAATCTTAATAAATTCTGACCTCATGGTCTTAATATGAAATCAAATCTTAAATCTTAAAGCATGAATCCTTATATAATCTTATCGTGAAGTCTTAAAGCATAAACCTTAATGGAGTTACTCATAAATCATAAAGCATCTTATTCTCCTTTTCTTATCATGACTTAAATCATGAACCTTAGCCTTATCTTGGAACTTAGTAATGACTTAGTACACCCTAATCTCATAATATTGTCATGGACTAAATTCTCAATACATCAGTCTTTATCTTGAAAACTTAATCTGGTCTTACTATGTTTGAAACTAATACTCTGATATTTTACTTAACTCTTAAATCTTAATCATTCTAGGAAATATAAATAACTTCTTAGTTCTCATATCTTTGTATATACATGAAATCTTAATAACATATTTCTACTTGAAATCTTAAGTACATGGTTATATCACATAATCATGAAAGTATGACAATATTACTTGCATATCTTATGTTGTAGTCTTATTCATTAATACGGATGATTACTAAGAAATATTATATAAACATGACCCTCTAATGTTTATCATAAATACTTGGTTCATTAAATCCACTCATTCTAACATATCTCAACTTCAGATATTAGTATATGTGAGAACACAATTATGTGTGAAAACTTTAATTGCATATCCTACTTAAAATCTTAGAACATTAGGAAGCATTAATCATAATGTCATATATGAGAAACATGTAAATGTATTGAGCTTAAAAAATATGAATACTCATGGGCATGAACCACATACCTAGATTAGTAGAAACAATGCTTTTTTTGTTCTCCTGATCTCAAACCTTGATTAACCTGTATACCAAGCCCAAACCCTTAGGACTTTCAAACCCTAATCACCCTAGGTCTAGATATTCTTTAAAACCAAATCACACTAGGTCCTAATACCTAGACTATTAGCTTGGTCTCGAAACATCGATCAAAACTCATATAAGGATTATCTTCATTTGAGGATTGTAGCAATTTCTATGAGTTATGCAAGGCAGAGTCCTTTTCTTGATATTAAAAAAATTATTTACCTTAATTTCTAGGCTGATCAAGTGGGCAACCCATGTGCACCAGAGTTTGCGATTAAAAGAATCATCCTCGCTCCTCCTTGTAGACAGTGATGCCTCTGTTTCCCCTATAAAATAGGGTGCCACACCATGGATTTATTGTTCTATCCTACCAGTATGTCGATGAGTTTCCTTAGAATCTTAGAGAACCACCTCTCTCTTTGGGTTGTATTGAGAAAGTCTACAGTCTTCATGTGCTTCCTCTTCTTTTCATGGTGTGAGGAAGCTTAAATATTGTAAACAATGAAGTTGCATAAGATTTCACCGATGGGAGTCTGTAATTAAAAGTTTGACTGAACCACATCGCCAAACAACACTTGAGCAAGCTCCAACAATCCCCAAGATGGTCACCCTACTCTTGATTTGGCTGATACAATGACTGTGTTGTGATCGGATTCTGAAAATCCTAAGGAGTAAGACGACCGCATCCAAGTTTTAACTCACAAAACCACCCTATTGGTGTAACAACCTTGCTACTAACGAACTCAGGAAGATGGTTTTGAGGTTCATCAGAACCTTGAAGCTCCAGCATTAGACCGCCTGAGGAAAATAGAGAAGAATTTTTCAAGAAGGGGAAACAACTTTATGGGGTGGAAAGCTAACAACATCAATGAGAAAAACTTCACAAGGGCCTACTAAAGGGTGCTGAAAGGAAAACCATACGGGGGGATACTGGAGTGGCCCAACTTTCACTCATGTTTCTGGTGAGAAAGTTGAAGAAAGATGGAGTTTGTTGGTTCATGGTAGGGATAAAACACAATGGTCAAAGGCATGCAGAAAAGGAAGTAATTAGGGGAAGGAAGCTTACCGCAAAGTCAATTTGGGAATGGGTGGTTTTTTATTTAGGTCCAAGCTCACCACTGTCGGTGATGGCCAAGGGATCCTTGGTGGGAAAATGGTGGCTCTTAGGTTAAATTGGAAGCATATGTGGCTCTTACAAAGTATAAAACTTCTGCATCATAAGTTATTATCACAAGCAATCATGACTATGCGAGGAAATATATTGCAAAGTTGATGAAGGAGGAACACGACCCTCATTTGGGTGTATTGTGAATAGGGGGATATAGGGTTCATGTTAGGACTAGATACACTCGCAAAATCTCATGATTCATCTGAGATTCTTAGTTTCCCACAATTTCACAAGCTAATTGGAGAAGATCATAGTCCCTCTCATCTAGACTCTTGTTCCTTGCAAACTCATCTTTCAACAAGAGAAAGATGATGAAGTTTGGCCCTTAGGTGGCTATCTCATGGCTAATGTGTGGTGTGGGGTAAATTACCCAACGATATTATCGTGTGACAACCCGACCTAGGTCCGTCCTAACTCTTACCAACTAATTAGTTAGCTACATTAGATATCTAGGTCATTAGATAGTCCATTTCTTTCCTTTTCTTGCTAAAATTAGTTAAAATAGTTAGGGTTATCCTATTTGAATCAAAATTTAACCATAGGCATATTCTCTTGACTAAAAAAGTTATGTGACCTTAGATTATCCATTTAAACATCCTAAAACCTGAAATAAAATCACTATCTTTAAGCTTCCATAATTCCTAATAAATCAGTGGGTAATGTTCTGTTCACCGAATTTGGCATAAATTATTATAATCGTTGGATCTTTCAAATTTTAGATAAAATCTTCTATATTTATAGATATTATTAAATCTAGGTGCACTGAATTATTCACAATATTCTAATTTACCTTCCATTATATTTAATGGCCAAAACACATTCAAAGCTTTTGAAAATTTAGGTAAAGCAATGTCTCATTATAATTAACTCAAAACATCCCTTGGTTACATATTTTCATAAGATGGGCTTTATTATATGGAAAATTTGCATAGAATACCCTCATGTTTTATAAATGTTTGTTTGAGTACATTTTTAACCATGTTTTAAATTGAGCCCATTTATACATAAAAAGTAATTGGGATGTTACAATACTACCCACCTTACAGGAATTTTGTCCTTGAAATTTGATTAGTCTACCCATGTTAGGGATTCACAAATTATATGTACACAATTACATAATGTTGTCTTTAATGCTAGTAAACATTATCAATCTAACATGTGAACACATTACTAATAGAGCTTGAGGTCTATCTCATATCATCATTAGCTAATATGATAATGAATCTAACTTGTCTTTTTTTATGGAATTAAACTAGGGTTGAATTCCACTTTAAATCCAACTCACTTGCCTATGCCATTTTTTAATCATTTGTATGCATTCTAGGTCTTACGATGTATCTAATTCATATTTTGGTGACTATATGCCTAATACTTAACGATAACCCCTTTCTTGTCACCTTTGGATACATGTCTCTAGTCATATATCTAAAGGTGGAAAGTCTGATCATACTTAACATAGAGCCTCCCTTGTGCTTGATTCTCTGGGAACTACTATGCTCCTCCTCTCATTTGTGGACATCTCATCCCCAACCATGCATTGGAAAAAAGAGTGTTAGCATAAGTGGCATGAGTATTATACATGTATAAAACTAAAGTATTAAAATATTAAAAAATAACATTATACACATGAATAGAACATTAAACTCTATAAAAAAATTGAAACATAAATATATTTTCTTTCTTTAACTTAATTCTTATCTTTTAACTAATCTTTCTCTAGAGACATGTACTCTAGTACATGGGTCTCATGACATGTAGTAAGGTTCTTGGGTCACATAACATGCACTTTGGTCCTGGGTTATGTATCTAAAATAGCCTACATCAAGGGCCTAAACCTCATGACTTGCACAAAAAGCTTGAGTCATGTCTCTCTTCCATTGATGTGGACTACGATGTGTAAGCCACATGACTTGCACAAAGGGCATGGGTCATGTTCTTCTTGAGTTGACTTGTACTAGGGCCTAGGTCTAACTCCATAATCTGATGCCATCTTATTAAATCTGATATTAACATGAATCTTAATACATTCTGACCTCATGGTCTTAACATGAACTCAAATCTTAAATCTTAAAGCATGAAACCTTATATAATCTTATCATGAAATCTTAAAGCATAAATCTTAATGGAATTACTCATAAATCATAAAGCATCTTACTCTCACATTCTTGTCATGAATCAAATCATGATTCTTAACCTTATCTTGGAACTTAATAATGGCATAGTACATCCTAATCTGACAATATTAACATGCACTAAATTCTATCAGTCTTTATCCTAAAAACTTGACCAGGTCTTACTATGTTTATAACTTAAATTATGATATTTTACTTAACTCTTAAATCTTAATCATTATAGGAAATCTAAATAACTTCTTATTTTTCATTTCTTTATCTATACATGAAATCTTAATAACATATTTTTGCTTAAAATCTTAAGTACATGGTTATATCACATAATTGTGGAAGTAAGACAATGTTACTTGAAAATCTTAGAACATTAGGACACATGAATCATAATGTTGTATATGAGAAACATGTAAATTCACTGAGCTTAATAAATATGAATACTCACATGCATGAACCACATACCTAGATTAGTAGAAATAATGCTTTTTTGATTCTCCTGATCTCAATCCTTAATTAACATGTATACCCAGCCCAAACCCTATATTAGGTCTTTCAAACCCTAACTATATATTCTTGAAAAACAAAACATATCAGGTCCTAATAACCTAGACTATTATCTAGGTCTCAAAAAATTGATCAAAACTCATATAAGGATAATCTTCATTTGAGGATTGTAGCAATTTCTACGATTTATGCAAGGTAGAGGCATTTTATTTATATTAACAAAATGGTTTACCTTAATTTCTAGGGAGATCAAGTGGGTGACCCATTTGCACTAGGGTTTGTGATTAAAGGAATCATCCTCACTCTTCCCCCATAGACCGTGATGCCTCTACTTCCCCTATAAAATATGGTGCACACCATGGCCTTGTTGTTCTATCCTACCAGTCTATCGATGAATTTCCTTGGATTCTTGGAGAACCACCTCTCTCTTTGGCTTGTATTGAGTGAGTCTAGAGTATTCATGTCAACCCCATGGTGCTTCCTCTTCTTATCATGGTGTGGGGAAGCTTGAATATTGCAAATGATGAAGCTGCATAGGATTCTGCTAATGTGAGTTTGTAATTGGAAAGTTTGACTAAACCACATCACCAAGCAATGCTTGAGTAAGCTCTAGCAATCCCCAGGATGGTCACCCTACTCTGGATTCAAATGATATAATGAATGTGCTGCTAGCGGATTTTGGTGATCCCCAGGAGGAAGATGATCACATCCAGGTTTTGACTCACAAAACCACCCTACTAGAGTAACCACCTTGCTACTAACGAACTCAGGAAGATGGTTCTAAGGTTCTTTAAAACCCTAAAGCTCTAGAATTAGGCTTCCCGAGGAAAATAGAGTAGCATTGCTCAAGAAGGTAGAAAGACTTTAGGGGGTGGAAAGGTAACAACATCGATGGGAAAAACTTCACAAGGGCCTATTGAATGGATACAAAAAAAAAACCATAGGGGGACGCTACTGGAGTGGATCAACTTTCATTCACATTGTCGGTGAGAAAATTAAAGAATGGTGGAATTTGTTGGTTCATGGCAGGGATAAAACACAATGGTCAAGGGCATGCAGAAAAGGAAGGTATATGGAAAGGAAGCTTACCGCATATTTAATTTGGGAAAGGGTTGCTTTTGCTTCAGGTCCAAGCTCACCACCATCGGTGATGGTCTAGGGCTCCTTGGTAGCATAATGGTGTCTCTCAGATTAAATTGGAAGCATTCGTGGATCTTAGGTAGTATAAGGAAAACTTCTGTGTCATAAGTTGTTGTCACAAGCAATCATGGCTATGCACTGAGGGCTACCGCAAAGTTGGCGGAGGAGGAAGACGACCCTTGTTTAGGTGTATTGTGAAGAGGGGGATTTATGGTTCACGTTAGGACTAGATATACTTCGGAGATCTCAAGCTTCATATGGGAGTCTTAGTTTCCCACAATTTTGGTTGGAGAGTGAGATAATTGGAGAAGATCATAGTCCCTCTCATCGAGACTCTTGTTCCTCGCAGACTCATCTTTCAGCAAGAGAAAGATGATGAACCTTGGCCCTTAGATGGCCATCTCACAGCTAATGTGTGGTGTGGGGGAAATAACCCCACAATATTATTGTGTGATAGCGTGACCTAGGTCCGTCCTAACCATTACCAACTAATTCGTTAGTTACATTAGTTATTTAGGTCATTAGACAGTCAATTTCTTTCATTTTCTTGTGAAAATTAGTTATAATCATTAGAGTTATTATATTCTAACCAATAATTAACCATAGACCTATTCTCTTGACTAAAAAAATTAAATGACCTTAGATTCTCCATTTAAACATCCTAAACCCTAAAATAAAATCACTATATTTAATCTTCCATAATTCCTAATAAATCATTGGGTAATCTTCTGTTCTCTAAATTTGGCATTAAAACCTAAATTATTATCATCATTGGATATTTCAAATTTAAATCGAATTAGCTTCTATATTTGTAGATATTATTAAATCTAGGCACACTCAATTATTCCCAATATTTTAAATTACTTTTCATTATATTTAATGGCCAAAACACATCCAAAGCTTTTGAAAATTTAGGTAAAGCAATGTATCATAATAATAAACTCAAAACATCCCTTGGTTACATATTTTCATAATATGGGCTTTATTGTATGGAACATTTTCATAACATACCCACATGTTTTATAAGTTTGTGTTTGAGTACATTTTTAACCATATTTTAAATTGAGCCCATTTATATATATATATATATATATATATATATATATATATATATATATATATATATATATATATATAAAATTAGTGTGTTACAATATCTTGCATTCAATAAATCATCTGATAAGATATGAACTATGCTCACCAAAAAGTGCACAAAGCATACTATTTGGCCAAGTGAAACCATTGCCAGAAAAACTTTGATCCTTGCATCAAGTTCTCAAATTGTTATAAAACCTTAGGCCAAAATTTGTCATCATCCAGTCAAAATATAACTACCTCATTCTTAATGATGGTGATAATGAAATCCCTATAGATTATCTCATTGTCAAGAAGTTTGTTGATGGTCAAGGGCCCTCTTAGAGATATCAAACTTCAACATCTTGTCATATCTCATTAGATTTATAGGAAATACATCCTCCTCAAAGAAGGAGGTGTTACGTCCCAATATTTGAGGCCTCAGATAAAATGATCTTATTAGGAAATATTGGACTACCCATATCACCAAGGTACACCTCCGTTCAGGGAGCCCATCACTAAGAACTATTTGGTTAAGAATGCTCATCTCAAAGTAGTACTAGGATGGGTGATCTGTGGGGAAGTTGATCCTGACTTGTCTGTGAGTAAGGAAAAAAGCATGCAATTAGGGCTAGTGGTGGTATGTGGGGCTAGTTGTCATTCTTAAAACTCTACTAGAGACATGGGAAATGGGCCTAACTTTTACAAATGATATCAGAGAGAAAACCCCTCCAGTTGTTGGGGCCCACATAGGCATGTGGCATGCCAGTCTTGAGTTGTATGGTTCGGTCATGTAGAAAAGGGCTATCCATGGTGATATATGCACTCTTGCTCTAGTAGACGTGAATGGAAGTTGGGTGCACATGGGTCAATATGGGTCTATATTGAAATGGAGATGATTATGAGGCCTTATAGTTGAGCCTTGACGAGGATGACAAGAGTCTAGGTGGTGGAGATAGTAATGTCCTAGGATTTGATACCTTGGATAAAATGATCATGTAAGGAATGATTAGAGTACCCATATCACCCACGTGCACTTCCTAATCGGGGAGCCCATCACTAAGAACTATGTGGTTAAGCATGCTCAATCTAGAGTAGTATGAGGATTGGTGACCGGTCAAGAAGTTGATCTAGACTTGTGCATGAGTGAGGACAAAATACACAGTTAAGGCTAGTCATGGTATGTAGGGCCAGTCTTCCCTCTTAATTGCCTTGGGTAGTAGGCTTGAGTGTTACAGAATATGTCTAAATCCAACATAAACTCCATATTTTGAGCCCTTGATACTCTCTTAGACAATATCCTTGACAAATCAACTATGACATATTATGTTGAGGGGATACAATTCTATTGTTTTAGATCAATGATGCAAAATAAATGCAACTATGATGTCTTCTTCTTCTAGAATATGTGGTCCCCCAATGAATATTTTAGGATCTTCCTAACTTAGTGAGGTATTATGGCTCTTTCAATCTTTGTTTCCAATCAACAAAAATTACCAAACGACATTGAAGTCTAGCCCATAAAAATCTACTTTACTGAGGAATTCTATGATCCATGGTGATATTATGAATGGAACAAAAGAAGTGCATATCCCTACCTTTGCACTTGAATAGCTCAAGAAGGCTTTACTCATTGATACCCACCTTTTCACAATTTTGGTGATCTATGAAGACCTCTTGAGCCTCTAATTTGTTATCCTCAAAAGCCAAAATATGTCTACAAATAATCTCTAACTTAGGAAAAGGTGTGAAAAACTACATCTATGATTTCAAATATAAATCAAAGTAAATTCATAGTGGAATTGATCCCATAGATCACATGTTTATTTTTGGATATTTACCAACCATCTTATCGAGACAAGCCTATCGAATTTGACTATATTCTTCATCAACAATGAGCTCAATCACAAAGAAGTGGTTTTTAAATCCTCTACTAGATAAAAGGAATGTGTTATAAAATCAAGAACAAGTTACTTTAAAAAGAATACGATAAACTTTGGGGAGAGTACCTCATGGATGTCATCTACTCTCTAGGATTTTGATATCTAGAAGCCATTAGAGACAAACAACATTTTAAAATTCTACTCACTCTTATTCCTAATTTCTCTATCTTTACTAGAGGAAAAGTAAGTCTTTAAGAGTGGAGTGGGAAATAATGAGTTGATTCTCATATAATTTTTTAACCCTTAACTCTTAATTTTTTTCTCTTTTTTGAAAATATTCTTTTATCGTCATTTTCCTAATTTCTTTCTTACATCTAAAATATCTAGTGAAAACCCTTAGGATGATTTATTCACCAAACTATATTTATATATTTTCTTTTCATTGGAGAGTAAGCAATTATTCCAAAATTTTGGAATTAAATTTGACAAATATTTCCTATTATTCGCAAAAGAAATTAGTTTTTATGAAAGATAATTTCTTATCATATCCTACTCATGTTGTTCATCTAGAAGTAAAATTTGATATCTTATGAAATGTGGTGTGATAGGATGTGGTTTGTAACATCCCACTTATTAAAATATACACAGTGCTAGAAGCATTATTCTCAATGGGGATGTCACAAACTACTAATCATTGTAAAATAGAGTAAATGAATCACCATGCATTATTTTGAATTGATTCATACATGGGAATACTACAAATTTTTCATCTTGAAATCTAGATCTACTGAGACAAACTTGGTTAACATAACTAAGGCATGATGTCAAAGATTTCTAAAAGATTGGATCAACTTGGTATATGGCACCCCTCCAGGTCTTTTCTTCCTGAAGATTCCTTGAGCTAGTCCTTACATGTTATATAGCTTCTTCCTCCAAAGCTTGCTCCTTACCTACAGGCATCAAACCCCCAGTCATGCATCAAACAATTTGTAAGTGGAACTAAACACATTATAACTTGAATTAAACATGTAAACTAAAAATATACTTTAATCATTAAACATTGAAAAATATACACAATTGCTTTTAAATCAATTTTTTATATTGACCTATATAAGAATCCTCAGAATTACACATAAGTGCCTCTTCTCTTATGCATCGAAGTGCCTCTTAGTTTTTCTATGAAGATCCTCTTAGTGAGGATTTTACATAAGTTGTCTTTTATCATTATCTTTCTCTTATGTTTCCTTTAGATCTTATTTGCAACTTCTTAATGTTCATTAAGTTGATACAATAATATTGACAATAAACATGACATTTAGTTCATTAGATTTATTGGCTGTAAGAAATTGAATTAATAAGTTACCTTCAAAGTATTCATTATATTTCATACATACATACATAAAATCAAACAATACTTATGTTCAATTAGCATGGAACACTTACGTTTCTCTTATAGAAGATCCTACTTCTCTTCCTAGGTCGAAGGAGATCTAATCACCCTGAATGAAGGTTGGCAGAAATCTCTGGTGATCAAGTAGGGAGTCAGTGCCTGGATAGGATTTGCAAGAACATAGGTTAGTGTTCTTTTCCTTGGTATCCTAGGATCATTTGAAAGGTCCCATTTATAGGTTTTAGGGGTCTAGAATCTTCTTCTAAAACTGGGTTCAATTTTGATTATCTTTTATCCTTGAATTTAACATTACCCATTATCCTAATTTACATGTATTAAATGATAAAGATAGGTGAAAGTACTTTTTCTTTGTTAATTACTAAAGTCCAACTTTCGTGGTCAAGATATTTATGTCTTTTTAATGACTTTCCTTTATTATCTTTCAATATCTTTTGTTTGAGATATTTATAAGGAGAAAAGAAGAGAGATTGTATTATTATTTACTTTAATTGTTTATCAAAATTATGACATTAACTAAATTACCATTACATTTTATTTATAATCACAAGGAAAAAGAGAGAAGAGTGAGAGAGTTGTACCATTCCTTTCATAATTACATAATGTCTTATTTTTGTGTAACTAAGATCAAAAGACATTATTTCATTTTTGAAAAAATCACAAAAGGGAAGAAAGAGAAAAAGAACTTTAATTTACATGTACATGAATTAAATATATAGAAAGAATAAGAACTTGATTTCAATGTGTTATTTAAAAATATTTGAATGTGATTACTCACTCCCATATAATTCATATTTGTTTGAAATGATGTTATGATTATGGAATAACAAAACAATTTTTAGTTTTCCATATTAAATACATCAATTTTATCTCCAACTTAAATAACATCTTGTCATCCATAATTACATATCTTTTCCATAGTACGCCTCCTAGTTGTGTTGGGAAGGTGACAGATCAAAACCCACACTTATGTACAATGTCCAATTAATATATCTCTCTTGAATAATCACATTGTATGCAATTATTCAAACTTTGGAATGCTAAAAAGAATCAAACTCTCCTTATGGTTTTCATTTTGACTAATTCAGACAAATAATTAATCAATGTTTATATTATTTTGGTTTTGCATGCCTTAAATGAATTCACATTATGTTTACAATTATTTGAGTGGTCAACATCTTCGAATGGAAACCAAATTTGAATCACATGTTAATTAATTAGTCTAGATCCTTCCTCAACAATAACATTAGAGTTTGGCATATCTTTTATACACAATTTCTTTATTGGCCATTTAACTTGATTCTTATGTATTTAAAAGATAACAATGTGAAACAACTTTCCTTAATTGTTTCTTTGAGTCTAAAAATGAAATAAGAAATGGGTGTCCTCTCTAGATTTAGTTTATATGCCTTTTGAAGGAGTTTTCTTAAAGAGAGAGGAAAAAAGATAACGTTAAATGTATTCAAAAGGGGAAAAAGTAATATCAACATCATGTGATTGAATGGATATTATTTTCTATGCATTCAAAATTAAGCCATCAAGTGCATTACATTTTTCTTTATGTCTTTTGAGATTCCAAAGAGGAGGGGAGAGAAATAGTGAATAATGTTGTTTCCCTTTTATGTTAAAAGCTATCAAAGAAAGAATGCTTCTTCTTCAAGCTATATGTTATAGAATTTTGAATTCTACTGCTTCTATCTTCCTCTTTTATTTCTTTTAAACATGTTCAAGGATGAGTGAGATAAATAGAGAAGGGAAAGCATTTATTCAACATTTTAAGTTAGTTGTAACACATGATAGCATATGTATAAGAGAAAGCTTATTTTTATTTTTATTTTGTTTTTCTATAAGAAGTATAATTTCAAAGTCTTTTACATAAGCCCTCCAACTAATTTTATATAATAATATCATTTTCTAATTTTTAAATAAATTGTGAAAATTGGGGTGTGAAAAGTAACTTCTTGGTATAATTTACTTATGTTGTCTTCTAAATTGTTTCTCTTATTAACTATTGAGATTTAGATCTTTGTAGAGCCAACATCAGTTGAAATCAAACCAAGCTAGAATGTTTTAAAAGATCAACTCGGAAGAATAGAAGAAAAAAAAAGAAGAATGACCTGAGGTGGAAGTCCAATGCAAGTACCGTGAGGTAGTGATTGGATTCATCAAGGAAGTTCTAACACCTTAAACACCACTATCAATACATGAAAATTTTCTTATAGAAAAAGAATAACCATGACTGTGTTTTGTCACATAATATCACTTACATTTTGACCAGAGGATACAATCCTTCTCTTCAAAATAGTGAAGATTCACCATGTGCCAATTGAGGTTATACAAAGAGAGTAAGAGTTTTTAAATACCAATATCTACTTACATATTATAAGAAAGCTATCAACATTTAGTAAAAGTATTTGACACTTGTAGGATGGAATCCAAGAAGAATGACATCTGATATGATTACTGAAATATAAGTTTCTTTAATTGAGTAGGAAATGACTTCAATATGCTTGAATATCTTCATAATTATGCACAAACAACCCGGAAGAGTTTGAAAAGTGACAAATATTCTATACTTCCTTATCTATGAATTTTCTAAGCACATCTTCATAATTCTCTTTCTAGGGAGATTATTTTTCGATAAACAAAAGCCTTTCTTCAAAAGTTTTTCATTATCTTAAAAAACTACTATGATTGCAGACAAGTATGTTTTAAGTGTGAAGTGGTTGTAACAACATTTTTTTAATGTTCTCTTATTTATACATAGCTTCATTTTTAACTTTGAATGTAGAGATAAAATTGTAATTTTGCCTATATTTTGATATTCTTTTCAACTAGGCATGATATACAAGAAAACATAATTTTATGCTAAATTTGATTATTACTCAAGACATATTTGGTCATTTCTCATTGTATGTTTTGAACCTTCACCAAACACATCAACGACATGCGAACTCAATAAACGAGGTCCTGATACAACCGAAGAAGCAAAAAAAATTTGATGATATCCAACAAGATGGGTTTCCATAATCAGATAGCCTCCAAGCATATATGACCATCTAAAGAAGAAAATCTATGAGGATTTAAATATCAATTTTCAAGTTTGTGTTCTCTAAGTCAAAGTGACTTGTTGTATTCAATGCAATCAAATACAAAGAGAAATCTTCTATATCCTTCCACAACTAGGTGAAATGACTTCCATCTAATCAAATATGAATTCCATATAACTCGACATTTGTCCTGATAGGAGACGAAGTGATTGAATACTAGAAGTGATTCAATCCTTATGTGACATGACCTTAACCTCATACCACTAAACTATTGACAAAAAGACACTATAACCATCTCACATGCCCCAAGTCTTAAAATAGAATCCCCTCACCAATCTTGTCGTGGTTTGGAGCACTAATCACTTCTTATTCACTTACATTTCCCTCTCTTCATCCATCCTCTTCATTCTTCATGTGACGATGTCACATTTTGACAAAGACCTCTCGTATAGTCAACCACAGACTACCTTGCCTCCCTCACACTCCACTGCACTATAGATCGACGAGTGATATAGTCAATAGAGGACATGTTGCAATGTCATAAAGACCCAAAAGATCCACATCGACATCATCATAGAAATATAAGTCCTCTTTGCAATTATAGTTTCTCTGATTCTCCTTTTCTCCACTATTTGTACCAATGAAGGATCTCAACTCTTCCCTCAAACAATGTAGAGCCAACTCAGGCATGAGAGACAAATCCCATGTCTAGATTGGAGGCTATGTTCCTCAACCACGCTACTTCTTCATTATAATTATCATGTTATATAGATATCGACATATTTTTTCTACCAATTGTCTTTCTAGATTAAACGTCCTTTTAGAATGACCACGAGAGTGGCAGTCTATCGGTGAACTCTGGTAGAGAGGAGAGATGCCCAGATCCTGTAAGAGAAGGGTCATGTTGAATCATATGATTGTTGTGGTATTACCTTCATGTATTGATAGTTAGCCATGGGAAAGACAATGTCTACTAAATCTGTATGTCATGTCAAATTGAGAGAAGGCTCGGTGTGGCAATCTTGACAATCACTAGTTGATATCGATGGTGTGATGGTTATAATTGAATAAGTAGTGTGGTCGAGAGAAAAGTCGATCAAGATGTTTCTCACTCATGTCACACTGTTATTACTTAGTTCACTTTCTATATTTTATATCACATCAAGATAGCTAATACAAGGCGTCTAGTGGCTTGCAGTTATCTTCGGAAATCCTTGAGATTGATCACAAATACAATACAGTTGATCTCGTGCACATACGTGAAAAGTAATTGTGTGTTCGGTTTTATCTATACTACTATAAAAAGTGGGAGTTTTTTGAACAAATTACAAAACACACCACTGACCAATCAGATTGCTCTAATTTGAAATACTACACCCTCCTTGACTCTCTCTCTTCTCTCCTTTTTCAAGAATTTTCTTCTTTTTATTGGTACTTTTCTTCTATCAAAAACACCAACCACACCCCACTCTCTCGCAAAACAAAAAAAACTACTACATAACCATGTTCTCCCTCTCTCACCGGAAAACGCAACCACATAATCCACATAGGCCACACTCTTCGAGCCATTCTTTCCATACAACCCATGCCATCCATTAGTATATTTTCTCCTCCAAGTTACCCCATTATCTTGTTATCAACCACAAAAGTAGTGCGCTAAAAGGAAAACTGAAATCCCATCATCCCGTCGATTATAAAATGGCCACATTAGAAAGAAAAGAAAAATGAAACATCGGCTCTGTTCTATTCTAACTTTTTTTAAACTCTCATTAGCCTTTGTTCTCTCACTCTCTATCCTCATTCCATTAAGATTCATTCCTTGATCGTCTCTCTCTCCTATTATTGATATCTCCCTCTCCCATTATCTCAAATACAAAACTTTCATAAATAAATAACCAAAAAAAATATGCATATACATGAGATATCTATTCTATTATGAAAATAATTTTCTTAAAAATTATGAACATGCTATTTTTTCCTCTATGTTCTCATTTTTACTCACTCTCATCTCACAATTTTGCTCATATTTTCCTCTATTCTAATTACATTTGTTCTTCCAAGTCTCTTGGTCTCCACTCCACCTCCCTCCCTCCGTCCTTCACGTAACTACTTTGACCTCATCTTGTTAAAACAACTCCTAAATACCCTCCCAACAAAAGGCAACGCTCCCTCTCTCTCTCTCTCATAATATCTAGTTGCTAATTAGTTCTCTCATGCACTCTTGTTAATTTTTTTCATTATACCATCCCCAATCACTTTAAAGAATGTTGTCTCTATCTCCTAGACCAAGTAATTGCCATAATGCCGAATTGTCAAATAAATAAATTAAAACATGGTTGTATTGACTATTTTCAGATCTTTATTACTCTGTGGTATGAACAAGTAAAAAAACTGACTTTCAAAATTTCTTCCAAAACCACCCATCCTGACTACTTCTCGGTCTCCTTATTTCACAAAGAAAAATTCTACCCATAACCCTCCACATCCCCGGGAGCCTACCCGGTCCTTGGGATTGGGCTCCTGCTGTACCAAATGTACATGTCAGCAGTAATTAAAATAATAAAGGATGAGGGAAGTAGAAGAGAGAGAAAATATTTTTGTCCATAACTTTCAATCCGGAGCATATGTTGAAATAAAATAAATTGCATTAGAATCCTTGTAAAAAATATTTTTCAACGAGACTAGTGTTGACATATTTTGAAATAATGATAATACGCGAGAAACATACTACCATATATTAGGATATCATACACATGTTCTGGATACAGACGTACAGTACTCGTGAGTACTATACTTTTGATTTATGCCTGATATATAATTTGTTAGGTATTATACTTATGCGTCAGTAACTGAGTTGAAATTAACATGTGGGTACAATACTTATGGTTGCATTTTATAGGTGATTTTTGACCTGATGTGTATTGTACTTTTGAGATCATTAACAACTAGGTACTCAACATATGTCTGCATTATGTAAAAGAAATTGTCCAGATGACTAATGTTGTTATGCGATTCTGAAGGTACTGTACTTATACTTCTACATCATTTATACGATTATGCTTGATTTTATAATTTGGTAAGTACTGTACTTATGCTTGAATATTAACAAGTGGTTGCAGTACTTATGAATCCATAAGTATAGTACTCACGAGTATTGTTGATCCTCCTTCATTCAAAAGTACAATACTCACGAGTATTGTGCGTCTGTACCCAAAACATGTATATGGTATCCTAATATATGGTACTATATTTTTCGCATAATATCATTATTTCAAAATATGTCAACACTAGTCTCGTTGGAAAGCATTTTCTACAAGGATTCTAATGCAATTTATTTCGTCAAAAAATACGTTTCAGATTAAAAGTTATGGACAAAACCATTTCTCTCTGTTCTCCTTCTCTCACCCTTTATTGCTTTAATTGATGTTAAATGTTATTACAACAGTTAGTTGGCACAGCAACCAGTCCCGAGGACCGGGTATGCCAGCGGGTGGCTGACCGGTTGTGTGTAGCGTAACTCTTCACAAACTATTCACCCACTCTCGCCAATCCACTCCGCATAACTCCTACAATCTTGACAGTTGTTGTAGCAAGTGTATTTTATTCTTTCCACCTCATATCACATCTCCACGTTTCCGAAACAGATTTTCCACGCTCTATCATTATCCCCACGATCTCTAACAAACTAATAGTTGTGATTAACTTAACGCACAACATTATCCTTTCCTTCAGTCACTATAGAGTAACCACACTCTTTTGTATGGTGTCTAGGACTCAGGAGGCGTCTATCAACATTAGCTATATCATTGTTTACAAATCTATACTACTATAAAAAGAGCGAGTTTGATGCTGCACTCTCTTTGATTCACTCTATTCTCTCCTTTTTTCAAGGAATCTTGCTCCTACAAATATTTATTCCTACACTCTGTTAACTTTTATTATCTTTAAATTTGTATTTTCTCTCCATCCCACGGAAGCGGTTCCTTGATTCTCTCCTTTCAAACAACCAACACAAATATCTTTTACTGTATGGACCATTTCACGGACGAGTTTTCTCCCCACACATTTCCAACAAATTTTATATGTCACGTGCATGTGCACGTGTGCGTTCACTAGTCTTCCAGAAAGAAGTGGGTGTACACTGACAACACAGTGGCAGTGAAGATTGAAGAGGCCGCGTTCAGAGTTTCTTCTATTTTCTCCGGTTCACTCGCTATCCTCGCTCTCTTGCCTCTAGATGCGCAAAGATCATATAAGAGTTATCAGTGCGAGTCTACTGGCCCTCAAACTGACTCTGTTACGAGTCCTAGACACGGCAGCAATGTAGAAACCGGCTACATCATTAGCCTTCACCAAAGTGAGACATAATTGGGGATCCCTTCTATTTCTACCACTGTCTTTCTAGACTTATGGAAAGCTCTTAGTGGATTACTGATATGTAGGTATGTTGGTGTAGAAAGATTCTTTTCCCAATTTTCTTTGTAGTTTTCTTATTATCTAATCCGGAACAATATATGATTCTTTATTTTAAATCATATATATCTTCCAACTTCTCCACCAACAGTTATTCAGCTAGATGCCAACAAATTTGCATTTGCATGTATAACCATGAAGTGTCAATTATCAAACGTAGAAGCACGACAAAATTTTGACTCTATTTGTTGAATTTTCAGTAGTCATTTTGTCTAGGGAATTGTAATTATTTCCAACCTGCTTAGTCATAATTAATGATTTACCAAAGAAGGTGTGTGACCTTGCAAATTACAACAGTAGAAAAGCAATAATAGCTGACGATTACAAACTCATTTGCCGTTCTTGCTGTTTTTGTTCCAACAGGGTGAAGAGAGCGATGACATATTGCGGTGGGGATGTATGTGCAAGAAAATGGGATCTCAGAGAGATCCTTACCGATGACTTTAAATGTGCCTCTGCACAGTTGACTTCTAGATGGCCAGACACGACCAGAAGAGGCGGCAAATGGAATATACCTAGTATGGCAATTGATGATATTGTACTAACAAATACATTTATACATGTACAATGATACTTTATTCATAATTCTTAACATTCAAATGTATATATTTGACAAAGGAACTTTCATTGTTTCTTATTTCACCGGAGTATTGATTTGCAAAGAAAAATAGGAATTGCAATCAAATGCTTAGCTATATACTATTGAATTTTTTTATATTTTTATGATGACCCACCTATATGTAATTCAAAAAAATTCCTCTATCTATAAGAAGAAGAAGTCATTTTATTAGGAAAATGTATTCAGATATATCTAAGCAGGGTTTGTTTCTTGTACATCCACCAACATGTGCAACACTATTCAATTTTGTCTCTTCCACAAGGAACGTAGAAGACAAATCTATTTAACTATGCAAAGTAAAGCATGACATTTAAATTCCAATACATTATGTAATTGTTTTATACCATTTTCTTTGATTTTATGATATAAATATTTGAAGATCTTTGTACTTTTCTTAATTGAAGTTCTTTTCTCAACACAAAAATTTCCTTTCAACTAACTATTTGAATGCCAGATTTAAAAATATCAAAACAATTTGTCAAGTACAATATCATTAGAAGTAGGAGTCTAATTAAAAAAACAAATAGGCAATAGTAAGCTTTTATTTCTCCTTTTACCTACATATATTTGTTTTAATTTTCATTCCTTTTAATTTTCATATATGATATACTTGACAAAAACATAAATTTAAACAATACAATTTGAATGAAGTTTGTTACCGAAATAAAAATTTCAAATTTGATAAGTAGTTATAATCTTATATTTATGGTAAGTTCAATTTCAATAGGAAAGAAAATCCTCAATTATAGATTATATGGAGTTTCTTGTCAATGATAACGTAAGTTTAATTTGAATTTGGTGATAGAAACCTCAATTGTAGGTTACTTACGGCTTATTGTTAATGACAAGGACAAAATTTAAAATTTGGGTAAGTATATTGAATTACATATAAGAAAGATTGCAAGGAAATTTTATTTCATATCTAGAAAAAAATATTCAAAATAATATGTGAAAAGATAATTATGAACAAGGGCATTTTAGAAGTAAGTTTAAATTATGTATTACATAATTATTAACATTTTCAGAATATATCATTTGGTAATACAATATATATGTTGTATGTGTATTCCATCTTATCATATAGTTTAAATAATATTATTTCAATTATATCAGAAAATATATACATGACACCTATAATGTGCGATTATAATTATACTTTTAAAATTATGGCTAAATCTGTTCCAATTAAAAAATAACAAAATTTATTTTTCACGTACGTGGTACGTGTGTGTTTACTAGTACATTTAAAACTTCACGTTCTTTTCGAACTAGGGCGCCGGTATTTGACAGAAGACCACATTTGAAACCCAAGTCATTCACACAAACCAATTTTGCGCTTGTTAACTAATGTAAATAAATATATAATTTTCATAGACAAAAAGCAGTCAATTTTGACGACAATTTTATTTGAAGTGGCGCTTTCCTGGTTCACGCGCTTTTATAAAAAAATAAAAAAAATAAAATAAATCGAATACGAAATGATAAAACACCATATGAAGTGCTGTTTTCTTCATACCCTAAAACAAAGTTTTGTTTTCTCCTAAAGGGCGAAAACGCCAATGTTCCGATATTATTGTGCTGACGAAGGGTTCAATTTTTCTTTCTTGGCCCGTATTATAACCATTTTCTGAGCTTGTAGTAGCGAATTCCATGATTACAGCCTACCAATCGGCTTGCCAATGTGCGATTCCTTTGCACATTTGAACGAGTAAACAATTGCCTGGGTGTGATACGAAGCGAAACCCCTCTCCAGAAGGTGGCGGCTTCCTTCTTCTTCGGCGCCGTTCCTTGTAGCAGCCGATTGCCGCCGACTCTGGTTCCTAGAGATGGACAGGAAGAAGGCGACGTCGGTGTTTATCCTCGCCTTCGTTATCTTCTTCCACTTCACCGGTACTACTCACTAGCTCCTCTCTACAATCTGTTTCCTGTTTTAATCGCGTTCCGAATTGGTATTCTGTCGCCGGAATAGTACTGTTTGGGAAAATTGCCAGTTCTTTTGGAATCTATGCTCCACAATCCACATTATATTGGGAAATCTTAATTCAACACCGTTGACTCCGTTGTGCCTGACAGATCGCACTCCAGAAGACAGTTGAAGTATAAGCAGGGATCATCGCCAAATTGATCTGGACCCTTTGCTTGGAATTATAATGCAGCTATGCAGTAGATTGCGATATAGGACAGAATAGTGTTGAAACCGGAGTAAAAAGGGAAACAATGTAATAAATTGTTGTAGTGATTTTCAAATACGCTGGCCTCAGATACTTGTCAAAGAATCAGAGAAGTAGAAAAAAGAGAGGAGCTACCAAATTAGCTTGGACATCAATAGAATTCAATGCTTGAGTTGAATAATTAGGGTCTGTTTGGTTGCAAATCAAGCCCAATTTGTAGAAACTACAGGCTGAACTTCATGTAATAAGCTATAGAAAACTAATTGTCCAATGTGGGGCGCAGTTGGTTTCCCAAGTTTTATAAGTCTAACCTCACATAGACAACTATTTTAGCTGCAAGCAGACCCTTGTGGATATGATGCACATCAAAAATTAAAAGGATAAGCCAAACTTAACATTATATACCCCGGTAACGGGTGGTTTGGGTTCAGACCCTGGTGAATACACCATTTGATTTACCTCATAGGTTCCCACACATCTCGGCTTCATGTAGCTTGGAAAAATGATCACCCCCTTCTGTTGTTACCAAAGAAGACTAGGCTCTTCCTCACGCCTCATGGGTTATATATTGTTTCGGAATGATGGGCAGTAGATTCCAAGTCTTTGAAGCTCTGCCATATTGCATCATCCAGGATTAGGCAACACCAAATTCTTTGTATGACCTGCCCCCCTGTGAATAAGAGGGTGCTGCGGCCTAATTTATAATAAAGAATAATGACAGGGATATGGACAAGGCCTGGTTTCTCTTCACTGTTTTTGGTATTAAGCATCTCAGCTCCATGTCTTAAGATTCAAGAGTTTTAAGTTTTCTCTAAAAGTCGGCAACGAGATTGCTTATTATTGGATAATAAAAAAGAATACATTGGGCTCTCTTTTATAAGACAAGAGAGTGTACAGGATTTAGAGATAACCAATATGGGATAAAGAGTAAAAGAAAAAAGACGATAAGTAAAATACACTAAGTAAAGAAAAACAGTAAAGTGTATATACTAATACTCCCCCTCAAGCTGGAGAGTAGATGTCAATCATGCCCAGCTTGGATGTCATAGTAGCAAATCTCGTCTTTGGAAGAATCTTTGTGAAGATGTCAGCCACTTGATCAGAAGTAGGGATGTAGGGAGTGGATATCTGGCCAGATAAGACAGCTTCGCGAACAAAATGGCAGTCCACCTCAATGTGTTTAGTTCACTCATGAAAAGTGGAATTACTGGCAATAAACGTAGCAACTTTGTTATCACAATACATCGGAATAGGAGAGGAGTCAGAAACACCAAAATCTTTCAGCAGGCTTCGAATCCAGAATAGCTCACAAGTAGTATGCGTCATGGCGCGATATTCAGCTTCAACACTTGAGCGATGAACCACAGTCTGTTTCTTGCTTCACCAAGTAACAAGGTTTCCTCCCACAAATGTACGGTAGCCAGAAGTGGAGCGTCGGTCAAGCTTGCTCCCAGCATAGTTAGAATCAGAATAACTAAGGAGTTTACAATGACCATGTTTCTTATATAGCAGACCTTTCCCAGGAGAGCTCTTCAAATATTTAAGAATGTGGCAAACAACGTCCCAGTGACATTGCCGGGGTTTATCTAGATATCTACTAACAAGCCCGACAACAGAAGTAATATCAGCTCGTGTAACAGTCAGATAAATAAGCTTACCAACCATGCGTCGATACTGATGATGGTCAGGATAGGCAGGAGAGTTCTCATCATCCCAGTCAGTATTTGGATCCAGAGGTGTGCTAGCAGGCTTAGCACTTAGAAGTCCAGTTTCAGAAAGCAGATCCAGAACATATTTGCGTTGAGACAGACACAGACCAGAAGAGGACCGAGAAACTTCAATGCCAAGAAAATACGGCAGAGAACCAAGGTCTTTGGTAACAAAGTGTTTCTCCATATAGCACTTGGTAGCTTGAATGCCTGCAGGATCACTCCCTGAGAGAATGATGTCATCAACATATACAATAAGGATAACAATGTCAGCGGTAGTATTTTTGACAAAATCAGAGTGATCTGACTGGGAGCGTTTAAAAAAAAATTTCTGAAGAATAGTACTTTGTTTATCAAACCAAGCACATGGACTCTGTTTCAAATCATAAATGGCCTTCCTCAGCCTGCAGACCTTAGAGGACTCCCCCTGAAGCACAAATCTCAGGGGTTGTTCCATGTAGACCTCCTCATGTAGGTCCCCATACAAAAAAGCATTCTTTACATCAAGTTGATACAAGGGCCAATCAGAATTAATAGCAACAGAAATAAGAATCCGTAGAGAGTTCAGCTGAGCCATATGAGAAAAGGTCTCAAAGTAATCGACCCCGTAAGTTTGTGTATAGCCTTTCGCAACAAGTCTCGCCTTCAGTCGTTCAACCGTGCCATCCGGTTGATATTTGGCAATAAATACCCAGCGAAAGCCAACTGGAGAACAATCTACAGGAGGATCAACCAGCTGCCAGGTGTTGCGTTCAATAAGAGCTTGCAGCTTCTATAGCTTGTCGCCAAGCAGGATGTTTAAGAGCCTGAGAAGCATTTTTAAGAATAGATATAGCAGAAAGAGCAGCAGTAAAGTTTGCAAAATTAGTCCCCAGATTATCAGTAGTATAGAAATTTCCAATAGGATGTTTAGTGCAAGTTCTAGTTCCTTTCCTCAAGCTGATAGGAACATCAAGATCAGAGAATATACCTGCGGTGGTATTTGATCTGGCACGGAGGATGAAGACGTTGGAGGGGCCATAGAGGGAGTTGTTGTCTTCTTTGATATACTTTTAGAGGCGGCTTTTCATTAGGAGAAGCAGTATCGACAATATCAGTAATATCAGTAGTATCATCCATGATAGGTAAAGGTGTGTCCAGTAATAAGTCCGAAGAAAGAGCCGACCCGACAGACGAGTAAAATGGTATATGCTCAAAGAAAACAACATCAATAGATACAAACCATTTCTTTGACACAGGATCATAGCAGCGGTACCCTTTTTGAGTGCGCGAGTACCCTAGGAAGACACACTTAGTCGCTCTGGGATCAAGTTTGGTTAGACTGGGATGAAGGTTTTTGACAAAACAAGTGCTCCCAAAGATACGTGGAGGCACAGAAAAAAGGGGCGCATTCGGAAACATAATCTAATATGGAACTTGATTTCCAAGCACAGAAGAGGGCATTCGGTTAATTAGGTAACAAGCAGTAGAGATAGCCTCAGGCCAAAAATGCTGGGGAACATGATAATGAAACAGTAAAGTGCGGGCAACTTCAAGAAGGTGGCAATTTTTGCATTCAGCGACTCTGTTTTGTTGTGGCGTGTAAGCACAAGAAGTTTGGTGTATGGTACACTGTTTTCGACAAAGGAGGCTGACTGAGGCTTGCACAAATTCTAAAGCATTATCAGTTCGAAAGATTTTAATGAGTTTAGCAAATTGGGTTCGAATCTCAGCCAAGAAAACAGTGATATTGTCAAGAATAGTAGACCTATCTTTGAGCAAAAACAACCAGGTGGTTCGAGAAAAATCATCAATAAAACTCAGAAAATATCGAAATCCAGAAGTACTCGGCATAGAACAGGGTCCCCAAACATCAGCATGAATAATGTCAAATGGTTGTTTAGAGCTAATACATGATTTTTTGGAAAAAGATGCTTGGGTCTGTTTGCCCAGTTGGCAAGTCTCACAATGAAAAACAGAACTAATACATGGGGTAATAACTGTTTTAGCTTCGCTGCAAAAGGATGTCCTAAGCGATAGTGCTACTGGATGCCCGTCATCGAAGATGTCAAGTATGCTGCGGTCTTCGGAACGTCCAGGTAGTATAGCCCGTCTGGTCCCTCATGGCCCGAACCAATCGTCGTCCTCGTGCACAGATCCTGAAAAATAACACCATCCAGATCAAACGTAATCGAGCAACAAAGACTCTTCAGAATTCTATTGACAGATAACAGGTTAATAGGAAACTTAGGAACATAAAGAGTAGACCGCAGAGGCAGGCAACCAGTGGTACAGATATCACTAATTCCATTAATAGGTGTCTTAGAGCCATCAGCCAGTGTCACAGGAGGTATAATAGAAGTAGTTTGCAGTTTAGAAAATAAAGCAGGATTGCCAGAAATATGAGATGTCGCACCGGAATCAATCACCTACGAATTTTTACCAGACTGTGTTAGGAGGGCGGTGCTACCATCAGTAGAGGCGTCAGCAGAAGAAGCAAGACGAGCCTGGAGAAGTTTCTTGAATTCGGACCATATCCAATCAGCAGAAGGCGGAGCAGAGGTAGTAGCAGTCTCAGGCTGATCCGTCGTGACTTGGTTTGCCCAGGTGGGCTTGCCATGCTTGATCCAGTAGCGGTCTTCATTATGGTTTGTCCACTTGCAGAAGGTGCAGAAACGAGGTTCAATAGATTCAGCGCCAGAGCCACGTCCAGGTGCAGTAGAGCGTCCACGTCCACGGCGCCGACCACGTCCGTGGCCTCGGAAGGAGTCTCCAGTACGAACAACGAGGGCTACTCCATCGGAAGTGTCATGAAGATGCTGCGAAACAGATGGCAGACATTGAACCCTTTTCAAAACATCTCGCAGGGTGGGCAGAGGATCACTGGATAGGATCTAATCAACAACTCCAACGAATGAAGAAGGTAGACTAGCGAGGAACTGAACAAGCATAAGTTCATTCCGTTGATGCTGAACTTCAGTGATGCCGACAGAAAGAGGATGATACACCTGAAATTCATCCCAGAGAGCACAACAACTGTTGTAGTAGTCCTCAATAGAGTCCATGGTAGTAAATTCATGTTTGGCCAGTTGCTTGAAGATTTCAAAAACCTTGGGATTTTGCTGATGAGAGTAGACGTGGGAAAGTTGATCCCACATCTCATTTGCAGTCTGGAGGTGGAGAAGAGACTGGATGATCTTTGGTTCGACGATGTTGACTATCCATGTCATAACACCGTAGTCCTCCTTGGACCAGCGATCGTAGGCCTGCTTAGTCTTTTCATCAGCCTCAGCAGCGGGGACCGCCGGTCCTTGATTGATAGATGAGAGTAGCGCCCTTGTGCTTTAACATAGAGCTCAAAGGAAACCGCCCAGAGGTGATAGTTGGAGTTATCCAACTTCACAGTGGTAAGACACAAAGTCCGTGGAAGATCAGGAGTCGCCATCGGAAGATGGAAGCACAGGCGCAGAGGGCAGCAGAAGTCAGCAGCATCAGCAGAAGTCAACAAAAGTCCAGTGCATGGACTAGTAGATTAATCACTCCACCATGAGGCGCAGACAGTTAGAGAAGGAGAAGCCTTTTACGCCGTCAACGTGCCAGAACTAGAAAATGTCGGGGCTGTCCGGAGAGTTTCGCAAAGCAAAACGAAGCACGAAAGAGAGACCTGTGGTAGATTAGGCCACAAGGATCGGAGTAGCTAGGAGATAGAAGGTTGGTGGAGAGATTGGAGAGGTGGAGGAGGGTCTAGGAGATGGCGGTGAGGGCTGATGGTGCAGCGGCAGGGAGGACAGCAGTTGCTGTCGGCGGTGTGGAGGAGATGGAGGGGTAGGCGACGGTGAATGGAGGGTGGAGAGGGTGTAGGTGGAAGAGGGGAAGAAGGAGAAGGGATGAGGAGGAGGAGGGGCAGCCGGAGGCGGGTGAAGGAGGTCGGGAGGGCGACGGGCAGTGCGGCAGCATTGTAGCGGCACTGTAGCAGCGGCGGGAAAAAAGGAAGGGGGGTGGCGGTGGCTAGGGTTGGTGGAGAAGATGGCGGCTAGGGTTGGGGTGAAGGAGGGATTAGGTTTAAGCTGGATCGGCCCGCTCTGATACCATCTAAAAGTCGGCAACGAGATTGCTTATTATTGGATAATTAAAAAAAATACATTGAACTCTCTTTTATAAGACAAGAGAGTGTACAAGATTTAGAGAGAACCAATATGGGATAAAGAGTAAAAGGAAAAAGACGATAAGTAAAATACACTTAAGTAAAAAAAGCAGTAAATTGTATATACTAATATTTTCCATTTTCAGTTTATCTGTCTGTTTCCAGTTGATTTTTTTAAATTTTATCCTCTATTTCAGAAAAGTTATATATATTCCCTAACAGCCACCACGGATTACTTCCACAACCACTAGCCGACTGCAGTGTGGGCTTTGGAATGTTGAAGAGATGTGCCCATGGTGCCTAATGGTTATAGGGTAGATTTAGAGTAATAAAATATAATGTACTAATTTAGAAAAAAATATTGTTTGAGTTAATTAGAAGAAGCATTCATCAATATAAAATTTAAATCACGAAATATCAATATCCCAGACCTTGAAACAGGAAGATTTATGATTATACCTCAAAAGCAAAAGAGACAACCATTTGCATCGGCTCTAACCAATCAACACCAGTCCCTAAATGATTTTAATTCTCTCTATAGAACTGATAAGCAGTCAATTTCTTTGTAAGTATAAGTCAAATAAAAGGCTGAACTCTCGTGGAGTAAGAAAGCTCATTTTTTGCTTTACTTCTGTTTGTGAACTTTTTACTTGAATACGTTTTCAAACTGCAGCAGAGGGTGCTGGGGACATGATATGTATAAAGAAATTCTGCTCGAACAAACAGTGCAACATATATAGCTGCTCCAGATGGTGCTCGAATGCGTACGAAAGGGGTTGGGGGGAGTGCCTCAATAAGCAGCCTGAGTGCTGCCAATGCAACTGGGCTTGCGGCTAATCCATTGTACCTGCCAGTGTAAGTGTACTGTAGGCATTACCCATATGTGCACAATGGATGGACAGAAACATTGTTGCCGAGGTGCTGAGTTGTTTGGGCTTTGGCAGTTGTTTCTGGTTAAGTGTTTTTTTCCCCTCATCTATAAACTCGTCATGTATATTTTTGTTTGCTTGAGAAATTTGTTTGTGATTTCTGAGTGATAATTTGAAATAAAGGATGTGGTAGTTTGAGAAAATGGATGTCAGCTTTGCTCCCTTCTTTGGATATACTCAGTCATTGCTGTGAGATGCTAACATCTAAGGGAAATAAATTTGTGATCTACGTGCTATATCTAGGTTTGAGATGTCGGCTGAAAATTCTTGAGGTGAGCCTTACTAGCCTGAAAATATCACCACGCCTCTCTGGTTCAACAACTTTGTAAAAGCATAAAGACATAATAGGAGCAAAAGTTTGTGGCTGATAGCAAAATCCTCCCTATCGTGCTGATAGCAAAATCCTCCCTAGTCTTGTAAATGTATCATATTACATAATCCCATATACAGCCTCCTGGATGTCTATGAGGGCTATATGTAATCAGTTAGCCGAAGAGGATGTAGATAAAACCAAATGTAACATTTTATTGAAATTTGAGGGCAAATCCGGTCCATCCCTAGATAAAAACAAAACATAGCCTACACGTTCGTTGTATCCACCCTCTCTACGTCCCTCTCTCTCACACAAAGTTGATCTACAGGGAATGCTACTTTGACTAATGCGGACCAGTACTGCACTTCCATCGCATCTGAAGTGGTTGATGAAACAACCAACCATGGCTAGCGTTCTCTTTGCTTTTCGGTGCTTTTAAGTGGTTGTGGATGCATCATTTGGGTTTTCGAATGATCATTGAACTTGCTCATAAACACAAGAAACAATCAATTATTCTATCAAATGTCTTAATAATTGTGAAGCAGAAACTAGAAAGCTAACACTCATTGTGCAATCATCGAAAGAAAAGTGTTGGGAGTTTAGCAAGGGTATAACAACATAGTTAATGTTGGTACCAATCATCATTGGCCTGAAGACAATTGTTGGTCTTCTCAGTTGATCTTGACGGGCTTAGTGATCAAGGATTTATCAGTTGTGAAAAGTGTCCTATTTTTTTTTAAAAGCAAAGCATCCCAAAATGGAGGGATCATCCTCTCTTTACCTTAAATTTTAACAATATAACAGTCTCAGTGTTACTTTAGGTTGTATTCCATCAAGATGTAGTACCTTATATTTCTCTTGGAGTTATGGATTTCCGTAGAGTTCAGGGTTGGATTAGTAAGGTTTCAGAATATTGTTTCCGTTGAGTAACATTCCCCTCAATATTTGTTTCTAGACAAACTTATGGTTTTTGAATCAATATTAAATGTATATCAATTACCTGAATGATACTTGGGTAGTAGGTGACTTCCAAAAATATACGAGGATGACCTGAGGTACCATTAACTATATGAGAGTTGCTTATAACTATCTAGGAGTGTTTGTATTTTTTGTACAATGTGTCAATGTTCATATAGAATAGATAATATTGTAGTCACAACAATTGGGGGAATAAAATATGGCAAAAATGGACCGACTTTAATGCCAAAGCTAATATCTTAGTGTGTCTCCTATAATTATTTTTGGATCTAATAGCAACTAAAAATTTTGGGGCTAAAAGTGGATGAATAGGTCAAGGTCAAAAATATTGTAAAGTCAATGGTTAACATATTGTATATAGCATGAAGGGAATAAAATACTATGTACCAATGAGTAGTATTAGATTATACAAATAGGGAATGGATGGGAAACAATGTGATGAATATTGTTTCTCTCAAACCATATCCTACAAAGGGATTTGAAACAACCAGAAGTGGAAAATGATGTTAGATCATAACAAAGGGATATAATGTATGGTAAAATACTTTCCTTCATCCTAGAATGTAAGAAGAAGAAAGAAGGTGTTACAAGTGAGACACTATGAGAAGGGGTGCAAGAAAAGATGAATCTAACTGAAAACATTTAATACAATGAGAACATTGCTTACTATTTATATATATGTAGAAATGATTGGCCGTAATCTAGTAGAGGATTCATTTGTTTAAATATCTAGGATCAATAACTCCAACAAGGGAAAGGAAACATACACTAGGTAGAGTGCATGATTCTTTAGTAACAAGTACTAGAAATGAATCATGGTGGTATATCCATAATTACTGCAAGGAGTACAATGTAACACTAGGATTAAGATTTAAATCTCGAACGATTCAAAGTCGTTATTCAAAATTTGACAAATTGGATGAAGAAGACTGGTGATAATTTTGTAAAGCACCAAAATTACAATTGAAATACTAGAACTGCACAGTATCGTACACAAATCCGCAAGCACATGGGCTAGATATGTATAATAATAACATACAAATTGATCTTTAGGGACGATAGAAAACCTAGAAATTTTCTAATCCCTACTTATACTTGCAGTGATTAGGGTTTTTAGGGTAAAAATATATGATTTGGGTTGAATCACACTAAGGGTCATGAAATCAATTCAGATAGGCTAGGTTAAGACTATATCTAATCCACTAACTAACATTAACTAATTAACCAACCAAGAACTATCAAGCCTTAGAAATTTTAGCACAATTAGTTAACAAATTCATCACTTAGGCAACTTCAGAGACACTAAGCAAGTGAGATCAGTAATAAAGGATAGTTGGTATTTCGGATGTCAGGGTTGGTCTATAAATGCAATCTAGAGATGAACAAGAACATGAAAAACAAGATATATATACTAGCATAGAAAGAAAGAAAGAAACATAGGTCTCCAAGTATTTTAGTAAGGATAACAAAACAATGACTTAAGACGATAATCACAGTCAACTTATGTAATTTTATGGTTACAATGTGTTCATTAGGATCTACATGCTTTAGTCTCACACATACTATCATACTTCACTCCTAGGGTTTTACTTCTACAAAAGGGTGAAATCTATAGAACAATATTGCTCCAAAGAAATTATATCATGCATTATTTTCTTAGAAACGGGAGTAGGTGATAGCTATATTTTAACACTAATTAAAGAGGTTGCAACTTCATAGTTACAGACTCAAGTATACTATAAAAATAGTGCAAAACTCATGCATTAGGGTTTTTCAGTTAGTTGAACCAGTGCCAACTATGTCAAATCACCAAGTATGGAAAACCCACCACTACTAGAGTAGTTTGTTAGTAGTTGAAACATATTCTTCACTAAGGTCACCTTCCTAGACACCTCACACTAACTCTTTTTTGCATGGTAATATCCTATCCTTAAAAGAAAACATATTCTCATATGTACAAGTATGGGGGTCAAAAGATTTTTTTACCAAACTATGTAAAAATGTCATATAACTATATCAAGTAATTATGTGTAGTAGAATATATTAAGTTTGGCAATTTTTGAGTTATTATCTACAATGTATAATATCATTATACCCTGACATAAATAAAAAGTAACTTGATGAGATAAAACAACTAGGAATCCATATCTTAGTTTTGTATTCTAGATATCATGTGTTCAAATACAATAATCTCATCCTCTATATTTTCCAACACTGAAAGCTATTCATAGGAATTTATCAAAAAATTATGACATTAACTACATATTCTAGAAAAAGATGTCATTAGAGAATAATCATATACAAGGTCAAACTTTGTGATTTTTTAGGCTAGATGTTACCAAAATGTACTTACAATAAAGTTTTCATTCTTTAAAATGATTCCTAGAATTTTATGTGTTTTCTGAATCCATCTTATAAAAGAAAATAATAATAGAGAAAACATGTTTTTTTAGACTTGGCACGTGTCCTCTGTCTCCAATTCGACACATTTTTCATATTGACAAGATGAGGTCATCTGATTTGTCATGTTGTTGATTGTATGCTGACCTTTATTGTTACATGGCATGTCGTACCGCTAGGCACTTGTATACATGCTTGAAAGTTAGACGACATGTAAGACATAAAGAACGCCTAAAGTTAATTGAACTTACCTAGAATGCAACGAAGATGGATCTAGAAAGCTCGGTTGTTTAAGGCGAGGTGCCAGAAAACTTGGGGTGACAGAATGGAAAAGGTAAAAGGACCAAATGAGGAGGAATGGATGACAACGAGGTGGTTTTTGTAGTGGTTCATGGAGATGGAAAATCAACCAGTGACGGTGCTAAGGAGGTGGAAACGAGGTTCTATACTGGTATTTTGTTTGTTAAAGGTTGGGCATAGTTTTGTGCATGCATAGTTGGTTGTGAGGAGGTTTTCTACTTTAAAGAACTTCTCATAAGAGAAGCTAAGGTCGAGAAGAGAGGGAATGATGTGTGGGGGGGATTAGGCTCATTTGTTACTCCTAATAAAAGTGGCCATCCAAGTAGGTGAATTAATTATAAAGTTGGAGGGACAAACAACATGTAATTTGGTGGAGAAATGAGGATAGATGAGATTGCATGTTTTCTTATTGGTGTGGCTGCACCAATAAGAAGGTCGAGCTTGGACTTAATTGCAAAGTCATAGGGCAAACGATGAGTGATTTGGTAAAGAAATGAGGGAAAATGGTTTCACTATTTTTACTTTGGCGGTTGTGCCAACGGTCGGCTCGATGTTGAAGATGGTTGCTCCCCTCCCCAAGGTCTAGTTGTTGGATCATAGCAAAATGTCAATGCTCAAAATAGCATTAAACTAGATTTTTTTTCAAAGGGCATTTCAAAAGTTCAAATGACTTGACATTTGCTGTTACAACCCCAATTTTGGGTTCATTTGGGTGAGAAATGTAATTTCTCACATAAAATATATTTGAACAAATAAAGATATAATTTGTTTTGAATAAAGGGATTTCGTTTACAATAGCCTTGATGATTGTGTTGTGGGCTTTATTGGCTATTGGGCCCAATAACAAGGAAACCCAATTAATAAATGAATAATTGAGTTTTTGGAGAAAAGAAAGGTGTGGAAACCTCTAGAAGGCAAAATAACTTAATCCAAAGGTGGATTTCGTGCCACATGGGTTCCTTGGGTTCCAAGTAGTCCAAAGTTGCAAAGAAAAACAATAAGAAAAGAAAAGATTTATGAAGTATTTCCTTATTAAGAAATAAATCAAAAATATTGATGAAATGTGTAAAAAAAGAGGCATCCTTGGTGGAATTTCGTATCCCAAGGATTCCTTATGTTAAAAGGAATACCAATGAGGAAAATGATAGAGAAATAAAGAAAAATCCTCAAAAGAGATATTTTAATGAGAAATAAACATGATAATGTGAAATAATACTTATTGATACAATTAAGGATAAGGAGTATTCCTTAAATAAATAAATAAAGAAATTTCGAATTATTAGAGTTTCTTGGGATTCAAGGAGTCCCAATAAAGAAAGATGAAAGAGAAAATACCTATAAAAAAATAAGGACATGGAAAATATGAGTAATTGAATGATGAACTTGCAAACCAAGAAAAGGGATTGTACACTTGAGATAATAACTGCAAATTTTGTAGTATGGAAGATAAAACTATAATTGAGTTTCCCTCAAATTTTGAGTAGGAAAGGAGTTACCGTTTGAGAGTTAGGAATTTCTCAAGAATATCATTGAATTGGGAATGTAATTCGATTTAATTGGGAATTTATTTCCCTTTTGATCTAACGCGCCTGATGAGGACCCTTGGATTCCAATCCAATGAGTGTTGCTCATCGTTCAAGTCCCAGTGGGATGAGGACTGTAGCCGCGATAGGGATTTTTATTCCCTGGATTTCTTGGATTCTAATGCACGAGCAACCTTGGAAAACTCTTCTTTGAATCCGAGAGAGAGAGATGAAGCTGCTCGACCCCACTTTGGAGAGTTTCTATCACGAATAGGAAAAATTCCCAATTGGGAAAGGTCACCGGTTTCATCGAGGATTGGGAACCCATACAGGGACCTCCCACTGCCTATATAAGGGCACCTCTCAATCCCTCGACTCTCCACGATCACGAACGACTTGATTACCAAGTCCATCTCCCTCTCTATCTCTCGATTGTATTAGCTCCGGAGAGGAAACTGTCATGCCGCCGCCGCGTTGAAGGCTAGAGAAGTAAGGTGGATGACGCACGAGGGCCGTGAGATTTGGGACCACCGTGATCTCTCGTGAGATCGGACGTCTCAGGGTCGGCGCGCCAAAATTGAGAGGTTATTGGCGTGATCTGACGAGGAGCGTTTGATCAAGGGTCTACTGTGGACAAGGTCATCCAACGCTTGGTAGGGAGCGGCAGAGAGCGTGCCTCCGTTAGTGGAGCCAGCCATTGCGGAGCGTCGGATCGATCAGAGGTCTAGCGGCACATCGATCCAACGATCGACACTTTTGGTAATTTCGCCTCTCTACTGAATATTCAGGAAAAAGGGGTTTCTTTGCAAAATTCGTAGTAATAGCTAGGAACCTCATATGGGAAAACTTTATACATGAAAGTTATGTAGAAAAATAAAAGGAATCTGATAAAAATGCTTTGAGAACTTGATTATGCTCCCTTTTGCAAAAGTACCCTAAATTTCTAGTAAAGTGTATTAAAAGTTGATGAGAAACCCTAATTGAATATTAAGAGTGTAATTTGGTGAATCGATAGGTCAAATTGATAAGTTTGACCCTGTTAATGATAAAAGAGGTTTGATTATCCATTTTGAATGCAAAGATTCATAAATTAGAGTTGTGATACATAAAAGAAGGCTAATTTATAAGGGAACCCTAAATTGGGATAAAAGGAGATAAAAATCATATTTATTTGGAATAAGATAATCAGATGCTTAGTAAAGATCCTAAAATTTGATAAAGATGTGCTATAATGAGAAATTAGGGGTTTCATGTAGTTTTGATAAATTAAGGATCATAATATTGAAAGAAGAGGTAAAAACCCTAATTTCCAAAGAAACCCTAAAATTGGAATTGAAATCCTAAAGAGTGTGATGAAATTGGATAAATATTAATAAAAGGAAATTTGTACTTTTATTTCAGGATATCTATTCATCATTGCTTGCTTGATTGGGTTTCCCTGCAGATTTGATACTATCTTTAAATATGCAATCAAAGGTATGTGGTTACGCCTATGAATATCCCGAACTAGATTCCCGAGGATTTTCAAGGTTTTATCGATGATTTGAATTAAATCGTTGGATGCATTTAATTCTTGCAAATTATAATGTGAATATGACTATCACCTAAGATATGTGCATACTAGCTCAGATCCTAGTCCCCTCTGTAGCTTTATAGATTGACCTAGTAAATGGCTACCAATGGGGTAGGTCCATCAGGTCATTAATTGACTTAGTAAATGGCTACCAATGGGGTAGGTCCATCAAGTCATCATGAGTCAGGGATTGGTCTACCTTTGGGTAGGACCATGCGACTCCATAACCCTAGGTATTGTCTACCTATGTGGTAGGGCCATGGGGGTAAGGATCTACCATATGAGAGAGGTGGTATCCATGTCCACTGCAAGGACGTTACAGAGAAAGGGGATAGGCAAGGATTGAGTAGTATTGCTTAAAACGTAATCTTGGACGTTAAATGATATTTGGTTGATTATATTGTTAACATAGTTGCACAATTATTGTTTCCCCCACATACCAGCTTCTTGCTGACCGACATTTTGTTTTTCGGCGTTTTAGGTACAATGAAAAGAACAAATAGTAAAGTGGCATATGTGAAATTAAATGAGAAATAACATGCACAGGAGGATTAGTTAGATTAGCATCTTCATGGATAGAAGTTTAGAAATCCCATTTTTTTTTCTAAGGTAAGAAAAGTTTTATTTTATACCACTTTTCAGTTTAGTAGTAGAGTTTCATAATTATTTTTGATTATTTGTCAAACCTTTGATCATGTTAATTGAATAACATCTCTATCCTTCGGGTCTCCCTTAATTGGGGGTTACCGGGAGGCGGGGTCATTACAATTGGTATCAGAGCGAAGGTTCCTCACTTAATCTTTAATAATTATTAAATTTTACAAATTCTGTAGAACCCAAGGGAGTTATTAGAGGATTATTTGAAAGACAGAGGTGTCTAGAAAAGGATCACGACCGTGGGCTGACAATATTTTCCTCCGCACCGCTAGTCGGAATACGAGGACTCCCAGATCTGTGTGACTACCTGGCCAAAGTATTAGGGTATGATTCGAAATAAGATACCTTTAGGACTCTCTCACTCTTGTTCATCCCTTCTCAACTCAAATTCTGTTAAGGACCTTAAGGATTAGGGTTTCCTCTCTTCTCCCCACCCTCTAGAGGTATGGGTAAGGTTAATAAGGTCTAAGGAATCCTCCACCAAATTAATGAAAATCATGTAAATAAGATGTCATGGACATAAGCTTAATAGATTAAGCACAAACTAAAAAACAAATACATGCTTAGGTTGAATGACACGAGTTGTCATTGCCCTCAGGAGAGACCTAGACCTTCTTGTCAGGAGGAGGAGTAGAGTAAGTTAGTCTTGCATGTAGAGACCTGACACATCCTTTGAAGATGATGTTAACCCTAACCCTAAGTGAAGGTTAGAGAGAGAGATGACATGATGAGTTAGATGTCACGATAGACTAGGTTTGGGGGTGGACATACCTTATGATGCCATATGGGCCATGAGAGGTTGGATAACCCAGTTCCTTTGACAACCCAACCCTGGGAAAGGGTCGTGCATGCTAGAGCGAAGGTTAACTCCTTCAGATTGAGGTTAGAGGAGAACCTATAGTTACCCTATGGGATTAGGCAAGTAGGGTATGGCTTGCACCCTGAGTACGTCAGTAGTACTAACAGTAGGATGAAACCCTAGTCAAGAGATCATGATAGATGGCTTGTGGGATAAGCATAAAGGGCTATGAATGATCTTAAGCAAACCTAAGTTTGAGCATAGGATTCACCCATGTGGAGGTATGCTAGCGAAGCTTAACCCTTCATGGAGAAAGGACATCTGGTAGTAAGGCTGGATGTAGAGTTAGCTCTAGAAAGAAAAAGTTGGATTCAAGCAAGAAGGTTGGAGGCTTAGGTTCTGAGACATGAGGAGCAGTGGGGAGTTGAGGATGATGTAACCTAAGTGGATGGTAGTGGTTGTCTTATGTTTGATCCCTGAAGGCTGATGATATCTTGGTTGCCTTTAGAGGAACCAAACCTTAGAGGGAGGATGATGCTTCTGGTACCTATGGTATAAGTGATTATCTACTGGATGAGATAAAGAGTGCTTTAGACCCTGAGGGGGTTTAAGTAACCAGTTGGGGGGGCTTGTACCTTGTTGGTTGTCCTTGAGGAGGACTCAACTCCGAAGTGTTTCTCGAGTAGAAGGATCATGGAAGTACATGACATATCTTGGACATGCTCGATTCGTGGTTAAGAGATTGAGCATACAGTTGGATACCCAAAGGTGAACATAGGGCTCCTAGGCCTAAGAGGGGAAGCAGTGTATCCAATGCTCATGGTGAGTTTTGAGTCTCTATAATTTCGAGCATGGTACTCTTATGTGTAGAGGTAAAGGAAACCCCTTAAGGTAAGGGTATGTTGGACGGACCCCTCACAATTAAGTTGGTCTAATGTCGAGGATGAGAATAAGTATGACCTAGCATGGTTTAATAGGTGTGCCTTAGCAACTGCTGGGTTAAGCATGCTCATGTGAAAGTAGACCCTAAACATAAGGACACTTGTGACCTTTTTTATCCAGGTGTAGTTTCCTCCCATCCTGGGAGAGGGACCCGTTGGTAGGGTGTACACCATTTTTGTTGGTTTTGAGGTAACCTAAAGAGGTTTCAGAGGGTCTTGTGAAGCTAAGTGAAAATTATGTGGCATAAGGACAAACCTGTAGACCCATAGATAACCATCTCTAAGTGCATGTGGATGTGTTACCATGGAGGTAACCGGTATGGGGCCTAACCAAAGTAGGCAGGTTTCCATGACCCCTATGAAGGGATGGAAGTCAGTCATGAATGCAGAGAGAGATGTGGAAGGATTGGGTAAGGTTCTAAGTTGAACATGTACTATAATGGAATCCTAAGTCTATCCTAGGGTCAGGTAGGGATAAGATCGATGGAAGTAGGAGTTACCTAATTTCCTGGTTGCACGTGACCATAGGGTCAAGAGGTAACAACTATCATTGTCCGGGGGGCCATGGGTTAGGAGATTGATCACCTTCATGAACTCATGGGACCCGAAGGGAAGATGAGTAGGGCACTCTCTGGATGCATGAGGGAAGAGGGATGACCCCAAAAGTGCCGACACCCTATAGACCTAGAGGAGATGACCAAGGATTGTGTGTGGACCCAAGTAGGTTCGAGACCAGTTTGCCATGGAAGTAACTTTGATATCGAGATGATTGTGATGTAGAGACATAAGTTACACATTTCAACTTAGATTTGAAGGTGTACTGGAAATGTGGGATGTATCATCTCTACTCTTGGAATAGGAATAACTTTGTGTTTGGATGGCCGCCAAATGCTTATTTCCTCTTGTTATGGGAGGTAGAGATGGGACAGTATGCATGCCATACACCGAGGATAAAAGATGATGCGAGTTGGAACGTTGCTACGAGGTATGAGGACAGAGATGATAACATACCTTGGTGGAGTGAATGATACATGGATGGTTTACAAACACTAAGAGGAATAGTGTGGTCATCCTATGAGGATGTTTGATCAGGAGCTATGTGGAATTTGCAAGAGTGAGTTTGATCACCATGAGGATGAGCTCAGAGTTTCTTGATGGAGACAACTTAGAGTTTGAGATAATTAGTGGAATACATGGAAATGTATGTCTTCAATTTTACCTAACACCTAAGGATGTGAAGTGGTAATAGATGCTCTGGTTGAGATATAGCTGCCTAGTTTAGATTGAAGCTAGAAGAAGTTGAGGTTGTTAGGCTAACCTTAAGTTGAGATAAAGAGATAAGTTTGGGTAGCACCTAGATATACCAATGGCGGTTGATCAAGTTAATGGTTGTTTGGTTAGCCAGCCTAGTCCATGATATAATGGTGGGATGGTTGTAGAACCTTAGATGTACTCCTCAGAAAGGGAAGGTGATGAAACCCTGATTAGAGTGGGGTAGGCTTTCTGAGGAATCAATCTTGAGAAATCATGACACACTGGAGATCATGGCTTTAAGATCACCATATACCCTCGTATTGCTGAGATAGTAAGAGACAGTGACACTTTAAATGCTTAAGATGAAGGTGCATGTGGCTTGTGGCCATGCATGATAGAGGTGAAGGACGAACACCAGTAACCCAATGGGTTGATATAGAGGGTAAAGAGTTCCCGAGAGGGAATGGGAGTTCATCACTATGGATGATGTGGAAGATCTCCCCTGGACCAAGGAAGGTCAAGATAAAATATGGGTTATGGTAGATCGCCTTACATAGATAACATGTTAAAGAAAGAGTACTGTCAAGGGACAGATCCGGTTCAACTACTTCTAATAGAGAGAAAAATGGTTCAACTACACCATGATGCAAGTTTAAAAGTTCTTGAGCATGATTAGAAGGTTTATTTCCATGCGGTGGAATTAGGTGCATGAAGATCTCATTGTTAGTACCGCTTATCACCCCTAACTAATGGTTAGTATGGTCCAGACTAGAGGGTCTGATTAGAGAAAGTGTGCTTGCTCAGGGTGATACAAAGAGATAGTTCTTAAGATGTGATGTTAACCACCATAGCCTTTATCGGGATGCAAGAAGTTCCATAAGGAGGTAGTGTCAGTCACCACTTCATTAAGATTATGTTGGTGAATGAAGCCTCACGAAGGTCAGAAAAGAACCGCAATGTGTGCAGAAGAATTGCCTGAACGAGCAATGGCTGAGAGAGAGCCCAAGGGTGACAGGAGTCATGAGCTGATGCAAAGCAGGCTGACATGCAGTTCATTGTGGGAGAATATGTGATGTGAAAATCTGACCCCTCTAAGCTACAGCTGAGAAAGCTGAGTCCCCGATATATGGAATGGATTGGTGGAAATGGTTGTGTTTAGCCTTACCCCTCAGGATAACGTGATGTATACATGAGTTCGATCTAGAGCACTATGTGAGGTACCCAAGCCATGTGTTGAGCCCTGAACCTATTCAGCCTTTGAGAGGCTGAAAAGTCCTGAGTCACCTATGAGGGTACGATATACTAAGGTAAGAAAGAACTCAGATGGAAGAATATGAGATGATGAAGGTTCTTGGGAAGCACCATGGAAAGGGGTGAAGCCACATGGGAGCCATGATGGACACATGAAAGACTTATCCTGATTGTTTGCTTGCTTGATGGAATTTTGAGGGAAAAATTCTTATAAGAGGGGAAGGATATTACAACCCCAATTTTGGGTTCATTTGGGTGAGAAATGTAATTTCTCACATAAAAGATATTTGAAAAAATAAAGATATAATTTGTTTTGAATAAAGGGATTTCGTTTACAATAGCCTTGATGATTGTGTTGTGGGCTTTATTGGCTATTGGGCCCAATAACAAGGAAACCCAATTAATAAATGAATAATTGAGTTTTTGGAGAAAAGAAAGGTGTGGAAACCTCTAGAAGGCAAAAGAACTTAATCCAAAGGTGGATTTAGTGCCACATGGGTTCCAAGGAGTCCAAAGTTGCAAAGAAAAACAATAAGAAAAGAAAAGATTTATTAAGTATTTCCTTATTAAGAAAGAAATTGAAAATATTGATGAAATGTGTAAGAAAAGAGGCATCCTTGGTGGAATTTCGTATCCCAAGGATTCCTTATGTTAAAAGGAATACCAATGAGGAAAATGAAAGAGAAGTAAAAAAAAATCCTCAAAAAGAGATATTTTAATGAGAAATAAACAAGATAATGTGAAATAATGCATATTGATACAATTAAGGATAAGGAGTATTCCTTAAATAAAAAAAAAATTCGAATTATTAGAGTTTCTTGGGATTCAAGGATTCCCAATAAAGAAAGAGGAAAGAGAAAATACCTATAAAAGAAATAAGGACATGGACAATATCAGTAATTGAATGATGAGCTTGCAAACCAAGAAAAGGGATCGTACACTTGAGATAATAACTACAATTTTGTAGGATGGAAGATAAAACTATAATTGAGTTTCCCTCAAAATTTGAGTAGGAAAGGAGTTACCGTTTGAGAGTTAAGAATTTCTCAAGAATATCATTGAATTGGGAATGTAATTCGATTTAATTGGGAATTTATTTCCCTTTTGATCTAACGCGCCTGATGAGGACCCTTGGATTCCAATCCAATGAGCGCTGCTCATCGTTCAAGTCCCAGTGGGACGAGGACTGTAGCCGCGATATGGATTTTTATTCCCTGGATTTCTTGGATTCTGATGCACGAGCAACCTTGGAAAACTCTTCTTTGAATCCGGGAGAGAGAGATGAAGCTGCTCGACCCCACTTTGGAGAGTTTCTATCGTGAATAGGAAAAATGCCCAATTGGGCAAGGTCGCCAGTTTCTTCGAGGATTGGGAACCTAGATAGGGACCTCCCACTACCTATATAAGGGCACCTCTCAATCCCTCGACTCTCCACGATCACGAACGACTTGATTACCAGGTCCATCTCCCTCTCTATCTCTCGATTGTATTAGCTCCGACGAGGAAACCGTCACGGGGCCACCATGTTGAAGGCTAGCGAAGTAAGGTGGATGATGCATGAGGGCCGTGAGATTTGGGACCATCGTGATCTCTCGTGAGATCGGACGTCTCAGGGTCGGCACACCAAAATTGAGAGGTTAGTGGCGTGATCTGACGAGGAGCGTTTGATCAAGGGTCTACCGTGGACAAGGTCATCCAACGCTTGGTAGGGAGAGGCAGAGCGCGTGACTCTATTAGTGGAGCCGGCCATTGCAGAGCGTCGAATCTATCAGAGGTCTAGCGGCGCATCGATCCAACGATCGACAATTTTGGTAATTTCGCCTCTCTGCTGAATATTAAGGAAAAAGGGTTTTCTTTGCAAAATTCGTAGTAATAGCTAGGAACCTCATATGGGAAAACTTTATACATGAAAATTATGTAGAAAAATACAAGGAATCTGATAAAAATGCTTTGAGAACCTGATTCTGCTCCCTTTTGCAAAGGTACCCTAAATTTCTAGTAAAGTGTATTAAAAGTTGATGAGAAACCCTAATTGAATATTAAGCGTGTAATTTGGTGAATCGATAGGTCAAATTAATAAGTTTGACCCTGTTAATGATAAAAGAGGTTTGATTATCCGTTTTGAATGCAAAGATGCTTAAATTAGAGTTGTGATACATAAAAGAAGGCTAATTTATATGTGAACCCTAAATTGGGATAAAAGGAGATAAAAATAATATTTATTTGGAATAAGATAATCAGATGCTTAGTAAAGATCCTAAAACTCGATAAAGATGTGCTATAATGAGAAATTAGGGGTTTCATGTAGTTTTGATAAATTAAGGATCATAATATTGAAAGAAGAGGTAAAAACCCTAATTTCCAAAGAAACCCTAAAATTGGAATTGAAATCCTAAAGAGTGTGATGAAATTGGATAAATATCAATAAAAGGAAATTTGTACTTTTATTTCAGGATATCTACTCATCATTTCTTGCTTGATTGGGTTTCCCTGCATATTTGATACTATCTTTAAATCTGCAATCAAAGGTATGTGGTTACGCCTATGAATATCCCGAACTAGATTCCTGAGGATTTTCAAGGTTTTATCGATGATTTGAATTAAACTGTTGGATGCATTTAATTCTTGCAAATTATAATGTGAATATGACTATCACCTAAGATATGTGCATACTAGCTTAGATCCTAGTCCCCTCTGTAGCTTTATAGATTGACCTAGTAAATGGCTACCAATGGGGTAGGTCCATCAGGTCATTAATTGACTTAGTAAATGGCTACCAATGGGGTAGGTCCATCAAGTCATCATGAGTCAGGGATTGGTCTACCTTTGGGTAGGACCATGCGACTCCATAACCCTAGGTATTAGCTACCTATGTGGTAGGGCCATGGGGGTAAGTGTTATGACCTGTTCCAAAGTTTATTGGTAAGCTTTATAATTTGAGCCTAATTAAAGTTATTTGAGTTAACTTATATGCTTATGATGTGGTTAGTGAATCATTAACTTGATTTAGTTGAATCAAGCACATAAGATCAATTAGTGCATAATTAAGATGATTAATTTGAGTAAAGTGATGATTGATGCAATTTGGAATTTTGAACCAGTAAAACAGTATAATTAGCTTGTTTTTATGCCTTGGGTTTGTAATGGGCCTCATTCTTGAAGTTTCGCAAAAGAAATCATCTCAATCGGACCTATGGAGAGGAAGTTATGAAGTTTTTGATTCTTGGGGGTGAGTTTTGCAATTTACCCAGTTTAGTCGGTTATTAACCCCTTTATCCTTTTCCGTTTTTTTTTTCTTTTCCTTACCCTTTCTTCTTCGTCGATCTGTTTGGGCGCCACACTGTAGCAGCGCGACCAGCGTGGCAGAGGGGCGGGCGATTTGGATTCCTTGGCCTTGATTCAACGGCGCCGACCTCTTCTTCGCCTTCCTTTCTCCTTCCTTCACCTTTCCTCTTCCTCCCCTACTCGCCCAGCCACCTGCAGCCTTGCTGCTTGGCTTAGACGGCCGTCCTGCAGCTAGCAAGATGCTGTGGCCAGCAGTTAGGATCATATTTGGGGCGGCCAGCACCAAGAAACGGTGCCATGGAATTCGGTTTTGAGGTCTTTGCAGGAATCCGAAACCCTAGCCTTGATTCAACTCTTAACCGAGCCTTCCGTCAAGCTGAGCTTAGGTGTAAGCTGCTGTTGCAGCTAGACCGTGAACAGAACAAATCCAAAGAATGAAGACGATCTGAAATTGCCCAGAATCCGGCCTTGGACGCATCTCCGGACGAATCCGGACAGTCCAAATCGCAGTGAGTAGGATTTCATTTATTTATCATTAATAAACTCAGGCGTTTGAATATTTTCTGTTTTGTGCGCGAATTACGCTGATAACAGGCGTTTTCAGGCGTCGGGCAGCGTTTGGCGTCGACCGACCTTTTTAGTTCATAAAATGCTTCTAGACACTGTTAGATGATTAAATTTAGCATTTGAACAGTATGGATTGAATCAGTAGATTTATATGGTTCATTGGAACCTAAATTGCTCATTTGAATGTTGAAATTAGAATTTCATGTCTGAAAATGGTATGATTTGGGTATGAACCCAGACAATGACGATTTCCGATAAATTATTAGATGTACGATTTCAAAGTTGATATGAATAAATAAAATATGCATGAAAACCCTAATTGCATATATGTTTTGACGTTAATATGTGTAAATTGATATTTACATGAAATGGCACATTTCTCTAAAATATTACCAGAAATTCTCAAGTATTGTTATTAAATTGTATTGTGATATGTAATTAACTCTTAATTGAGTTAAGTGATGCACAAACCAGGATTTGGGTTAATGTGCATGTTTTTCGAGAATTTTAGAGAATTGATAATTGTTGAGTATGATTCTCATATGTGAAGTAAATTTCTTTAATTTGTGCAATAAGTAGTTCAATTGCGTAAATTCGCTATTTATGTGCCAAACTGAAATAAGTTGGGTTATTTATGCATTTCTAATTTTCCTGAATGCATGGTATGAGAATTTCTCAGAAATTACAATGATTTGAAGTATATTGCTCTGTCGGTTTAGAATGACAGTGTATTGTGATCTGATATGAAATCAGTAAATGTGATTTTCCAGTTTAAATGTTTATATGTTAATCAGTTAATAGACTTAGGTGCCCTAACACCGTAGAACCCCTTTGAGAGGTCTGCATCCAGGGGGGTGAAACTCGTGTTGCAACAATAACTGTGCGGAGTCACAGGCACGAGGATAGTGAAAGGCAGTGTTCAACAACAACGCGTGTGATGTCACGGTGACACTGGAGTATATAGGGGTTATTCAACATTAATCCGTTCTTGTGTCACGGTGGTAACCCGGTAAGACTCTCCGCCTGTGTGCTCAGGTTTGAGGAGGAGTCTAGAGTTCACTCTTTTGAGAGTGTAGTGAGGCCTTGTGAGCCTGAGAGTCCTGCAGCGGACCAGGGCTGGCAGTCAGACTTAGCATTTCCCGGGTGTGTCACTAAGTCTTGTACGGTGGGATCGTAGTTCGCTACAGATCTTTATATGCAGAGTACACTGCATATGATTAGGGCATAATAATATAAATATGAAATCATATATGATCATAGTAAATTAATATATCCGAACTTTTGTGTCAATTCATTATATCTGTTTATTGGTTTAAATTATCTGTTGTTGCATAGAAATGCGATTATATTCTGTAATCTGCTATGTCATTAGATCTGCACTGCTTGTACTGTATTTATGTTTATTTCAATTTTATAAACCTGATGAGTTGTTTAGTGATAGCTAAATGAAATGCTATTCACTAAGCGAGTAGGCTCATACCTCTACTCAAAACATTTTCAGGACATCATCAGCAGCAGGAAATCTGAAGGATCCTTTCATCCTAACGCTTAGTCTGTAGAAGGTATACGTAGTTAGTAGTTAGAGGTCTCTTAGTCCTTTCCCCTCGGTCCTTGGGACAAGGTGTGGGTGAGAGAGAATAAGTTTAAAGATGTAAATTAACTATTATGCTTTATTTTATGTCGAACAATGTAATATGCTGTAGACTCTGTTTATATTTCTAGTCAGTTTAATAAAAATGCTTCCGCAGTTTGTTTAGATTTAGTTTACAGCATAAATCAGGTTAACTTTTAATGTCTTTAAAAATGTTTTAAAAGTTTTGAGTGGTTTGACTTGTGTGTAATCCCTCCGTCGCGCCCTAATCTCGTGATTTGTGGGTAATGCGAGATCGGGGTGTGACATCTTGGTATCAGAGCATAGGTTGAGTATGTGAATACTCTAAGTCAAGGTCAGGGGACGATAAGAGACCAATAGGATTAAGGTTTAAGAGTTTTTCTTTTGTCTGTAATTTTCTAACAGGAAGTGTTCTGTTATACTATTATAGATGGCAGGAAAAGGATGTGGTCACGAGAACCAAGTAAAGAGTTTAAGTTGAGTCTGAAAAACACTAGAGGGGGGTGAATAGAGTTTTTAAATTATTTTAACAATTAATTGAACTCAAACAACCACAATTGAAAATTGGAAGAAGGAGACAGGTGTTTAGAGTGGTTCCAACTTTAGCAACTACTAAAGTTGTCAGTCCACTACCCGGTTGCTTACCCAACCGGGATTTTGAAAGTATTTATTTTATTACCTTCCCAAGGATTTATACAAAATACAATACTTTCCTTTACACCCTTTGAACAGCCTTCACTTGAAGTAGGTGCACCAACTTGAGGTAGCCTTCTTGAAGTAACTCCAAGCTCCCCCTTGAAGTAGCCTTCCTCTCTAGAAGTAACCTCCCGTTGCACCAGCCTTCTGAAGTAGCTCAAAGTCACCTTCTTCACCAAGAAGAACTCTACCCTCTCCAATCAGCAGCCTCCAACCTAGGAGTAGCAAGGAGAGTACAAACGGTAATAGAGAACAAGAAAGAAAAAGGAAATTACAACTTATCCTTTGTAGCCCAAGGCTTGATTTACCTAGATCAAGCGTATAGATCTCCTAACCAAGTGTGTGAACTTGTGATTGCAGTGGATATGAGATACTAGCCTATAGGACACGAATTATGAGCTAAGGAATGAAATGGCCAATTGTCACAATGCTCAAATTGCTCACAAACAGATTGCTCAAAGTATGCTCAAGGATTTCTCAAGTGTAGCAAGTATATTTGAGTGTCCTATGGCTTGTCCTATTTATAGGAATGGCCTAAGGATGCTTAAGGACGTTCTAGACAACTTCTAGGGGTTTCTAAGTGCTTAACTAGCCGTTAGGTACAAAGTTGTTGCTTTAACAACGGCTAATTAATTAATTCTGCAGTTGCTGTCAGAGACCGTCTCGGTCGAGGAATGGTCGACCGAGACACCTACTCGGTCGAACTTTAGTCGACCGACAGGCTCTCTGGAACAAGTGATTTGCAACGTCTATCTCCAACTGCCAACTAACTTGTCTATTGTGTCTAACGACTACTTTGGATCTTTCTCGGTCGAGAAGATTGTCGACCGAGAGTGTCTCGGTCGAGGAGTTTGTCGACCGAGATTGATCCTGTTTCAATGTTTCAATTTAGGCACTAAACTATATGTATGAGTGTGCAAATGTGATCCTATTTGAAGGGAATGACTTATCTAAATGTGGTGTTTAGCTAGGGAGAATCTAACGCTTGATTTACATGCAATCTAAGTACTTGTACATTATATATTTATACAAGTTTTTACAAAGTGATTACATTGCATGAAAACATAAACATATAAGCATATGGATTTCCCTAGTTGCTTTGTCATCCACTTTTAATCCTGCACACTCAAGTAGCTCGTTAGATCAATAAGAATGAAATGTTTGTCATAATCAAAACAAAGGGATTTATAGATGTCCATTTAGCCAACAATCTCCCCCTTTTTGAAGATGACAAATATTTCCTAAATATAAAAATAAAGGAAATATAAACCATATGAGTTTCATACCTTTAGATTACCTTTTGTAGCTTTTCCTCTTGTTTATAAAATGTGTGCTTATTATTCCCCTTGATTTATGGAACATGAAATCCAATTCACTAGGGAATATGACACCTTTCAATGTAAAGCCAAGAGTTTATTTATGAAACTCATTGATTGAGTTTTTCTAAGTTTTAGTTTTATATTTATTTCTCCCCCTTTGTCATTTCAAAAAGATATCCAATATAAACATGTAGTATGACTTTGTGTCTTCCTTTTTAAGCTTTGCTCCCCCTTAAAGAGGTATCCAATTTAAAATCAAGGGATTTTTATTGTCAAAAGTTGGCCACAATTTGTTTCTCAATCATTTGCAAAGGATGTTAAGCCTTGAAATGATATGAGTTTCTTTTAAGTTTATGGCCTATGTGTATTGATTTCTCACCCATTTTACAAGGGATGTTAAGCCTTAAAAATGAAATGAGAATCCTTTATTTTTAGAGTGCATAAAAATGTCTCTTAACTAAATGCATGGGATGTTAAGCCCTAATTTGTTTAGAGAGTCCCTTTAAGAACAAGATATATCATTTTTATGAAATTCATAGATTTCTTCATAACCAAGAGTAAAAATACTAAGGTCGTAACAAGCTCCAAATGATGTTTGCAATGTTTTTGTAAGCTTCTCAATCAAATAATCAAATTTGTTTCTATGAGCTCCCCCTTAATCTTATACTATGCTCCCCCAAGGTATAAGTGTTTTGCAATAGATGTCATTTTAGCCATAACTTTAACTTTTAGGTATTTGCAAAGATTTTCATCCTTTTTTATTTTACTTGTATTTATTACTCCCCTTATTTTGTATGCTCTACAATAGTCTCATAATCCAAATTCAAATGATGCCAAAAAAATCCATAATAAAGATAACTAATTTCATTACAAGCATGAAAAGATAGCCAAATCATGTAAAGATAACCCATTTATTACAATTTTGCAAAGATTCCATTACAACTAATACAACTCCACATCTCACTGGAAAGACTTAAGAATTACATCAACATCAGGGTCTTTCCCAAGAAAAGGCTCAGCTCCATAATACTGAACTAATGTTTGCCACTCCAGAGCACCTGTCTTGGTTAAGGCATATGCCTCCAAGAAGGTTGGAACACGATCAAATCGAAAGTGAGCAGCAATATCTTGTAGTTGCATTGATGAAAACTGAGTATGCGTGAGATCAGTAGATGGTGGAGGTGGAGGTTGATAACAGTTGTAAGATGGGTTATATGGATTGAGCATGCCAAGATTTAAAGAGTAGGGATATTCATCTGGTTGGTTTGGAGAAAGAGTTTGCATTCTTTGGTTTAGATAAGTCATGGCATGATGGTTATAATCTAATTGTTTACTAAGATGATATTGTGACCCAGCAACATAGGTTAGAGTGTTTTGGATTGGGTCATAGGGTAGGCTGGTAGGAGGAGGTGGAGGTGGTATATCTTGTGTAGATGTTTCTCCTTCTACCCTAGCCCTCTTATGACCGAAATCAATCCCCATTTTTTCTACAGTATTCTTATTTTTTGTGGTCTACGCTCCCATGTATATCCCATATCCTCAAGTTGAGTCTTAAGGAAATGTTGAGTAATTTGGCATACAAAATCAGCATATGGAGGATTGCCAGAAAACTCAAGCATGTTTTTAAGAATGATGCGGATAAAATTTGTGGGAATACGTTGTATAATGGCATATATTAGACACATACGAAAAATAGGAACTTTAGATTTATTGGCTCTAGGATGTATGTTTGTTGAAACAATAAGGTTTACAATCCTAGTAGCTGGTTTGAGATTTATAGCATAGTATGTGCCTCTATCTTCGTGACAGGTTGTATTGGATTGAAAAATGGTCCTTTTGATGTCACTAAGACTGACGGTATGGTCATCTTGGGCAAATTGATTAAGTGGGTTTCCAGAAGTAAGGTCAAGGGTGTCTTGATATTCATCTATGTCAATATTTAGCATGTCAAGAATATCCCCTTCAGTAAATCGGAAGCTATGCCCGTTGACCATAGTATAGAAGAAGATGGTTTCATTTTCAGAGTGGGAGATGAGGTTAGCATAGAATTCATTCACTACCTTGATGGAATAGGAAGGAAAAGAAGGGTTGATGAATTCTTTTAACTTTTGCACCTCAAAAATGTCCTCCAAGTCGACGATATTGAGGAAGTCCATAACTTCAACTGGTCGTCGTGGGAGAGGAGCTTTGGAGGAAAGCCGTAGATAACGATCACCAGCATCTCCGTCGACGAAGGCAATGTCGTTGATGATCGTCAATGGTGGAGTAGCCTCCCTTTGTTTCCTGCCAGCGACCTTCTTCTTTCCACGAGCAGAGGATGATGCCATTGTGTTGCTTGAAGGTGGAGAAGAACCAAGGAATTCTTGGGGATGAGGATGCTAAAGATTTGCACAGGAATTCACTAGAGAGAGCCTATGGAAACAAGAATAAGAAGGTGTGAAGAAATGACCCATTTTTGCTCATTTTATAGAAATCCAGTGACCGGGTCGGTCGACAATTTGTCGACCGAGCGTCCGCAACGGTCATATTCCAAACGCGCCACTTGGCCGTCCAACGGTCGACTTGTAACGGTCGGTCGTTAACGGTAACGGTCGGATTGCAACGGTCATTTTCCAACGGCTCTTTCTCAGTCGAGCAGTCGTCGACCGACACTGTCTCGGTCGAACAATTGTCGACCGGAAGTGTGTCCGATGCTAGGTCTGTCTAGATTCTGTCGGTCGAGAGAAGTGGGCAGACCGAGAGGTTTTCGGTCGAAGATTTGTCGACCGACAGACTTACTGGGTACGAATTTTTTTAAGCTTTTTATTTAATGCAAATGATAGACTAAATTTGTAGAGCATATATATTTTCTAAGGGAGTGATATTTTGTTTTATTATTGACAATATTGAGACAATTTTGTGATCATAAATTGATTTGCTTTTAATAAAATGATATTCAATTAATTATTGTGTCAAAACTTATTTTAGGTCGATTTTGACTACGACCATAGCGCCCCTTGGTCAAATTTCATTTTAACCAAGAGGCAGATTTGCAGATTTTTCAATTTGAACATTATGAAGTATAATATCTGCATAAGATTTGATTAAGTATTAAGTTGAAGCATAATACTTAATATGAAAACATTTGTCCTTTTCTTAAAATATAGGCTTTGCTGTAGTAATATGAATATCAAATTTCACGTCGTTTAGTATCCTCATAAAATTCTTTACTGAAGGCACACTAAATATCAATTGAAAAACACTAAATATCTCAAGTCTTTTTGAGAGATTTTATTTTATGTGTTGCAAGCATAACATATTACCAATAAAGCATTTTCTTGCCTATCATGGATCCATGTAGACAATTATCTATCAAGCTAATCTCAGTACCAAATAGTGAAAGCATATCCATGATGTAATAATAACAGTAAATAATCACATGATTTTAATCACATGATTTCTATATGGATAGACCAGAAAATAAGGAAATCATGTGAATAATGATAGAAATTTTCTAAGCATAATTTTGGTTTAAATCATTTAGGGAATAACCTAATATTAATTTAAATTTGTATGGATGATTTCCAAAATAAATATCCGATCATTAATCATGAATAGATAGCAATTTCATCAATTTCAAAGAAATTTAGCAATTTTTACAACAGACTGGAAATCAGTGACATGCTCGGTCGACTATTTTTTGACCGACAGTATCTCGGTCGACAGTCTCTCGACCGACAATATTTCTGAAACTGTTAATTGCTTCCAAATAAAACATATGCAAGTTAAATATTTAGATACTTAAATTTTTTTTTTGTTATCCCATTATGTTGAGTTGAGATAGACGTAGAAATATACAACTAAGGTCCTTGGTCATATCTCAACTTGATTCTGTTCATTTAGTTTGGAGGTTTTGGAACCCAAACTAACTCGACATCTTTTCTCTTGTAAGGGCATGAAAAAGAATAGTGACCAAGGTGCAAACAATAATGACAGCATATCGAGTCAACCTCATATCTTTTTCTATGATTGTGTTCTGTGTTGTCCTTGGGTGAAAATGTTCCTTTAGGTACATATATAGATTGATGGGTTTGTGACTTTCTCCAACTAGGTTGTTGATAGGATTTCCCTTTAGGCTTGTAACCTAGTCCTCTTCGCCCAATTTGATGATAGGAATTATTTAAGATTTGATCAAGAATGCCATTATTATTTAAATTACTAACTTTTTGTTGTAACTTGGCAATCTCTTCCATTCTTTTCTTGATATCTAGTTTTGCTTGATCTAGATTAGATGACAATGAATTTCTTTCTTTGACAATAGAATCATAATCTAGATGGTTGCATAAAATGGGTTGTTTTTGAAGATCATTCACTTGACTTTGCAAATTATTCTTCTCTAAAGAAAGTAAATTACAATTTGCCTCTATAGATTTTATCTCAATATCATGATCTTCAATGATCTTTTTAAGATCTTCGTTTTCAGATGTAATAGCAAGAAGCTTAGCATGTAATTCATCATTTGCTTTATTTGATTTCTTTAATTTCTTCTTGCATTCAACATACTTAATATGTGTTTCTTCAAGGCTAGCAACTAGTTCTTCTTTGGATAAATCAAAAAGACTTACCTCTTCTTCTTCTTCCTCGCTAGTTGTAGCAATGAGACAATCTTTGTTCTCATCTTCCTTCCATGGGCATCTAGTTGTTGTGTGGCTTGTTCCTAAGCACCAATTGCAGCATGTTGTAGTTTTGTCCAAGCAGCACCTTTTGTTGTGATTGTAATCACCATTTCCCTCCATTCTTCAAGACCTGATTAGGGTTCCTTGAAGCCTGCTCTGATACCAATTGAAAAACACTAGAGGGGGGGTGAATAGAGTTTTTAAATTATTTTAACAATTAATTGAACTCAAACAACCACAATTGAAAATTGGAAGAAGGAGACAGGTGTTTAGAGTGGTTCCAACTTTAGCAACTACTAAAGTTGTCAGTCCACTACCCGGTTGCTTACCCAACCGGGATTTTGAAAGTATTTATTTTATTACCTTCCCAAGGATTTATACAAAATACAATACTTTCCTTTACACCCTTTGAACAGCCTTCACTTGAAGTAGGTGCACCAACTTGAGGTAGCCTTGTTGAAGTAACTCCAAGCTCCCCCTTGAAGTAGCCTTCCTCTCTAGAAGTAACCTCCCGTTGCACCAGCCTTCTGAAGTAGCTCAAAGTCACCTTCTTCACCAAGAAGAACTCCACCCTCTCCAATCAGCAGCCTCCAACCTAGGAGTAGCAAGGAGAGTACAAACGGTAATAGAGAACAAGAAAGAAAAAGGAAATTACAACTTATCCTTTGTAGCCCAAGGCTTGATTTGCCTAGATCAAGCGTATAGATCTCCTAACCAAGTGTGTGAACTTGTGATTGCAGTGGATAGGAGATACTAGCCTATAGGACACGAATTATGAGCTAAGGAATGAAATGGCCAATTGTCACAATGCTCAAATTGCTCACAAACAGATTGCTCAAAGTATGCTCAAGGATTTCTCAAGTGTAGCAAGTATATTTGAGTGTCCTATGGCTTGTCCTATTTATAGGAATGGCCTAAGGATGCTTAAGGACGTTCTAGACAACTTCTAGGGGTTTCTAAGTGCTTAACTAGCCGTTAGGTACAAAGTTGTTGCTTTAACAACGACTAATTAATTAATTCTGCAGTTGCTGTCAGAGACCGTCTCGGTCGAGGAATGGTCGACCGAGACACCTACTCGGTCGAACTTTAGTCGACCGACAGGCTCTCTGGAACAAGTGATTTGCAACGTCTATCTCCAACTGCCAACTAACTTGTCTGTTGTGTCTAACGGCTACTTTGGATCTTTCTCGGTCGAGAAGATTGTCGACCGAGAGTGTCTCGGTCGAGGAGTTTGTCGACCGAGATTGATCCTGTTTCAATGTTTCAATTTAGGCACTAAACTATATGTATGAGTGTGCAAATGTGATCCTATTTGAAGGGAATGACTTATCTAAATGTGGTGTTTAGCTAGGGAGAATCTAACGCTTGATTTACATGCAATCTAAGTACTTGTACATTATATATTTGTACAAGTTTTTACAAAGTGATTACATTGCATGAAAACATAAACATATAAGCATATGGATTTCCCTAGTTGCTTTGTCATCCACTTTTAATCCTGCACACTCAAGTAGCTCGTTAGATCAATAAGAATGAAATGTTTGTCATAATCAAAACAAAGGGATTTATAGATGTCCATTTAGCCAACAGAGTCGTTAAGAGTCATTAAGGTCAAAAGATAAAGTTATAAGTGAGACGAATAATAAATGATAAGTTTTAGATCTGGAAGGTCTGAGTGTTTAGATACCCTGGCCAGGTGTCTGAATACTTAGATTGACCAGTATCAAGCTACTCTGTCTGTTCTTCTCTGGATGCCCTGGCCAGGTATGCAGAGGAAGGATAGGCTAGAGAGAAACCCTAGAAATCTTAGGGTTAAGAATCGGAAATTTATGTAGGAATAAGAGATTAAACATAGGATGTGATGCAACTCTTGCCTTATATTGCTTATTTGATTGGAAATCACTAGAAATGCTCTTATATGTATGAATTTAGATTTTCAGCTTGTAGAATAAATATGATTCTTTTATATTGATTGAGTGTCATGAAGTGATTTATTTATTGTTTATATTCTTTGTATTAAGTAGACCAGAAGTTATGTTTAAATGAGTCTGCCCTAAGTGGATATTCTTTCCACATGTTTGAGATTAATAGGAGTTGGTTATTCCTGAGTAGCTCTTGGCTTCAGGACTACAGGTTCGGCCTGGTCCGGCTGGCAGGATGCGTTACTGAGATCTAATGACTCCTATTAACAAGTATAATAAGAGTAGACTCTGGATAATTTAGACTCACATCATAGTAAGAATGTACATACACTAAGACGTTGAGATGTAAAAGAAAGATTAGAACAGCTAAGAATTTGCTGGAAATGATATCAGAGGCCCAATGTTGGAACCTCATATGAGCAATCCTTAATTAGAAACAAAGGAGCACAATAAGGTTCAGATTAAAATTTAATGATTAGGTGAGAAATACCCTTAATGGTACTAATCTATAATGCATAACAAATGCATGGATCCAATACATGATTAGTAAACCCTAGTTGAGAGTGTATCCTTATAAACCCTGGTTGAGGGTGTATCCTTGTGAAACCCTAGCTGAGGGTGTATCATTGCGATTGTTTATAGGCAACTTTATAATAAAGTTATGATTTAAACTAAGATAAGTCCATATCATGTGAGATAGCTGGACAATTCTAATGTGTGGCCTATGCATTATATGCTAAAGGTGAGTATTCTGTGATGGAATGCATTAAGAGGGGAGATACCTTAATACAAGATAAAGTTGGTTAACTCTAGAGGGTCTGAATTAATGAGAAACGGGGAACCCTAACCCTAATTTGGGGAAAAGGGAATGATAAGCCCTGTTTGATAGTGAACCCTAATTCCTGGTTAAGGAATGGTGGTGTTACTATTGTATCACATGATGTGATGAATATCTTGTATGACTGTTATCATGCCTAATAACCATGCAGGTATGATGAGATGATGAATATAGCCAAGTTTGGGCTGTGACATTTATATAATAAATGTTGATTGGCTTTTTGTGTGTTGATGTTGTTGTTGCTTAATAAAAGTAATAATGTGTACAGATTTTATGAACCATATGAATAAGTTGTTTCCTAGTGAGAGGTGACAAGATATGAATGGCCTTGTGAGCCATGTGTGATGCTTGGGTAACAAGTATCATGTTTATTTGTAGCTTTTGTGTTAATAAGTTATGCTAGAGAACTTGGTTGATGTTACATTTCTGTTATATATCTATAGTTCATTGATGATTATTCATATCTGTTGTATTCATTACAAGTGGATGGATGAACTTATGAGATCTAAAGTTTGATTTCAAACTAAGGAAGCAAAGTCACACCACAATAATGCTATGTTGCTGATAAGGACCAAACCCTAGAATGTTTAGAGTTGAAGTAGTTCAAGGGATGTCGCTAGTGATTTGACCTTGAATACTAGTATCTTTATAAAACAAGATCATACAATTTGCACTATGAAAGATAACCTAGCACTAATAAAATCCAGGGTTTAAAGTTAGCTAATCTGGAAGGTAGATACACAATATGAAAATGACTCGGAGAAAAGAGTAAGATATAATTTTGAAATAAATTCTTACAGTAATAATAATAAGTAGTAACATAGAATGAGGAGTACTACTCGATACATCATCTGGAAATAGTTGTTGTAGTTCATGCTCATAAGACATGACGTTACTGTCTTTATGGTGAGGTGTGCCAGGTGTTTATAGATCATAAGAGCTTGATATATATCTTTACCCAGAAGGATCTGAATCTTAGACAGCGGAGATGATTAGGATTGATTAAGGATTATGATATAATGATAGATTATCATCCTGGAAAGGTGAATGTAGTAGCTGATTCCCTCAGCAGGAAGTTAAGTTCAACAACTGATGCATTCTCTATGGCATGTTTCGAGAGAGACATGCTAGTAGAAATGTGAAAGTTGAACTTAGACTTAAGGGTGACATAACATAGTGGTTTGATTGCATAGATGCAAGTCAAGCCTACTTTTTATGTTCAGATCAAGGAACTACAATAGGGTGACAGTGGGATGCAGCAGATCGTACATGACATGACAGGGGGAAAAGACCAAAGTTTAGATTTTTAGATGATGGTGTGTTGTATTAGCATGATATGTTGTGTACCTCGAGACAATGATTTGAAAGAACAAATTTTTGAGGAGGCACGTGCATTGATGTATGCCATGCATCCAGGTAACACTAAGATGTACATGGATCTCAAGGAGTTGTACTGGTGACCTGATATGACAAAGGATGTAGCTGAGTATGTGACTAGGTGCAGTGTGTATCAACAGGTTAAGGCTGAGCACCAGAAACCTACAGGTACCTTGCAATCTCTTCCTATACCTGAGTGGAAGTGGGAACATAACACAATGGATTTTGTGATAGGGTTTCCCAGGACACCTAGAGGTTGTAACTCTATATGAATGATTGTGGATAGATTAATTTAGTTTGCTCACTTTCTTCATATTAAGTCAACCTTTGATGTCCCGAAGTTGACTAAGATATATAGGGATGAGATAGTCAGGTTGCATGGTATCCCAGTTTCAATTATACCAAATAAGGATCCTAAGTTTACATCCAGGTTTTGGAATCAGTTGCATTGTGCTTTGGGCACAAAGTTAAGATTCAATACTGCTTTTCACCCACAGATAGATGGTCAGTCAGAAAGGACCATTCAGACTCTAGAGGACATGTTGAGAGCATGTGTCTTGTAATTCAGTGGAAGTTGGGAAGAACACTTGAGCCTTATAGAGTTTGCATACAATAATAGTCACCATTCCATTCTTGGTATAACCCCGTATGAAGTTCTATATGGCAGAAAGTGTTAATCACCTCTATGTTGGTATGAGGTAGGTGAAAAGTAGATTCTTAGACCCGAGATAGTGGATTTGACCACTAAAAAGATTACTCTGATCAAAGAACAGTTGAAAGTTGCACAGGACAGGCAGAAGAGTTATGCTGAGAAAAGACGTAGACCTCTTGAGTTTTAGGTTGGTGATGAAGTGTATCTGAAAGTTTCACCATGGGAGGAAGTGCTGAGGTTTGGTAAGAGAGGTAAACTGACTCCTAGGTTTATGGGCCCGTATCCTATTATTGAGAGGATTGGACCTGTAGCCTATAGGTTAAAATTGCCATCTGAGTTGTCAAACTTACATGATGTGTTTCATGTATCTATGTTGAAGAAATGCTATCATGGTACAGAAAAGATAGCTGACCCAGAACCTGCACAACTCAGATCAGATGTGTCCTATGTTGAGGGACCAATACAGATAGTTGATCGAAGGATCAAGAAAACTCAAGAATCGTGAAATATCATTGTGAAAGTTCTGTGGAGGAATCATAATCTAGAGGAAGCTACGTGGAAGCTTGAATCTGAGATGCGTAACAAGTTTCCTTTTCTCTTTTAGGAATTTCGGGATGAAATTCTTATAAGGGAGGGAGATTGTTATGACCTGTTCCAAAGTTTATTGGTAAGCTTTATAATTTGAGCCTAATTAAAGTTATTTGAGTTAACTTATATGCTTATGATGTGGTTAGTGAATTAACTTGATTTAGTTGAATCAAGCACATAAGATCAATTAGTGCATAATTAAGATGATTAATTTGAGTAAAGTGATGATTGATGCAATTTGGAATTTTGAACCAGTAAAACAGTATAAATATCTTGTTTTTATGGCTTGGGTTTGTAGTGGGCCTCATTCTTGAAGTTTCGCAAAAGAAATCATCTCAATCGGACCTATGGAGAGGAAGTTATGAAGTTTTTGATTCTTGGGGGTGAGTTTTGCAATTTACCCAGTTTAGTCGGTTATTAACCCCTTTATCCTTTTCCGTTTTTTTTCCTTTTCCTTACCCTTTCTTCTTCTTCGATCTGTTTGGGCGCCGCACTGTAGCAGCACGACCAGCGTGGGAGAGGGGCGGGCAATTTGGATTCCTTGGCCTCGATTCAACGGCGCCAACCTCTTCTTCTCCTTCCTTTCTCCTTCCTTCACCTTTCCTCTTCCTCCCCTACTCGCCCAACCACCTGCAGCCTTGCTGCTTGGCTTAGGCGGCCGTCCTGCAGCTAGCAAGATGCCGCGGCCAGCAGTTAGGATCATATTTGGGGTGGCCAGCACCAAGAAACGGTGCCATGGAATTCGGTTTTGAGGTCTTTGCAGGAATCCGAAACCCTAGCCTTGATTCAACTCTTAACCGAGCCTTCCGTCAAGCTGAGCTTAGGTGTAAGCTGCTGTTGCAGCTAGACCGTGAACAGAACAAATCCAAAGAATGAAGACGATCCGAAATCGCCCAGAATCCGGCCTTGGACGCATCTCCGGACGAATCCGGACAGTCCAAATCGGAGTGAGTAGGATTTCATTTATTTATCATTAATAAACTCAGGCGTTTGAATATTTTCTGTTTTGTGCGTGAATTACGCTGATAACAGGCGTTTTCAGGCGTCGGGCAGCGTTTGGCGTCGCCCGACCTTTTTAGTTCATAAAATGCTTCTAGACACTGTTAGATGATTAAATTTAGCATTTGAACAGTATGGATTGAATCAGTAGATTTATATGGTTCATTGGAACCTAAATTGCTCATTTGAATGTTGAAATTAGAAATTCATGTCTGAAAATGGTATGATTTGGGTATGAACCCAGACAATGAAGATTTCCGATAAATTATCAGATGTACGATTTCAAAGTTGATATGAATAAATAAAATATGCATGAAAACCCTAATTGCATATATCTTTTGACGTTAATATGTGTAAATTGATATTTACATGAAATGGCACATTTCTCTGAAATATTACCAGAAATTCTCAAGTATTGTTATTAAATTGTATTGTGATATGTAATTAACTCTTAATTGAGTTAAGTGATGCACAAACCAGGATTTGGGTTAATGTGCACGTTTTTCGAGAATTTTAGAGAATTGATAATTGTTGAGTATGATTCTCATATGTGAAGTAAATTTCTTTAATTTGTGCAATAAGATGTTCAATTGCGTAAATTCGCTATTTATGTGCCAAACTGAAATAAGTTGGGTTATTTATGCATTTCTAATTTTCCTGAATGCATGGTATGAGAATTTCTCGGAAATTACAATGATTTGAAGTATATTGCTCTGTCGGTTTAGAATGACTGTGTATTGTGATCTGATATGAAATCAGTAAATGTGATTTTCCTGTTTAAATGTTTATATGTTAATCAGTTAATAGACTTAGGTGCCCTAACACCGTAGAACCCCTTTGAGAGGTCTGCATCCAGGGGGGTGAAACTCGTGTTGCAACAATAACTGTGCGGAGTCACAGGCACGAGGATAGTGAAAGGCAGTGTTCAACAACAACGCGTGCGATGTCACGGTGACACTGGAGTATATAGGGGTTATTCAACATTAATCCGTGCTTGTGTCACGGTGGTAACCCGGTAAGACTCTCCGCCTGTGTGCTCAGGTTTGAGGAGGAGTCTAGAGTTCACTCTTTTGAGAGTGTAGTGAGGCCTTGTGAGCCTGAGAGTCCTGCAGCAGACCAGGGCTGGCAGTCAGACTTAGCATTTCCCGGGTGTGTCGCTAAGTCTTGTACGGTGGGATCGTAGTTCGCTACAGATCTTTATATGCAGAGTACACTGCATATGCTTAGGGCATAATAATATAAATATGAAATCATATATGATCACAGTAAATTAATATATCCGAACTTTTGTGTCAATTCATTATATCTGTTTATTGGTTTAAATTATCTATTGTTGCATAGAAATGCGATTATATTCTGTAATCTGCTATGTCATTAGATCTGCCCTGCTTGTACTGTATTTATGTTTATTTCAATTTTATAAACCTGATGAGTTGTTTAGTGATAGCTAAATGAAATGCTATTCACTGAGCGAGTAGGCTCATACCTCTACTCAAAACATTTTCAGGACATCATCAGCAGCAGGAAATCTGAAGGATCCTTTCATCCTAACGCTTAGTCTGTAGAAGGTATACGTAGTTAGTAGTTAGAGGTCTCTTAGTCCTTTCCCCTCGGTCCTTGGGACAAGGTGTGGGTGAGAGAGAATGAGTTTAAAGATGTAAATTAACTGTTATGCTTTATTTTATGTCGAACAATGTAATATGCTGTAGACTCTGTTTATATTTCTAGTCAGTTTAATAAAAATGCTTCCGCAGTTTGTTTAGATTTAGTTTATAGCATAAATCAGGTTAACTTTTAATGTCTTTAAAAATGTTTTAAAAGTTTTGAGTGGTTTGACTTGTGTGTAATCCCTCCGTCGCGCCCTAATCTCGTGATTTGTGGGTAATGCGAGATCGGGGTGTGACAGTAAGGATCTACCATATGAGAGAGGTGGTATCCATGTCCACTGCAGGGACGTTACAGAGAAAGGGGATAGACAAGGATTGAGTAGTATTGCTTAAAACGTAATCTTGGATGTTAAATGATATTTGGTTGATTACATTGTTAACATAGTTGCACAATTATTGTTTCCCCCACATACCAGCTTCTTGCTGACCGACGTTTTGTTTGTCGGCGTTTTAGGTACAATGAAAAGAACAAACAGTAAAGTGACATATGTGGAATTAAATGAGAAATAACGTGCACAGGAGGATTAGTTAGATTAGCATCTTCATGGATAGAAGTTTAGAAATCCCAGTTTTTTTTCTAAGGTAAGAAAAGTTTTATTTTATACCAGTTTTCAGTTTAGTAGTAGAATTTCATAATTATTTTTGATTATTTGTCGAACCTTTGATCCTGTTAATTGAATAACGACTCTATCCTTCGGGTCTCCCTTAATTGGGGGTTACCGGGAGGTGGAGTCGTTACATTTGCATTACACTTGTGAGACACCATCTTGTATTTTACAAACATTCAAATATATTTTCTCAAACGAATTTTCTACTTCATTTTCATATTTGAATTAAAAATTAAGTATCTCAATATGAAATATTTTTTGATGATTCCAAAGTAACACATTCGTAAATGATGCCTACAATCATAAAAATGGTTCTGGTTTAATTATTAATGCAAGAGGTTGATTTCCAGAAAAAAGAGTAAACCAACATGTGAAGATAATTCAAATACAACTTCTAAGATATCTAAAAATGAGTTTCAAATATTTAAAAAGAGAGAGTTTCAATTGAAAATAAGTTGCAAATGAAAAGGAACAATGAGGTTAAACTGGATATGTACGTTTGGGACTGAATTTTTAATATGTTGCAATTCTACCACTATAACACCCCCTTTAAGCATACATGTATTAACAAAAGTACCCCCCATATTTTTCATAACATGAGGGACTTTATCTCAAGGGATGCCGCAAGAATAATAAACATTACAAATAAAATAAACAATCACCATGCATCAATATAGAAATTGATTCATACATTGTTCAAAGGAAATCTAGTACAACTGAGTTCTTGAATATACCATGCAACATCTGAACATGACTTAGAACATAAAAGTATCTGTAATGTAATTGATTGGACCATCTAGGTAGATGGTGCCCCACTGGGTTGCACTTGAAGATCTTCTAATCCTAGACTTGCTCTTCTTTAATCCTTATTTTCTCCTCATGTAACATACTCGATCTCAATATCCAACTCCAACATTCCCCTAATTGGGATCATTTATAATAATATCACATTAAATTATTTTTCATTAAATTAGATGAAATAATAGTAATTTGAGTCAAGAAAATATAATGTGTCAACAAATGACCATTATGCAATGTTAATGACTAATTATTTAATTATGTCGCAATTGGGAGTAGATGATACATAAATCCACCTTTTAATTAGCATTGACCTTAATTTGCTACTATAGATTCATATTAAGTCTAGGGACTAAAGGAAATAATTAAAATACAAGTCAATGTATCAAATTGATTAAGAGCAACATTAATGCATTCATTCATTACTAATCAACTAAACAAAGAAATAAAATAGCAAATATTTTCAAAAGAAGAAATTAGTGATAAATTTGGATTCAGCACATCATATTAGCAATTTTCGTGCCAACCAGACATCCTTTGACTATTCAATTTATTATTTAATACCCACAACCACAACATTAAAGAACAAAATTTCACTTATATTATTACTTTGTCAATAATTAATCTTATATGTCGTTTCCGCTCGCTTAACCTCCTCCTGTAACGCCCGCATGCCCGTGGGTTTTCTCCCTCGCGAGGCCTGCGGCCGTGGTAACGGCAGACGATCCTCTTTCATCTCTCTCTTCCCTTCCTTTCCTCTTCCTTCTCCCCTATTTCTTCTCTGACTTCCCTCTCCCTCCTCGATCAATTGAAGTCCTAGCCTCCAACCTTCGCCTCCGTTTGCGCCCAGCGGCCGGAGCCCTGTGCTTGACCACCATCTGTGGTTACAAGAGGCCGCTGGAGATTGCTCAGGAACCAAGATCGGCAGAGATCCATCCATCATTCACCATCCAGGCCATCAACGTCCCAAGTTCTATCTACAGCCGCCTGTAGCCCTTCCTCCGCGCCCAGCAACCAACAAGCAAGAAGTCTACCACCAGCCACTGCCATTGGTGCGTTGGGGCTCTTGAGGACGCCAGAGACCATGGATTTTCCAAGCTTCATTGCGTCCATAGTCGTTGCGGCCTGAAACTAGATCCACCACCAACACCACCATCGCTGATCAGGACACTTTCAAGCCATCGCGAGCACCGGGGGCACCCTGAGCGCCTCCTCAATGAGAACCACAAAGAAGACGGATTTCTTACTTGGACGGGAGAAGAGGGTCATTAATCATCCACAACCACAACAGACCTGCAAACACAATGTCAGCCAATCTGCAACCTCATTGTCACCATCTCTACAGCACCACCATGGAATCCATGTTCCTTGACTCCATGAATAGATGCGACCTCATATCATCAGCCCGACCCATCGGTAATCTCAGACCTCGCAAAGAGAAAAAAAGGGCCCCTCCTTGCAATTCCCTATTGACCTAAATCTAAATCAGCGGTTGCTAATCCAGGCTGCAACAACTTGTCCCTCGGATCTAGAGGTACCCTGACCATCTCTTCCACTTATATCGATGATTGTTCATCTTCAGCAAGTTCAAGAAAAGCCCAAGACTGATCACCCTCGTGAACCAGGAATGACAGGGAGCTGACCCTATAAGACCAGTATGCTTTTGACAACCTACATGTAATCTTTTGTGTTCCTATTTAGTTCTGAAAATACATAAATACTGGCAACAAATAAGTGGAATGGCGACTTATACATAAGTTGTAACTAACACAAAAACATTAGTTATCTTCCCTATCAATGAACACCCCAGTATATACAATATACATGCACATAAATGTGAGCATACCAGTTCTAGATGTCAACAATTTATTAGGGATATATATACTGAGATATCACATGGCTGCTTAGATTAGAACCGTTAATATGTAATAGGTAATCATATTGGTAATATGATTTATCCGTCACCACCTTGCACAACTTGTTAGTTTATAGATGCTTATATTAGTGTGTTTTTACTATAAACTAAGGTCTGATTTTTGTAGAATTATGTTATTAATACCAATATACTATATTGTGGATCAGAAATAGACCAAATTAAATTGCATAAAAAATGTGGGGATAATAGTAATCGAGACTAACGATAGCATACCTTGATGGTTTCAAGTTATTTCTATATATAATATGTGAGAGAACGATTAGGGGTAAGAAAGTTTCTTTTATTACATTGAGTACGTTTGACTTTATATATTCTACAAGATTTAATTCATACATGTTGTTTTGGACTCGATACAAAGTTACCCTATTCTTAAATCATTAGATAATGCTGAACATATATTCATCTTTTTGAGACCTAGATGATATTATGTGTGTGTAAATAATCATGTCTACATAACATCATGAGAGATATGCATATACATCATATGTATGGGAAATATGAGTAACTCAACATGCTAAAACTTCTAAAGAAATAATATAGATGCATTTCAATAATTATTTTTATTGTTGTATATTATTATGCATCTTGAGTAAGTTATTATACTAACAACACTGCATAATTGTATTACTATAATCTAATGGATTATGAAACCCTAATATCGTTGATAAGGACACTTTAGATAACTTAACAACAACATCATATCAAACCAAAAGGACATACATTCACTAAGATATATATTTCAAAAGAAACATCTTAATTCAAAGAATAAGGTGGTAGACTAATGTGTGTATAAATACTCTTAGGTCAAAGAGGATCAATATGGAATCCTCCTTGTGATAGAATGGTCTTGGATGTCAAGGTATGTGCTTCTTCTCGATTTTATTTGGGCATATAATGACTAAATCCTTAATCTCATCAATGAGGCATATTTTGAGTTATACTCCTTTTGAATCTCTTAAATTCTTTTGGAATCTCAAATACGGTTCACATATTTCTTCATGTATAATTGTTGAAATCTTTATTCACATGTATTTGGGTCCTTTGACCCCAATTGTTATATGTTGGATGATTTTATCCTTTTTTGTAATTGCTATACTTTGGACTTACTTTGCCACAACATTATGCATGTGTGATCTTGACTAGTCATATCTAGAAGTAGTTACACCATATTTTATTGGCACTGAGGTTTTAGTCCTCTTGCCACGGTATTGAGGTTTTAGTCCTCCCACTAGGCATTGGGGTTTTATTCCCCTACCTCACATTATATATTTAGGCACTGAAGTTTTAGTCCTTCTTCCAGGCACTGAGGTTTTAGTCCTCCTGCAATTTTATATTTATTTGGCTCTGAGATTTTAGTCCTCATGCCCTTGTTTTGGAATATATGGATTCCAACCTTACTTTTTAGATTATGCTAGTCTTTGTGGTAATCAACATGCATTTCATTAATTACTAATGTTTGTGGATTTTTTTCAAAATGGCAAGAATATATATTGTTCATATGAATGCCTCAGTTCTTTTGATATTGATTCTCTTGAAACTATTTCTCTTGGACTTACCTAATTTTGAATGGCCCTCTATTGCAGGAATTTCCTCTTTTGTACTACATGCTCCTAAAATGCCCATATAAATTATATTGTGCACATATACCCGTTTTTACTGACGCATACCTCTTGTTTCTTTTTATTGGGTGTCGTTCCCTCACCCAGATCTTAGGAATTCTGCAAATTAATAGTTAGAAGATCAAGATGTTGGGGATTAACTTATGCAGGAACCCATTTCAGAGTAGAAGAAGAACTTGAGATGTCTAGGTGGCCCTCCGCCTCGATCCTAATTAGTTTTTGAAAATTTATTGGACATCTTTTATCTGGTATGAACCAATATATTAGACAATTGTTCTATTGTAATAGCTAAAGTTTTCTTCCGTTGCAAAATTATGTACATCGCTTTGTATTCCATACTAGTTTGAATAATACTATGCACCCGTTCCTCTTGATAGAATGATTATATTTTGGGGTTGTATTGTTTATTTCAAAATAGTAAGCAGTGGTCTCATAATGGGACCCACTCTTTACAGTATAGTATCAGAGCTGTAGCGGTCGGCAACTAGCTATCTCAGGATAAATTAGGTTTTCTCATGGCTATTTCTATCTTTTAGGGAAGGCGATCTGGTTGGAAATATGGGTGTTGAATCCACCCAGAGCAACCCTTATGGGTACACAACTCCTCCAAATCCAAGGTTCAGGATGTCGCACATGGATCCCACTATTTGGACACATGGATCACAAGTAACTCCCATCATACCAATCACTCCTATACAACCTGTGGTACCGGTGACCCCTAATACTCCTGCCATGCTAGAACTTGGAGTTACTCTTCAGCAAGAACTAGCATTTCTTCACCAACTTCTCACCAACACTATGAGGGGAAGTATCAAGATGAACCAAAGTCCTGATATACCTAAGGAATACTCTCTCACCGAATTCATCAAGATGCAACCACCCTATTGTTGGTATATATGCCCATAGAGCCATCCGAAGTGATTGCATGAATTCGAATATTAATTAATCAATTAATGTGATTATTTGGTTAATTAATAAATTCTAGAATATTCTAATTAATCCACGAGCATTTTAATTAACTCAACGTTTCTGTTTCTGATGGGTTTAGGAAACTCTACTTCCCTTCGTATCCTATTTAAAGGAGGTTTACGACCGATATCTATATAAGATATCGAGAGAGGCTTTTCAGTTTACGCTCACGTACGTAAACCGTAGCTGTGGCAACACATCTCACTATCACACACACAGCGAGGTGTTACACGAAAATGTGCGGAAATCACCATAACCACAGATGATCGAAAACACGGGTTAATTAAAACCAATTGCGGAAAACTGATAAACTGAGAAACTATTACATTCCAGTCCACATCCTGTAAAAGAACAGGTTATATACATATATACAAGCCTTCATACATGTCCACAGCTTAGAGCAAAAATTGTCCTGTCATATCATGAGTTCATCACCTGTTCATACATACATAAAGGCCCACATCCAGCCAACAACAGGATATACAAAACATATACAGTTGTACATCGTGAAACAATGTCAAAACACCGCCAAGGACCTGAGAGTACATGGATGACTCTAGACTTTATCACAAAACAACAACATGTACATCACTTGCCTTCTACTGTTCTTCCTGTTGCTCGGTCGCAACTCCACGACCACCACCACGTCTAGCTCGACCACCTAAAAAGGGTGTAAACTAGCGGGGTGAGACAATTGAACATTGTCCCAGTGAGAAACATAACTCCCCGCCGAAACTACAAAACCTCAGATATATATAAAGAAGCTAACTGATAAAAGGTATAAAACAACAGTTATAATATAAAGCTGTTCATACTTAACAAACTTATCAGATGTAATCAAATATTACTTGTGAAACATGATTAACAAGACAAGATATATAAGTTCTACTACATATGAAGAACATATAAGCAACTGTAAGATATAACAGAGTTGACTACACAAACAAGGCCTCAACCAATGTTTCGTGATTGTCTTAAGCAGTAATACTATTCGGCTGAATTACGTTTTATTATGCCCTGAGGAAGTGAACCGTACCGTTCAAATCCAACCTTTGGCTGCGAAGCCCATAGCCGGTGCCATACAAGGTCAATGGAAGAGTCGGAATCCACGACCTCACCCCTCATGGTCAGTACACGAGAAACAAAGCAGGACCACAGTCTCATGCTCAAGTGGTCTTTAGCCACAGGGTCAGCTCCTCAGGCTACCCTTCCTCTAGCCCGCCTTGGTATAGGTCACGACGCTAGTAAAACTGAGCCACATGCCTGATCACTGTGCTCTGAGCCATGAACGCATTCATGCTCATCATATCACATATCTGGAGCCATGGGCATGTTCACCATGCTCATCACATATCCGAGTCTGCAACCGCAGCTGCACTCGTTTCCCTCTCTATTTGAGCTAGGAGAAACCTCGCATATTCAAAAATATGCGCTCCGGGTTAACCCGCAGGAGAACCCGTTTCACCATCACCAATTCCTGACGATGATGGATCTATGGCCAGGGCAAACTACATGATATGTTCCACTGTGATTAATTAGTATATTTTATACGGATTGCAAGATTCAACCAAGTTGTATAACATGCAAGCTACAACAGGAAATAAACAATATAAACTCAACATTATGCTTTTACTACAATTCACATCATACTGATCCATCACAAGGATCCCACATCTCATGTTATCACTTGGCCTCTTGCCAATCAATCTAGATTCATCACACATCATGGGATCTCAATCCCTAATCATATAGTGCCACTGCCTCTCATGGCTTACATCATCATTATCCTTTTGGAACATCATTCATAATATACCTGTTATCTCATTGTTCTCATATAATCATTCCTCATAGCCTTTCATTTGGCTATGCATTACCTGCATGGTTAACACTATTCAATAATCAACATGAATAACTTAGAACTCATATTATCAACATAGGGTGACATTTAGGATTAAGCGCATTATCAACACAAAGTGACATTAATGATTATATCCTTTTCTTAATCATGCCTCATCTTGTGTTCACATGTATAAGGCACATCATCAAGCAAACCCTAATGCATGCTCGTTATTGCTCTTAGTATTATAAGACAATCAAGGTGATCACATCCATGTGTATGTCCGTATTAAGTGTAGATGAACAAGCTTAACCATAATGAATATTATCATGCAATGAGTCATCATTGATCAACAAGAACATAGTCAACACTTCGACTATTCATGGCAAATGGAACCCTCACAAGAAGTATTCACAACCCTCACTAAAGACTATATCGGGCAGGGCTCACCCTCACCAAAGGTTGTATCGGGCAACCAACTGACAATGGCCTGCGTGCAGCGCGCAACGCCGCGTTACCAAGGGAAAGCGTGCAGCGCGCAACACTGGGTCAAGGGCATACCGGGCAACGACCAAGGATCAACCGTGCAGCCGTGCCGGGCAGCACATATCGGCCAGCGCAACGCACGCCAAGGCGTGCAGGCTATCGGGCAATGGAGTGTCAGCTGTGTGACGCGCACTAGGCGTGCAGCTCATGCCGGGCGACGCGGTGTCAACTTAAGACTGTGCACGGGTAGCGTGTAACCGATTCTAGCGTGCAAGGACTATGTCGGGCGTGCAGCCTGTATCGGGCGTGCAGGGGTAGTGTGCTCGCCCGCCACAGCACAACGACGCGCACCTCAGGCGTTATCCGTGCAAGGTGTTTCACAAGAGGTCTCGTCCAAGGGCTCACATCACAGACCTATCGTCCATCTATCCAAACCACATCCTAACGGCCGTCACAGGGCAAAGCAAGGTTGTGACACCCGTTACTAAGAGGGAACCAAAGGGGTATCGTCCATACATGTGTAGTGCAAGGGAGGTCTAGGTCAAGAGGGCTGTCGGGAAGCACCTCCCCATGCTCGTATCACCCAAGATGTTAACTCTCAAGGTCATCAACCACCTCACACATGGACACCCGAAACCCTAGTGGGTCAAGAAGAGGCTCACCTCAATCAACTAAGAAGGAGGGGTCTTGCACACCTTCTATCACCAAACAGGTCACAAGGAGAAACCCTAGAAAGAGTCACCACCAACCGAGCTCACTTTCTAGCCCATGGTGAGGGGAGAGTGTTGCTTAAGCAACTAGAACACAAGCTCACCTCAATCGACTAAGAACGAGGGGTGTTGCTCATGACACTAGAAGCTCAAACTCACTCCTCTAGACCAAGGGGATAAAGGAGTATTTCTCACCCACAAACCCTAGATCACAAGGATCGGCCAACATGAAAGCTAAGCAAGAAACTAAGATACTAACATGTAAACAAGATCATAGCAAGAGATAATGTAGTTAGGGTTAGAAGTTATGTAACCCACCTTAAGCAAGCTCCAAGCTCCGAGCACCACCAAGCAAGGAAGATGGAGACTCCAAGGCTATCGACCACCACTTGCTTCTCCAAGGTGTGTCGGCCACCAAGTTTGCTCCTTCAAGGGGATATCGGCCACCTCAAGCAAAGAAGAGGGTTGTGTCATGCAACAAGGTGGAGAGGGACCAAAGGACCAAAGGGACCCTAAGCTAAGGAAAGGAACCACCTATATAGAAGGAAATGGAGGAGAAAACAAGGTTGGTCCAAGCAAGGTGTCACTTGCTTAGGGACACTTGTCCTAGTGCACGAGCCACCACTCTAGCAAGCTCCATACACATGTCCAAGATATGTTCCAAGTGTCCACTAAATAAGGTCAAGGCTAGGTCAAGCATCATGGACGACACAACAACTTGCTCCTAGGGCGACACACCTCATCCCCATGGGCGACAGACACACACCTTGGCCGATACACTCCCCACTTGGCCGATACAAGGCTCAACCAAAGAAAAGCAAGACCTCATGGCCCAACTAGCTCAACAAGGCCCAAATGAACTCAAGCAACAAGCCCAAGCCTTCCTCCCTACACAAGAGGAAGAAAAAAGAGAGAGGAACACCTCCCAAGGTGGAAAACTTGCCTACAAAACCCTAGACTTGGGTTATTTGCAAGTAGCACCTCCAACTCTCAACAAAGCACAACAAAACCCTAATCATCACTAAAGGTGATTAGCAAGCACCAAAGCACCAGGGTTAAGCAAAGCAAACAGGGTAAACCCTAAACGAAGGTCAGGGTCCTTACAAGCTAACCCCCTTTAAGGGATTTTGTCCCCGAAATATGAAGGGAAAAGCGAGGGATACTTCCTCCTCATCTCTTCCTCAAGCTCCCACGTAGCTTCCTCAACGCCACGATGATGCCAAATAACCTTCACAAGAACAAGGTCCTTCCTCTTCACCTTCTTAACTCTTCTGTCAAGGATTGCCACAGGACCTTCATCATAGGTCACATATTCATCAAGCTCAACTTCAACTGGCTGTATCACTGTTCCAGAATCTGGATGACTTTTCTTCAGCATACTGACATGGAATACTGGATGCAACCTGTGCAACTCTAGAGGTAACTCTATCTCATAAGCTACCTTACCAACACATGCTATGACTGGGTAAGGCCCCATATACCTGGGTGCCAACTTACCCTTCCGACCAAACCTTAGCACTCCCTTCCACGGCGCGACTTTGAGGTATACTTTGTCTCCTACCTGGAACTCCAAAGGTCGTCGGCGATTGTCTGCATAAGACTTCTGCCTGTCCTGTGCCACTTTCAACTGTTGTTGTATCACTTTGATCTTTTCTGTTGTCTGTTGCACTAACTTAGGACCCAACAACTGATGCTCACCAGACTCATAACAACACAAAGGAGATCTACACTTCCTCCCATACAAGGCCTCATAAGGAGCCATGTCAATGCTCCGCTGATAACTGTTGTTATATGCAAACTCTATCAAACTAAGATGCATATCCCAACTGCCTAGGAACTGCAAAACACAAGCTCGAAGGAGATCCTCCAGAATCTGAATAGTCCTCTCACACTGTCCATCTGTCTGCAGGTGGAAAGCGGTACTGAATCTCAACTGCGTTCCCAATGCTTTGTGCAACTGTTCCCAGAAACGACTCGTAAACTGTGGTCCTCTGTCAGAAACTATTGTCGCTGGCACTCCATGCAAACGTACTATCTCATCCACATATACTCGAGCAAGTTTCTCAGCTGTATACGTCATCTTTTCAGGTAGGAAATGGGCAGACTTCGTCAATCTGTCCACTATCACCCAAATGGAATCATGATTCCTAGTTGTCTTAGGTAGACCAACTACAAAATCCATGGTTATATGATCCCATTTTCACTGCGGTATCGGTAAAGGTTGCAACGTACCTGCCGACTTCTGATGCTCAGCCTTCACTTGCTGACAAACTGCACATCTAGCCACGAACTCAGCTACATCTTTCTTCAAGCCTGGCCACCAGTACAATTCCTTCAGAATATGGTACATCTTGGTGACACCTGGATGCATAGCATACATTGACATGTGTGCTTCCTCGATCACTAACTTCCTCAACCCATCAACATCAGGAACCACCATCCTATTATGATAGCAGACTAGCCCATCCTCGGACTCATGAAACCCATCACGCTTTTCACTGCCAAACTCTGATCTGATCAACTATACAACATCATCTATCTGCTGTGCATCTTTAATCTGCTATCTCAACGTAGGCTTGACTTGCATCTGTGCTAAAAGTCCAACTAATGAGGAAACTTTCATCTGTACGTTCATTTTCCGTAAAGAGACAAGCATATCTCGCTTATGACAATCCAGGGAACTCAACTGTGCCTTCTTGGAAGAAAAAGAAGACTTTTGACTAAGCGCATCAGCTACCACATTCGTCTTACCAGGATGATACTCGATAGTGCAGTCATAGTCATTGATAAACTCCATCCATCGCCGCTGTCGCATGTTCAACTCTTGCTGTGTAAAGATGTACTTCAGATTCTTATGATCCGTAAAGATCTGACACACTTCCCCATACAGATAGTGTCTCCAAATCTTTAACGCATGAACCACTGCTGCCAGCTCCAAGTCATGAGTAGGATAGTTCTCCTCGTGTTTCTTAAGCTGTCGCGGAGCAAAATAAACCACATGATCCTCCTGCATTAGCACACAACCTAAGCCTTTCTTGGAAGCATCACAGAAAACAACATAGCCCTTCCCAGGCTCTGGCAGGATCAACACTGGAGCACTGGTCAGCTTCTCCTTCAAACTCTGGAAAGCTTGCTGGCATCGATCATCCCAGACAAAAGGTACGTCCTTTCTTGTCAACTTCATCATCGACAACACAATCGTACTGAAGTCCTTGATAAACCTCCGGTAGTATCCTGCTAAACCCAGAAAACTGCGAACTTCTATTGGCGTCTTCGGCTGTTCCCAATCTGCAACGGATTCCATCTTCTTCAGATCTACTTTGACTCCTTCAGCAGATATCACGTGACCCAAGAAAGTCACTTCTTCCAACCAAAACTCACACTTACTAAACTTGGCATACAACTGATGTTGGCGAAGAAGAGTCAACGCTCGTCGAAGATGTTGCTCATGCTCTTGCCTGTCCCGACTATAGATCAAGATGTCATTTATAAAGACTACAACAAACTGATCTAAGAACGGATGGAACACTCTGTTCATCAGGTCCATGAAAGCAATAGGTACATTGGTTAACCTAAATGGCATAACCACGAACTCATAGTGACCATACCTCATCCTGAAAGCTGTCTTTGGTATGTCATCCGCCTTAATCCTCAACTGATGATATCCGAACTGTAGATCGATCTTCGAAAACACTGTAGCACCATGCAACTGATCAAACAAATCATCTATCCTCGGCAACATGTACTTGTTCTTGATCGTGACCTTGTTCAACTACCGGTAGTCTATACACAACCGCATCGAACCGTCCTTCTTCTTGACAAACAACATGGGAGCACCCCAAGGCGACGTGCTCGGTCGGATGAAACCTTTGTCCAGCAACTCTTATAACTGCTTCTTCAACTCTGCCATCTCTACTGGAGCCATCCTGTACGGTGTCTGTGCAACTGGCTGCGTCCCTGGGACCAGATTGATCTCAAAATCAATCTCTCGGGGTGGGGGAACACCAGGAAACTCCTCAGGAAACACATCTACAAACTCTCGGACAACAACCACCTCCTCGAGACTAGGACCTTTCGCCTTGATAACCACAACGGTATCCACTACATGAGCTAAGAACGCCTCACATCCTTGTCGTAGCAACCTATCTGCCACCATAGCTGATACCAGACATGTCGGAAGAATCTTCCTATATCCTTGGAAGATCCACTTCTCTCCGGCATCATCAAACTCCGCCTGCTTGGTACCGCAGTCCAAAACAACCTTATACTTCTCTAAGGTATCCATCCCAAGGATAACATCAAACCCATGCATATTAAGTTGTATGAGATCCACTTGAATGTGATGTCCCGAGAAAGACAAGACACAAGATGGACACTCTTCTCGAAGCAACGAGAAACCATCAAGAGGGATTTCTAACAACAAGCTATCCTTCTTACGACTAATAGGTAAACGACAGTTCTCAAGCATACTATTGGAGATAAAAAAGTGTGTAGCACCCAGGTCAACCAAAATAGATATAAAGCAAGAAGAAGACATATCAGAATGAAATAACTCCATCTGACCTGTCACTACTCACGGGTTGACTATCGCCTCCGGCTGACTCATGGCATAGAATCGAGCTGTTGCTTGCTGTCCACGCCCTCTACTTCCTTGAGCAGACGATCCAGCTTGAGACGCTTGACCGCGCCCTCGTCCTCTGCTACCACTGGGCTGCTGTCGATCCGATCCTTGAAGATTCTGTCTCGGCTTCTGTGTCACCTCATCATCTCTGTAGGGATAACTCGTCTTGACATGCCCTATCTGACCACAGACATAGCATGTCCTAACATCAACCCATGGCCTGGATGGCCCTGTCACTGCCACAAAAGCCGTACTTTGTGCCTTAGATGGTGAAGAAACATAACCTCTTCCTCTACTCGGAAACCACTGAGACGGTCCACCAGAACCTCTCATCACTGATGGTGCTGAAAACCTGGGCTTCTTGAAGCCACCAAACCTCTGCCTCTGGAACTGAGTAGGTCTCTTCTTAGTCATAGACTCTCTCTTCTCCCTTATTGATCATTCGATCCTTCAGACGGACTCCACAAACGTAGCAAACTTCTCTCGGTCCTCCAACGCAGACACAAGTGTTGTCAGCTCAGCACTCAAACCCTTCTCAAAACGTCTGATCCGTTCCTCATCTGTTGCTGCCATGTGAGGACAAAACCTCAATAGATCCATGAACTTGGCCTCGTACTCAGTGATGTTCATCGTTCCTTGTTGCAGGCTCTCAAACTGACTGATCTTCTCATCCAGATACGTCTTCGAGAAGTATATGGTGACGAACTCGCGCCAGAACACTGCCCAACAGATCACCTCACCAGGCCACTTCTCTTCCTCGATGGTCCACCAGTGACCATCACTACCTTTCAAAAGGTAGACGACGTGATTTACTTTGTCTTCTTCAGGGATGTCGATGATCCGGAAAGCCTTCTCAAGACTTGTCAGCCATAGATCCGCATCCGCTGGATCAGCCATTCCAGCATAATCCGAAGCTCCGACTCGGCGAAGCCGCCCGAAGGTCTTCCCAATACCTGATGTTTCACCATGGGGAGCCTGTGCTCTCGGAGGAGGCACTGGCAATCGCTCAACCATGAGATTCATTGTAGCCATCATCTGTGCCATAAGCTGTTGGTAGGCAGGATGTTCAAGTATGGTTGGGTTAGGCTGGGGGACCTCAGGCACCCAATCTTCATGTGCCTGTCCTACAACTCCATCAACCGATGCAGCATCGTTGTGCTCACCAGCGTGTTCTTCATGGTTTCCAGACATCTTGGCTTTTCTTCCGCTGAGGGCAGAAGTCGATTGTGAGAAAATATGGAAAAATCATAAGAACATACTCAACCTGGTCCTAAATCCCTGTAGACTCAGCGAACCTAAAGCTCTGATACCAACTCTTGTGGCAACACATCCCACTATCATACAAACAGTGAGGTGTTACGCGAAAACATGCGGAAATCACCATAACCACAGATTATCAAAAACACGGGTTAATTAAAACCGATTGTGGAAAACTAATAAACTGAGAAACTATTACATTCCAGTCCACATCCTACAAAAGAACATGTTATATACATATATAAAAGCCTTGATACATGTCCACAGCTTAGAGAAACAGCTGTCCGGTCATATCATGAGTTCATCACCTGTTCATACATACATAAAGGCCCACATCCGGCCAACAACATGATATACAAAACATATACAACTGTACATCGTGAAACAACGTCAAAACACCGCCAAGGACCTAAGAGTACAAGGATGACTCTAGACTCTATCACAAAACAACAACATGTACATCGCTTGCCTTCTACTGTTCTTCCTGCTGCTCGGTTGCAACTTCGCGACCACCACCACGTCTAGCTCGACCACCTAAAAAGGGTGTAAACGAGCGGGGTGAGACAATTGAACATTGTCCCAGTGAGAAACATAACTCCCTGTCGAAACTACAAAACCTCAGATATATATAAAGTAGCTAACTGATAAAAGGTATAAAAGAGAAATTATAATATAAAGTTGTTCATACTTAGCAAACTTATCAGATGTAATCAAATATTACTTGTGAAACATGATTAATAAGACAAGATATATAAGTTATACTACATATGAAGAACATATAAGCAACTGCAAGATATAACAGAGTTGACTACACAAACAAGGCCTCAACCAATGTTTTGTGTTTGTCTTAAGCAGTAATACTATTTGGCTGAATTATGTTTTATTATGCCCTGAGGAAGTGAACCATACCGTTCAAATCCAACCTTCAGCTGCGAAGCCCATAGCCGGTGCCATACAAGGTCAATGGAAGAGCCGGAATCCACGACCTCACCCCTCGTGGTCAGTACACAAGAAACAAAGCAGGACCGCAGTCTCATGCTCAAGTGGTCTTTAGCCACAGGGTCAGCTCCTCAGGCTACCCTTCCTCTAGCCCGCCTTGGTACAGGTCATGACGCTAGTAAAATTGAGCCACGGGCCTGATCACATTGCTTTGAGCCATGAACGCATTCATACTCATCATATCACATATTCGGAGCCATGGGCCTGTTCACCATGCTCATCACATATCTGAGTCTGCAACCACAGTTGCACTCGTTTCCCTCTCTATTTGAGGCTAGGAGAAACCTTGCATATGAAAAAATATGCGCTCCGAGTTAACCCGCAGGAGAATCCATTTCACCATCACCAATTCCTGACGATGATGGATCTATGGCCAGGGCAAACTACATGATATGTTCCACTGTGATTAATTAGTATCTTTTATACGGATTGCAAGATTCAACCAAGTTGTATAACATGCAAGCTACAACAGGAAATAAACAATATAAACTCAACATTATGCTTTTACTACAATTCACATCATACTGATCCATCACAAGGATCCCACATCTCATGTTATCACTTGGCCTCTTGCCAATCAATCTAGATTCATCACACATCATGGGATCTCAATCCCTAATCACATAGTGCCACTACCTCTCAGGGCTTACATCATCATTATCCTTTTGGAACATCATTCATAATATACCTGTTATCTCATTGTTCTCATATAATCATTCCTCATAGCCTTTCATTTGGCTATGCATTACCTGCATGGTTAGCACTATTCAATAATCAACACGAATAACTTAGAACTCATATTATCAACACAGGGTGGCATTTAGGATTAAGCGCATTATCAACACAAAGTGACATTAATGATTGTGTCCTTTTCTTAATCATGCCTCACCTTGTGTTCACATGTATAAGGCACATCATCAAGCAAACCCTAATGCATGCTCGTTATTTCTCTTAATTATTATAAGACAATCAAGGTGATCACATCCGTGTGTATGGCCGTATTAAGTGTAGATGAACAAGCTTAACCATAATGAATATTATCATGCAACGAGTCATCATTGAGCAACAAGAATATAGTCAACACTTCAGCTATTCATGGCAAACAGAACCCTCACAAGAAGTATTCAAAACCCTCACTAAAGACTATATTGGGCATGGCTCACCCTCACCAAAGGTTGTATCAGGCAACCAACTCACAATGGCCCGCGTGCAGCGCGCAACGCCGCATTACCAAGGGCAAGCGTGCAGCGCGCAACACTGGGTCAAGGGCATACCGGGCAACGACCAAGGATAAACAGTGCAGCCGTGCCAGGCAGGGCATATCGGCCTGCGCAACGCGCGCCAAGGCGTGCAGGCTATCGGGCAACAGAGTGTCAGCTGTGTGACGCGCACTGGGCGTGCAAATCATGCCAGGCGACGCGGTGTCAACTTAAGATTGTGCACGGGTAGCGTGTAACCAGTTCTAGCATGCAAGGACTATGTCAGGCGTGCAGCCTGTGTCGGGCGTGCAGGGGTAGTGTGCTCGCCCGCCACAGCACAACGACGCGCACCTCATGCGTTATCCGTGCAAGGTGTTTCACAAGAGGTCTCATCCAAGGGCTCACATCACAAACCTATTGTCCATCTATCCAAGCCACAGCCTAACGGTCGTCACAAGGAAAAGCAAGGTTGTGACGCCTGTTACCAAGAAGGAACCAAAGGGGTATCATCCATACATGCACCGTGCAAGGGGGGTCTAGGTCAAGAGGGATGTCGGGCAACACCTCCCCATGCTCGTATCACCCAAGATGTTAACTCTCAAGGTCATCAACCACCTCACACATGGACACCCGAAACCCTAGTGGGTCAAGAAGAGGCTCACCTCAATCAACTAAGAAGGAGGGGTCTTGCACACCTTCTATCACCAAATGGGTCACAAGGAGAAACCCTAGAAAGAGTCACCACCAACCGAGCTCACCTTCTAGCCCATGGTGAGGGGAGAGTGTTGCTTAAGCAACTAGAACACAAGCTCACCTCAATCGACTAAGAAAGAGGGGTGTTGCTCATGACACTAGAAGCTCAAACTCACTCCTCTAGACCAAGGGGAGAAAGGAGTATTGCTCACCCACAAACCCTAGATCACAAGGATCGGACAACATGAAAGCTAAGCAAGAAACTAAGCTACTAACATGTAAACAAGATCATAGCAAGAGATAATGTAGTTAGGGTTAGAAGTTATGTAACCCGCTTTAAGAAAGCTCCAAGCTCCGAGTACCACCAAGCAAGGAAGATGGAGACTCCAAGTCTATCGGCCACCACTTGCTTCTCCAAGGTGTGTCGGCCACCAAGCTTGCTCCTTCAAGGGGATATCGGCCACCACAAGCAAAGAAGAGGGTTGTGTCATGCAATAAGATGGAGAGGGACCAAAGGACCAAAGGGACCCTAAGCTAAGGAAAGGAACCACCTATATATAAGGAAAGGGAGGAGAAAACAAGGTTGGTCCAAGCAAGGTGTCACTTGCTTAGGGACACTTGTCCTAGTGCACGAGCCACCACTCTAGCAAGCTCCATACACATGTCCAAGATATGTTCCAAGTGTCCACTAAACAAGGTCAAGGCTAGGTCAAGCATCATGGGCGACACAACAACTTGCTCCTAGGGCGACACACCTCATCCCCATGGGCGACACACACACACCTTGGCCGATACACTCCCCACTTGGCCGATACAAGGCTCAACCAAAGCAAAGCAAGGCACCTCAAGACCCAACTAGCTCAACAAGGCCCAAAAGAACTCAAGCAACGGGCCCAAGCCTTCCTCCCTACACAAGAGGAAGCAAAGAGAGAGAGGAACACCTCACAAGGTGGCAAACTTGCCTACAAAACCCTAGACTTGGGTTATTTACAAGTAGCACCTCCAACTCTCAACAAAGCACAACCAAACCCTAATCATCACTAAAGTTGATTAGCAAGCACCAAAGCACCGGGGTTAAGCAAAGCAAATAGGGTAAAGCCTAAATGAAGGTCAGGGTCCTTACACTAGCCGTCGCCGTCCTTAGGAGAGAAAGGAGAGCAACGTGCCACTAGCAATCCACCGCACAGACACGACTCCTTCCCGTCGGCTTAGGAAGCGCAACATGGAGTTCCAGTCCATCTGCGTGGATGAAGTAGAGACGCAGACGCTGAGACGCCTGCGTTCGGAGGGCATCAATGACCATCCATGCGCGTTACGAGCCGTGTACGTCAACGCACGAAAGGAACACCGCCGAATCTTCTTGCGACAACGAACGAGAGAGAAGTTCTGTCCGTGTAGGTCAGCAGTGTTGCACTGTCGTGAAGCTAACATCATCGGACTTGCTCCGCGATAAGGTATATCCCGCAAACACTCCTTCCAAATATGCTGTTGTCGACGAGATCCTATTACGGGTTGAGTGGAATTTTGTTGCTTCCGCCGCACATGTTTTCTCCACAAAATCCTACAGTGGTATCAGAGCAGCGTCGATCTACGGCATATTTGGATTTGTTTCGATATGATCAAATTGTTGTATACTATTTTTTATGTTGCATATGATGCGAATTAAAACTGCTAATGTGCAAATCTAAACCTAATTCCACATACGCCGCATGCTTCTATTTTTGACATTTTGGACGGGGTCGACTATGGAAAATATTGAATTTCCTAAGTGCACGGAAGTAAAATTCCGTAGACCTTTCAGGGGCTCTGCCCCTGAGACCCCACGAGGGGCGGCCTCCCCTCGATCCCCGCATAGTCTGTGTGGGAATCAAATTTCTTTTTTTAATGGGGAATGACCCGCATTACAAGTACTACAATTTTAATATGTATATATGTATATGTAGATATACCTATGATAACATACACGTCGCCTTTAAGTCTGTTTTATGTGGTGAATGCATGCACGATTGTGGCCTAGTATCCCTTTTTGTGAATGTTGTGAATGAAGTGGATGTCAATCTTGTGGATACGTTTGTTTGTGAATGATATGGATGTATAATGGATGCATATGGATCCTTTGTATAAAGTATTCAGCTTGCATGTCGAGCCTCATCTCTTATTTCAAAGTGTAATTAATTCCTTCCCTTTATTTTTGCACACATATGATGTAATAGAGATCGGATTAGTTTTAATTTTTGTAACCTTGATGTAAGGAGACCACTTGAAGATCCCACTCCAAGGAGTGAAGCACCATGAAGATCTAATTCCAAGAAGCAAACTGAAGATCCAGCTCCAAAGAGCGTCCATGGAGAAGCAACAAGAAGATCCAATTCCAAGAAGCAACTTGAAGTTCCAACCTCACGAAGCATCCATGAAGTTGTTCATTGTAAATGCAATTGACAAAAGTTGCCTACTTTAGTTTTTGGTCTTTGACGTCGGCGTTGGCTGGGCATTGATCCAATTATTTTGAGTCTTGGCTCACTAGAAGGTTGTACGTTGCAATCTTCTGAGTTGATAGTGAGGGCTATCAATTTGAATAAAATAGTGGGAGTGTAATTAATTAATGGCCTAATTAATCTCATTTATGAAATCTTTACATGTCAAAATGTTTTGGACTAAATGCAAATTTTTTATTTTGTAGCAATCAAATGACAAACAACACTCACACTTTCTCATTGCGATCGGACCTTGAGAAGGACAAACTTACCGGAACCAACTTTCAAAACTGGTTTAGGATGCTGAGAATTGTTCTCACACATGAGCGTAAGCTCTATGTCCTTGAAACACCAGAGCCAGTGGAACCCGCCGTAAATGCACCCAAGGCTGAAAAGGATGCTTACAAGAAGCACCTTGATGATGCCATGGATGTCAAGTGCCTGATGTTGTGCTCAATGAACTATGAGTTGCAAGAGCAGCATGAGAACATGAATGTCATGGAGATGGTAACACATTTCAAGAACATGTATCAACATCAAGCAAGACAGGAGAGATATGATGTCTCAAAGGATTTGTTCAGGAGCAAGATGAAAGAAGGGGACTCAGTTGGCACCCATATACTCACTTTAATTGGGTACGTGGAAAGCTTATCCAAGATGGGTTTTCCCCTAGGTTAAGAGTTGGCCACTGATGTGATTCTACAATCATTTCCTGAATCATATAATCATTTTGTCACGAACTACAACATGAACAATTTTGACAAGCCGTTGTCAGAATTGTTGGGCATGTTGAGGACAGCTGAAGCACAGATGAAGAAAGACAAGCCCAAGTCTGTGATGATGATCAGTAAGACAAAGGGAAATTCAAAAGGCAAAGGCAAGGCTAAGAAAAGTTCTAAAGCCAGGTGGAAGCCAAAGTCATCCATGCTCAAAGGTAAAGGTGGGATCTCCAAAGAAGGCAGTTGTCACCATTGTCACCAGCCTGGACATTGGAAAAGAATCTGTCCTCTCAACCTAGAGGAACTGAGGAAGAAGAAGCAGGTGATAGAGATCTCCACTTCAGGTATATACGTTATTGAGATAAACTTAAATACTTCTTCATCGTGGGTACTGGATACCGGATGTGGATCTCACATATGTTCTAATATGTAGGATCTGATAAGAAGTAAGCCTTTACGAAAGGGCCAAGTCGAGCTGTGGGTCGCTAATGGAGCAAGAGTTGCTGCCACTACAGTTGGAGTTATTAGTTTATCTTTGCCTACGTGCCTTGTAATAGAATTAGAGAATTGCTATTATGTAATGTCATTAATAGAAATATTATTTCTGTATCTAGTATGGACAATAGTGGATTTGAATTTCACATTAAGAATGGAATTACTTCTATTTCTAAAGATGAGATCTTTTATGGCAATGCCCCTATGTCTTATAGTATCTACTTGTTAGAACTTGAGACTAGAATATACAACGTAAATACTAAAAGGTTAAAACTTGACAACTCAAACAAAACATTCTTATGGCATTGTCGTCTTGGGCACATAAACGAGAAGCGCATATCTAGACTCCATAAGGATGGTTATCTAGACTCTTTTGATTTTAAATCATTGGAGACATGTGAGGCATGTTTATTAGGGAAGATGACCAAGACTCCTTTCACTGGACACAATGAGAGAGCCAGTGATCTACTAGGGCTCATACATACTGATGTATGTGGACCTTTTAGATCAAATGCTAGAGGAGGCTATCAATACTTCATTAGCTTCACTGATGACCTCAGTAGGTATGACTATGTATATCTTATGAAACACAAGTCAGAATCTCTTGAAATGTTCAAGAATTTCATGAATGAATTAGAGAAGCAACTTGGTAAGAGTATTAAAGCACTCTGTTCAGATCGAGGTGGTGAATACTTAAGCCAAGAATTTGAGGACCTTCTGAGAGACTGTGGTATTGTATCACAATGGACTCCACCTGGTACACCACCACATAATGGTGTGTCAGAAAGAAGGAATCGTACATTATTAGATATGGTATGATCAATGATGAGTTCAATCGAACTTCCAATATCGTTTAGGGGATATGGTCTTGAAACTACAACGTTTACACTTAACCGTGTACCTTCCAAATTGGTTCAAAAGACACCATATGAGATATGGAATGGGAATCGTCCCAATTTGTCTATGTTAAAGATTTGGGTATGTGAAGCTTATGTTAGGAAACAATTTATTGAAAAGCTTGGACCCAAATCGGAAAAATGCAATTTTGTTGGATACCCCAAGGAAACTCGGGGATACTACTTCTACACACCAACTGACAACAAAGTGTTTTTTGCTAGGACTGTTGTATTTCTTGAAAAGGAATTTATTTCCAAAGGAATTAGTGGGAGGAATGTAGAGCTCGAAGAAGTTCGAGACCAACAAGAAAGTAGAGAACCAAAGGAGGTACATAAGGAACATGAAGAGTCACAAGTTGTTGTGGAATTTCAAGTTCCAAATGTAACACAGGAACCTTGTAGGTCTAGTAGGACACGACTTGAGCCTGAGAGATTTGGATTTGTCATGACTCAAGACAATGACGAATTGGACATAACAGATGAGCCAACTTCCTATCTAGAAGCTACTAAGGGACCAAAATCTGAGAAATGGCTCGAAGCCATGAGATCTGAGATGGAATCCATGTACACCAACAAGGTATGGACCTTGGTGGACCCACCCGAAGGGGTAAAACCCATAGGGTGCAAGTGGGTCTTCAAGAAGAAGACTGACATGGATGGAAATGTTCAAACCTATAAAGGCAGATTGGTTATGAAAGGATTATGTCAAATTCAAGGTGTTGATTATGATGAGACCTTCTCACCAGTTGCCATGGTTAAATCCATCAGGATCATGCTTGCCATTGCAGCTTATCATGACTATGAGATTTGGCAGATGGATGTTAAAACAACATTCCTTAATGGGAATTTACTCGAGGATGTGTACATGACACAACCTGAGGGTTTTATCAATCCAAAGGAAGCCAATAAAGTCTGTAAGATACAAAGGTCAATCTATGGATTGAAGCAAGCATCTCGGAGCTGGAATCTACATTTTGATGAAGTAGTCAAAAAGTTTGGCTTTAGTCAAAATGAAGATGAACCTTGTGTTTATAAAAGGATTAGTGGGAGCACAATCATATTTCTCATATTGTATGTGGATGACATACTATTGATGGGAAATGACATCCCTACTCTTCAGACAGTAAAAGGTTGGCTAGGGAAGACCTTCTCTATGAAGGATTTAGGCGAAGCATCCTATATACTAGGGATCAAGATCTATAGAGATAGATCTAGAAGGCTTCTAGGCCTAAGCCAGAGCACATACATTGACAAGGGGCTAAAGAGGTTTAGCATGGAGGGTTTTAAGAGAGGTAACTTGCCCATGTCCCATGGGGTTACAATCTCTAAAGCCCAGTGTCCTAGTTCATGTGATGAACAAGCACGCATGAGTAAGATTCCATATGCATCAACAATTGGATCTATCATGTATGCGATGTTATGTACTCGTCCTGATGTGTCATATGCTTTGAGCATGACGAGCCGGTATCAGTCAGATCTAGGTGAATGTCACTGGACATCCGTAAAGAACATCCTAAAGTACTTGAGAAAGACTAAGGATCAATTGTTGGTATACGGTGGTGAGGAAGAGCTCGTGGTAAAGGGTTACACCGATGCTAGCTTCCAAATTGACAAAGATGACTACAGATCGCAATCTGGATTTGTGTTTTTCCTGAACAATGGAGCTGTGAGCTGGAAGAGTTCCAAGCAAGAGATGGTTGTAGATTTACAATAGAGGTCGAATATATTGCTGCATCTAATGCTGTAAAGGAAGCTGTGTGGATCAAGAAGTTCATTTTTGAACTTGGAGTGGTTCCAAGCGCTGGTGATGCAATTGAGTTGTTTTGTGACAACAACAGGGCAATTGCACAGGATAAAGAACCAAGATTGCACCAACATTCAAAACATATTCTATGGCGGTTCCATCTCATATGAGAGATCGTACAACGAGGAGATGTGAAGATTTGCAGAGTACCTACAGAAAACAATGTGGCTGACCCACTCACAAAAGCACTTTCACAGCAGAAACATGACGGACATGTTCGATCACTTGGATTGAGATTCATGAGTGATTGGGTATAAGTGTAAGTGGGAATATATTGGTATGTATTCCCATAGAGACTATCATTCGATGATTGTAATGGGATACTATGTAAACGATTTGTAATACTACATTGATCATATCAATAAAGGCAAGTTTCCAATCTATATGTTTGTATTGTGAGATGACCATAAAACTTATAGATGTCTATAGAATAATATACTCATTGACATATGTCTTTGGGTTGATGACCTAAATAATGAGATCATATGTATGCTAAGAGTATGTATTCTTGTTTTATCCCTAATCGGTTGTTATTGTGGAAATATCCATAGACATCAATAACACATAAGATTAGAATGTATGTTGGTTGATGGAAGAATCTCATTATCCATGATATGGAGATATCAAACCAAATACATAGATACTTGTTAGAGAACAGTGTATCGGATAGACCCACCTTGAGAGTGACACATGGATACCATGATTGGTAGTTAGAGTCACATCTCATAATGATGGTGGTGATTGTGGTTCTTAGACCTAAAGTCACTACACTTATCACATGCCGTTTGGTGTACTTTGACATCATCCACCGTGGTCTTGAATAAGGATTGCCATAAAGATGGTGCTTGGGTGCCCTGTGACACATGGGGATGACTGTGAGTGATGTAGATGGAATTTGTCCTTCCTACGGGAGTTTGATATTCCGACCACTTGATAAGCGAGACTGAGAAATGCATGGCCATGCTGATGTGAGTTAATATGTGATATTGAGCTTACATATATCTCAGACAGTCTGCTCTAGTTCAAGGAACATGGATTGAACATTGAAAAGGATAACAATTCCATGACTCGAGTTCAATCCAGATATTAGCGACAAAGGAACTATACAATCACTGTAACACCAATCATGAATGATAGGTTAAGTTGTTCTCCAACTTCTCTAATTACTTGTGTGGCAATGAAGTCTTACTAGATACCAATCATTGCTTGTGGAATCATAATATGATTATGGATATCACTGCCAATGTAATTTGGAGCCTACCGGGTCACACACATAGGATGTGTTAGAATAGGAGTATAATTGTGGATTTGATTGGAATTGCTCCGAATCACATTGATTACTAAAATGTTTATGTAATCGATTAGAATAATATTGGAGTGACTGGCTCTAAGTGCAAGTGGGAGTCTGTTGGTATATATGCCCATAGAGCCATCCCAAGCGATTGCATGGATTCAGATATTAATTAATCAATTAATGCGCTTATTTGGTTAATTAATGAATTCCAGAATATTCTAATTAATCCACGAGCATTTTAATTAACGCAACGTTTCTGTTTACTGATGGGTTTAGGAAACCCTACTTCCCTTTGTATCCTATTTAAAGGAGGTTTACGGCCGGTATCTATATAAGATATGGAGAGAGGCTTTTCAATTTACGCTCACATACGTAAACCCTAGTTGTCGCCATCCTTAGGAGAGAAAGGAGAGCAACACGCCGCTAGCACGCCGCCGCACAGACACGACTCCTTCCCTCGACTTAGGAAGCGTGACGTGGAGATCCAGTCCATCCGCGTGGACGAAGTAGAGACACAGACGCTGAGACGCATGTGTTCGGAGGGCATCAATGACCATCTGTGCGCGTTACGAGCCGCGTATGTCACCGCATGAAAGGAACGCCACCGGATCTTCTTGCGATAGTGAACAGGAGAGAAGTTCCATCAGTGTAGGTCAGCAGCGTTGCACTGTCGTGCAGCGTGACATCTCCGGACTTGTTCCGCGATAAGGTATATCCCGCAAACACTCCTTCCAAATACGCTGTTGTCGACGAGATCCTGTTATGGGTTGAGTGGAATTTTGTTGCTTCCGCTGCACATGTTTTCTCCACAAAACCCTACACCTATTTCAAAGGAGAAGGAGAATCAGAATTGGTCAATAAAGCAGATGATTAGGTATTATCTATGGAGCGTACCTTTGAAGGTATGTCTTGTCCTCCACACCAAAAGGTTAGGTTTGCTACGTCTGTTTTGGATGGACCTTCCAGAGTCTAGTGGAATAGAGTTACATGAACCCATGATACTTCAGATATGACTTGGGAAGAATTCCTTGCCCTCTTTCGGGGAAAATATATCCGTCCAGCCGCTCTGAGGAAGAAAGAGGTTGAATTTTACAAACTGAAACAAGGAACTCTAAGTGTCTTGGCATACGTCCAGAAATTTCTACTATTGGAACATTACTCTAGTGACCTCATGGAACCTCATAGGTCCACCCTCTTCTTGGAAGGCCTTAATTATCAAGTTGGTCATGCTATTGTGCCACAACTTCCACTGACTTTCCAACAAATGGTTGATAAAGCTCTTGTAGTGGAGTCATATCCTGGTTTTCAAGCCCCAGTTCACTATGAAAACATCAAGAAAAGGAAGAACCTGAACAATGAGCATAGGTATACAAGATGCAGAGGGTGTCATCGCCATCATCCAATGTGAAGGTGCATCTTGAAAAGATTTGCTTCTCAGAGAAGTGGCAAGCAAGTTATTTGCCACCATTGCAGAATGCCATGTCATATTAGGCCGTTATGTCCACATCTTCAGAGGGAACCTGCTCCAACTCATTCACCTCCATGAGATAGTTGTCACACCTATTATTTAGAAATAGTAGTAATCGACATGTATGGCGACCCACAATTTAGAGGAGTATATGACATGCTATGATGTGAACGTTGAAATTCCCAAAGTTTGTTAAAAGAGTCAACATACGTAATACATATACCTTAACTCACATCATGTATCACTCTTTTTTGTATGTGCATGCCAAGAATTATGCTCCAAGTATAAGATGTTCGTAGAGCCTAAGGAAATTATATGGGTGAAGTATATATAATAAGTTATGGTTATGGAGTAGTTGGTGACTTCGTTCACGTAATGATTTTGGCACCATATTTAGCTTTTTATCGCCAAGTTTTCACATAGAAACTATTTTGATTATTATAATACTATATGTTAAAAAAATTGGATTTTCTCAATGTTTGCTTGAGCCAAGTCAGCACTTGAAGCCGGTAACTTTGGAGTAGTACTTGGAGGTGAAATGCCCTACTGACTATATTGACTTGGAAATCCTAGAGATAAGAGTAGAGCAGTGAGTTAGAAGCCATATATATGCCTTAGTTGTCTTACCTTTCGTTACCCTATTAGATGATTCATTTGCTATAACTCATTTTCTTTTAGGAGTGGACTCTTACACCTTATCAACTTAGAGGGGAAATTCAACTTTCAAAGTGTTTGAACTTAATAGGGAATGCATTGGGTAAACCTTTAAAAAAAGGAAAAAGGGGCCCTCAATCAAATGCCACATAAATATAACTACTCTATAAATTAGGCCAAGATGAATTCCATGGGCTAGTAACTAGATAACCTAAGTAAATACATATGTTAGGCTGTATTTACCAGGGTGCAATAAGTCATGGTTTAAGTAAATCGACTTATTCAATATCAATCATAATGGTGGACTACATTATGAATGGGCATATTTTGAGGACGAAATCCCTTTTTAGGGGTGTAGTGTTGTAACATACTTGATCTCAATTTCCAACTCCAACATTCCCCTTATTGGAACCATTTATAATAATATAACATGAAATTATTTTTCATTAAATTAGATGAAATAATAGTAATTTGAGTCAAGAAAATATAATGTGTCAACAAATGAACATTATGCAATGTTAATGACTAATTATTTAATTATATCACATTTGGGAGTAGATGATACATAGATCCACCTTTTAGTTAGTATTGACCTTAATTCGCTACTATAGATTCATATTAAGTCTAGTGACTAAAGGAAATAATTAAAATACAAGTCAATGTATCAAATTGATTAAGAGCAACATTAATGCATTCATTCATTAGTAATCAACTAAACAAAGAAATAAAATAGTGAATGTTTTCAAAATAAGAAATTAGTCATAAATTTGGATTCAACACATCATAATTAGCTTATGTAGCAATTTTCGTGCCAATCGGACATCCTTTCACAATTCCATTTATTATTTAAAGAAAAAAATTTCACTAATATTATTGCTTTGTCAATAATTACACTTATATGCCATTTCCGCTTAACCTCCTCATGTAATGCCCGCACGCCTGTGGGTCTTCTCCCTCATGAGGCATGTGGCTATGGTAATGGAAGACGATCCTCTTTCATCTCTCTCTTCCCTTCCTTTCCTCTTCCTTCTCCCCTATTTCTTCCCTGACTTCCCTCTCCCTCCTCGATCAATTGAAGCCCTAGCCTCCAATCTTTGCCTCCATTTGCACCCTGCGGTCGAAGCCCTGTCCTTGAACACCATATGCGGTTACAAGAGGCCGCTAGAGATTGCTTCAAGAATCAAGATCGATAGCTATCCATCCATCATTCGCCATCCTGGCCATCAACATTCCAAGTTCTATTTGCGCCTGCTTGTAGCCCTTCCTCCGTGCCCAGCAACCAACAAGCAAGAAGTCTACCGCCAGCCACTGCCATTGCTGCATTGGGACTCTTAAGGAGGCCGGAGACCATGGATTCTCCAAGCTTCATTACCTCCATAGTCGTTGCGGCATGAAACTAGATCCACCACCAACACTACCATCACTGATCAGGACACTTCCAAGTCACCGTGAGCACTATGGGCACCCTGAGATCCTCCTCAATGAGAACCAAAAAGAAGGCCAACTTCTTACTTGGATGGGAGAAGAGGGTCATTAATCATCCGCAACCACAAAAAACCTGCAAACACAACGTCAGCCAATCTGCAACCCCGTTGTCACCATCTCTACAACACCACCATGGAATCCATGTTCCTTGACTCCATGAACAGTTGCAACCTCATATCATCAGGCTGACCTATTCGTAATCTCAGACCTCACAAAGAGAAAAAAGGGCCCCTCCTTGCAATCCCTATCGACCTGAATCTGAATCAGCGGTTGCTAATCCATGCTGCAACAACTTGTCCCTTAGATCTAGAGGTACCCTGAATATCTCTTCCACTTATATCGATGATTGTTCATCTTCAGCCAAGTCCAAGAAAAGCCCAAGAGTGATCACCCTCGTGAACCAAGAATGACAGGAAACTGGCCCTATAAGACCAATATGCTTTTGACAACCAACATGTAATCTTGTGTGTTCCCATTTAGTTCTGAAAATACATAAATACTAGCAACAAATAATTGGAATGATGACTTATACAAAAGCTGTAACTAACAAAAAAATATTAGTTAGCTTCCCTATCAATGAACACTCTGGTATATACAATATCCATGCACATAAATGTGAGCATACCCGTTCTAGATGTCAGCAATTTATTAGGGATATATATATATATATTGAAATATCATATGAATGCTTATATTAGAACCATTAATATGCAATAGGTAATCATATTGGTCATATGATCTATCCGTCACCACCTTGCACAACTTGTTAGTTTATAAATGCTTATATTAGTGTGTTTTTACTATATACTAAGGTCTGAATTTTGTAGAGTTATGTTATTAATACCAATATACTATATTGTGGATTAGAAATAGACCAAAGTAAATTGCATACAAAAATGTGGGGATAATAGTAATCGAGACTAACGATATCATACCTTGATGGTTTCAAGTTATTGCTATATATAATATGTGAGAGAATGATCAGGGGTAAGAAAGTTTCTTTTATTACATTGAGAACGTTTGACTTATATATCCTACAAGATTTAATTCATACATGTTGATTTGGACTCGATACAAAGTTACCCTATTCTTAAATCATTAGATAATGTTGAACATATATTCATCTTTTTGGGACCTAGATGATATTGTGTGTGTGTAAATAATCATTCCTACATAACATCATGATAGCTATGCATATACATCATATGTATGGGAAATATGAGTAACTCAACATGCTAAAATTTCTAAAGAAATAATATGGATGCATTTCAATAATTATTTTTATTGTTGTATATTATTATGCATCTTGAGTAAGTTATTATACTAACAACTCTACATAATTGTATTACTATAATCTAATGGATTATGAAACCCTAATAACGTTGATAAGGACACTTTAGATAACTTTATAGCAATATCATTTCAAACCAAAAGGACATATCTTCACTAAGATAAATATTTCAAAAGAAACATCTTAATTTAAAGAATAATGTGGTAGACTAATGTGTGTATAAATACTCTTAGGTCGAAGAGGACCAATATGGAATCCCCCTTGTGATAGAATAGTCTTGATGTCAAGGTATGTGCTTCTTCTCGATTTTATTTGGGCATATAGTGACTAAATCCTTAATCTTATCAATGAGACATATTTTGAGTTATACTCCTTTTGAATCTATTAAATTCTTTTAAAATCTCAAATACTGTTCACATATTTCTTCATGTATAATTGTTGAAATCTTTATTAACATGTATTTGGGTCCTTTGACCCCAATTGTTATATGTTGGATGATTTTATCCTTTTTGTAGTTGATATACTTTGGACTTGCTTGCCCACTACATTATGCATTTGTGATCTTGACTAGTCATATCTAGAAGTTATTACACCATATTTTATTGGCACCAAGGTTTTAGTCCTCCTACCATAGTACTGAGGTTTTAGTCCTCCTGCTAGGCACTAGGGTTTTATTCCTCTGCCACACATTATATATTTAGGCACTGAGGTTTTAGTTCTCCTTCTAGGGACTGAGGTTTTAGTCCTCCTGCCATTCTATATTTATTTGGCACTGAGGTTTTAGTCGTCCTGCCTTTGTTATGGAATATATGGATTCTCACCTTACTTTTTAGATTATGTAAGTCTTTGTGGTAATCAACATGCATTTCATTAATGACTAATGTTTTTGGATTTATTAAGAATGGCAAGAGTATATATTGTTTATATGAATGCCTCATTCTTTTGATATTGATTCTCTTGAAACTATTTCTCTTTGACTTATCTAATTTTGAATGACCCTTTTTTGCGGGAACTTCCTCTTTTGTACTACATGTTCCTAAAATGCCCATATAAATTATACTATGCACATATACCAATTTTTACTGACACATACCTCTTGTTTCTTTTTACTGGGTGTCGTTCCCTCACCCAGATCTTAGGAATGTTGCAAACTAAGAGTTGGAAGATCAAGACATTGGGGATCAAATTTTGCAGAAACCCATTTTAGAGTAGAAGAAGAACCTGATATGTCTAGGTGGCCCTCTGCCTCGATCCTAATTAGTTTTTGAAAATTTATTGGACCATTTTATCTAGTATGAACCAATATGTTAGACAATTGTCTATTGTAATAACGAAAGTTTTCTTTCGTTGCAAAATTCTTTACATCTCTTTGTATTCCATACTAGTTTGAATAATACTATGCACCCCTTCCTCTTGATAGAATGATTATATTTTGGGGTTGTATTGTTGATTTCAAAATAGTAAGGAGTGGTCTCATAATGGGACCCACTCTTTACACCTCATCTTTGGACATCACACCCCCGACCATACAAAGAAAAATGGAAACATGTTAGAATAAGTGGCACTGAGTAGCATTATACGAACTGGAAATAAACTATACTTTTTGAGAAAACTTGAATTATACACAATAAACATTGAGTGTTTTCTAATCATCTACCTTTATCTAGATTTTTCTTTATCGTTGACATTACTATCTTGGGTTGATTATATTGTCTTTCTTCCATGACATTTATATCACGAGCCTAATAAAAGGAATTGCTCTCAAGAGCTTGATAACATACACACCAAAGTTTTTATTGCTCTCAGGATCTTGATACATAACATTGCTCTCAGGAGCTTGAATATGACATTTCTCTCAAGAGCTTGATCTATAAAACCTCTCTCAGGAGCTTGAATATAAAATTGCTCTCAAGAGCTTGATATGTACCCAAAAGGATGGTAACTTGGAAGGAACAACATGAATCAATTATCTTCTATCGTTATGATCTTAGATAAAAACTATATATTAAAATTTTATTATCTGCATTATAATCACTTATTTTACAATAATTGATTGGAACTATGGATGTAATATCATTATAATTTATTTTGATAACCATAAGCTAATAAAAAACCCTTGATCCATACTTCATGCTCAAAGTGCATGATCCACTTACCTAATATTGGAGAAACTCCTATTGATTCTCTTGAGGTTGTTGAAACCAAAGATTCTTGAATAATGTACTTTACGTCAATTATTGTCTTAATTACTATCTAAACCCTAATTTGGGTATTTTAAGGAAACATGGTTAGAGACAATGGAATTAGGTTTTGAAAACCAGAAAATCAGATTCCACTTCAAAAAATCTTTCCAATGATTAATTTTACTAGATTTTCTGATTAGTAAATAATTTGTTATAGATTTTATAGTGTTGGCTAATCAAAAATCTTAATAAATCCACATTCACATTATCCAATATTGGCTAGAAAAACTTAGTTCGACCAATCACACATGGCCATGTTGTATATCGATAACAAGAGCAGACAAGTGCGATGAGGTATCAAACATATACTAAAAAGATGATCCTACCCTTGTATAAGTGTGACAGGAAAAACTATTGATCTAGGGCAAAATAGGAAAACATCACTTGGTATCTTCTTCTTCAATCTACAACACGGACAACACACAATCAGCGAGTGATCATCACTTCTCAAACCATCAAATCAATTATTTATGGGAAGAGGAGACAATAACTATGTGTGTCCTACCCTATCAGAGTTGTAAAGCTCAAGCTGGTCAGCGGTCAGATGCCCAAACATTGAGCCCACTGCTTGCCCATGGAAGCATATTCTATTGAGAAGGTAAAACAAAAAATCCAACATCAAGGTAAATCTTGATCGTAAGCATAGAGATTGATTCTTCGTGAGTGAAAAGGACCAGAAGAGAGTTCTTGTTTGTCTGGAAAGGACAACGACCTTGGTTTCAAAATATGAGAAACTGGGAACTCGTCCCACAATGGCAGGCGAATGCTACAGGAAGAAAAGGGGATTACCTATTTTTTGGGTAAAACAACAATGTAAGTGAGGTCCTGGGTATCAAAACAACATCTCAATGCCTTAGAGAGGGTTTGCCAAACTTGTGCCTCCATGCCACATCTCCATCTTGCTCCTGCTGTGTGTGGATGAAGCAAGCACCCATCTGTGTTCTCTGCATTTTTTTTGTGTGGCCGATGGTGGTGGTCCTTTTATGGTTGGCACAGATCAATGGGGTTCAAAAGAATAGTTCTTGGGGAGTGCTAGTTGTGGGCAGTTGTTCTTATAGGCATGAAGGCTGGTAGAGATGGAGGTTTAAAATTGGCAAACCTCTATGTCAGGGTTACCACAAGAGTCTGTGGATGGAAGAGTTTGTATATGTTTGTAGCACTAGGTTTGCCCTATCCTTTCTGGATTGTTCCATTGCGTTGAGTCTGAGCAAAGAAGGACTGGCAGACAAAGAGATTGGGGTATGACCATATGAGTAAGATAGAGTCGTTGTCTCTATGGAGTCTTGAACGAGTGAGAGAGAACGTGTCCTAGGATCTGAGAGTCCAAGTCCGATTAGGACTATGATCCGCATGACAAGAAAAGAGATGAACAACTATACATAATCGATGCATTTATTATATATATTGATTTATAACTTAATTAAACTTTATCCAAATCTTTCCTAATTAGGTTGAGGGGCCAAACAAAGTAAAATGACTTGAAATTTGAATCATGAGTATGTTGATAAGTGTAGAGTCTCCTTATCCAATTATATTTAGGTTTTGATCATTTTTTGTTAATCAAATTCATATGGGTCACTATCTTACTGAATATGTATTGGAATATGCAAAAAAATGAATAATTCTTTCCTTATTCAATTATTTGAGTCAAATAGAGAGGTTGAGAGTTATTATCCACTCAAAGGTAAATCTTGTAATATTTATGCCTCTTGGAGAAATTATACTTAGAGGAGAGGGAATAATGCTATTTATCCCTTTATGTACATTGGATTCATTTAATCATAAAGAAAATAAAAGAAAAGAGGGAGCATAATTTATCTTTCTACATTTACTTCTATTTCATATGAAGTATTTATTACTTGTCTTAATTGCATCAAGATCCCAAGTTTAAAATTAATTAGTGGAAATTTCTATAAAAACCCTAATCTTACTTTATAAAAAAATGGGACGTTACAATTCTACCCACCTTAAATAAATTTTACCCTCAAAATTTCTTGATGCTACCCACCTTAGGGTTTAACATATTATATGTACACTAATTTCCAATATCATCTTAAAGTCTCATTCTCATGGTAAAACATTATCTAAACCTCATTATTGAAACCAACATTTTGGTATACTAATGAATCTATTTCACATTATCATTGACATGAAAAAGAACCTTTCTACCCCGTCTTTAGGGGTTCTGGTTCTACCCTGGATCTAACTTATGTATATCAAATTATCCACCATTTGTATGCATGTTTGATTGTACTATAAAGAAGACTAGGTTTAGGTGACTATATGTCTCAGACTTTTAATATTGACTCTTATTTTCTTTTTCACCTTTGGATACATGTCGACTGCTCATATATTCAGAGGTGACATGATTTATCACAATTATCTTAGCACCTCCCCCGTACACATGTCCCATACCACATGCATTTGAAAGGACAAGACACGTATAATTATTCATATAGCATTCTCTCTACAAAACCCCATGAGCATGTGTCCCATACCACAAACACGTGGGAAAAAGAGAGAGCATGATACATACAATTCTAGAGTTAACATAAAAGTCCAAAATATCTAGGCACATAACCCTAATCTTTACCTAAACTTTTGTCTTCTGTCTAGTCCTCTACTTTAGTTTCTAATATCTTTCACCTACTTCTTCTGTACCTAGGTTTAGAACATATGAATCCTGTTTTTTCTTTGTGGCCATCTACTTATTTGCTGTGATAACATTATTGTAACGCCCCCTTTAAGCATACATGTACTAACAAAAGCACCTCCCATGTTTTCTATAACATGAGATACTTTAGCTCAAGGGATGTCACAAGAATAATAAACATTGCAAATAAAGTCAACAATCACCATGCATTAATATGGAAATTGATTCATATATTGTTTAAAGGCAATCTAATACAACTGAGTTCTTGAATATATCATCTAACTTCTAAACACAACTTAGGACATGAAAGTAACTCTAATATTATTGATTTGATCATCTAGGTAGAGGGTTCCCCACCAGGTTGTAGTTGAAGATCTTCTAATCCTAGGCTTGCTCTTCTTTAGTCCTTATTTTCTCCTCATCTGTTGGCATCATGCCCCCAACTATGCAAAGAAAAATGGAAACAAATTAGCATAAGTGGCACTGAGTAACATTATATGAACTGAAAATAACCTATACCTTTTGATAAAACTTGAATTATACATTATAAAAATTGAGTATTTTCTAATCATCTATCTTTATTCAGATTTCTCTTTATTGTTAACATTACTATCTTGTGTTTACTATATTGTCTTTCTGATGTAACATTGCTCCCAGGAGCTTGATAAAAGGCTTCACTCTCAAGAGCTTGATAACATACACACCAAAGTGTTCATTTCTCTCAGGAGCTTGATACATAACATTGCTCTCAAGAGCTTGAATATACATTTCTCTCAAGAGCTTGATTTTTAACATTGCTCTTAGGAGCTTGAATATAACATTGCACTCAAGAGCTTGATCTGTACCCAAAAGGATGATAACTTGGAAGGAACAACATGAATCAATTATCTTGTACTTAACATTACTCTTGAACATAATAACTTAAAACATTAAATCTAACTTAAGAAAGATGTGCACATTATCATTATGATCTTAGATAAAATTTATATATTGAAATTTCATTATCTGCATTATAAGCACTTATCTTACAAGTATTGATTGAAACTATGCATGATTATCATTATAATTGATTTTGATAACCATAAGCGAATAAAAATCCCTTGACCCATACTTGATACTCAGATTACATGATCCACTTACCTAATATCGAATAAACCTAGTGATTATCTTGAAGTTGATGAAACCCTAGATTCCTAAAATTAATGTACTTTACATCAATTATTGTCTTAATTACTATCTAAACCCTGATTTGGGCATTTTAGCCTGCATTTGGCACGGGACCGAAACCCGGTTTCATGTTGTCTTTTAGTGCCAACCCTGCCAAACAACTGGCGGTTCAAGGCTGGTTCGTGTTTGGTTCAAAACCCAGAAAATCCTCTGTTATGGGATAACAAAAACCCCCAATCCGGGTTGTCCCAGTCCCACGAGGGGCGGGATTCCGGTTCACAAACTGGTTTAGGCGATCCTCTCCTCTCCTCGCCCCACACCCATCCCGACATTCTTCTCCTTTCCCCTCTACCTGCTCTATCTTCTGCTCCTTCTGCTTTGTGGTCTATCCTCTCTTCTCTCCCGAGACCTCCTCTCCCGAGACCTCGAGACGAGCTCTGTGGTCTATCCTCACCATTAATAAAGCTGAGGCATCGTTTCCATCGGTCGTTTCCAGCGGCAGCCATGCCAGGCGACTGGCGTACCCTAAACCCTGCCCAGTGGAGTAGGCAGAGTAGCAGGTCAATCAAGTGGCAAAGCTATGGTGGCTCGTCTGCAAGCTCGTCTGCAAGCGCCGAGCTACTCCTGAGTTGTCAACTCGCATCAAAGTGTCGTGCAGTAAACCCTAGGAAGGGCAACCAGTGTCGCGTCTGCTATTTAGTTGTGCACTTCGTCATCGATCTCGTCGCATTTCACCTTCGAAGGCTCCATACAATATTCTGTTCCGCCGCCACTGCCGAGCCGCTGTTGTGAGAAGTCGCCGACCTTCTTGCAAGGTAGGTATCCACCGCCCCTTTTCAGTAACATTGCAAGGTTTTCAGTATAAAAATGGTATATGTCTCCGCCGACCTGCTATTTAGTAACATTTCAAAGTATCAAGGTTAGAGTACCTCGTAATTAGACTAATTTCTAGGACAAAATGGTATCTTCGACTTCCATTGTCAAAAAGGCTGCAAGGAGCCAACTTGAATGAATTGAAAAAACGTGAGCCTCAAAGCTACTGTGGTGATGATTATAGAAAATAATTGCTATACTGCTTAATAATCCTTCCCATGTTTAATTTTCTGGGATTATAGTGCATTGTTTAGCTTCTCTGTATATTACCTTCTATATATCAGGACACATTCAAAAAACGAACATTTGGTCATCTATGCTTATTGTCCACTCCTATTGGATTGTGGATTTCTAGCTACCCAATATATGATGGATATGCCACACTTGCTACTACTGACTCTTTCATTTCCCACTCCACTCTCATCTTGTCAAAGTGGTCAACTAAATGGGCTGACAAATGTTGTATAATGTCACTATTTTCTGGATAGTACTCTTGGTATTTATTTTACTATTTTTCCTGTGGTAGTTGGTTGAATCTGATCTTGATGTTGAGGCATCCCTGTATAGCTATCCAATTGTACTATAAATAGATTGCTACTTATAAGAAATCCCTTCTTGCTTATTTTAGGAAGCTTGAAGCAGCCATATTAGCTGCAAAAGCTCTGTATATAAGCTGAATATAACCCTAAACTAATGAAAATTATCTACTGAAATAAAAAATTATCTACTGCTGCTTTTTAAGCACTGCTATCCTTAATCCCTTACTTAAGTCCAAAACTGCTGTATAGTGGATTATAGAATTTATATAAATCTGTTTTGTATATTAGTGGAACCTCAAATACCCATTATTGCCACATTTACGTCTATGCATACAAGTATCACTTTCAAAATTATGTATATATCTATGTATGCAACAATACAACTGTATATATTGAGGTTTAGTTGTGTTTAAATGTATATATCTATGTATAAAAGAATAAAATATTTATCTTCCTGTAAGACATGTATATCAGTGGATTAACCATAATTTTATGGATTGACCTACATTTATGTATCTGAAATATAACATATATATGAAAGGGGAAATGATATAAAGATCATAAGATGTGTATTGATATAGGTAAAAATAACATATACATGAAGGGGGATGTTATAAAAATCATAACACATGTATAGACATAAGTAAATTGTATAAAACTTTAATTTTTCTTAAAGCTTCTCTGTATATTACCTTCTATATATCAGGGAACATGCTCCTGACTAGCTAATTAGTGATATTTTTGCACTGTGGTCCTGAGTCTATATATAGGTATTTAATTATTTATTTGCTATACACATGTCCTAATATACAAATGAAGTATATATATCTATGTTTGTTGTACAATGTCATTATTTTCTGGATAGTACTCTTGGTATTTATTTTACTATTTTTCCTGTGGTAGTTGATTGAATTTGATCTTGATGTTGAGTCATCCCTGTATAGCTATCCAATTGCACTATAAATAGATTGCTACTTATAAGAAATCCCTTCTTGCTTATTTTAGGAAGCTTGAAGCAGCCATATTAGCTGTAAAAGCTCTGTATATAAGCTGAATATAACCCTAAACTAATGAAAATTATCTACTAAAATAAAAAATTATCTACTACTGCTATTTAAGCACTACTATCCTTAATCCCTTACTTAAGTCCAAAACTGCTGTATAGTGGATTATAGAATTTATATAAATCTGTTTTGTATATTAGTGGAACCTCAAATACCCATTATTGCCACATTTACGTCTATGCATACACGTATCACTTTCAAAATTATGTATATATCTATGTATGCAACAATACAACTGTATATATTGAGGTTTAGTTGTGTTTAAATGTATATATCTATGTATAAAAGAATAAAATATTTATCTTCCTGTAAGACATGTATATCAGTGGATTAGCCATAATTTTATGGATTGACTTACATTTATGTATCTGAAATATAACATATATATGAAAGGGGAAATGATATAAAGATCATAAGATGTGTATTGATATAGGTAAAAATAACATATACATGAAGGGGGTGTTATAAAAATCATAACACATGTATAGACATAAGTAAATTGTACAAAACTTTATTTTTTCTTAAAGCTTCTCTGTATATTACCTTCTATATATCAGGACACATGCTCCTGACTAGCTAATTAGTGATATTTTTGCACTGTGGTCCTGAGTCTATATATAGGTATTTAATTATTTATTTGCTATACACATGTCCTAATATACAAATGAAGTATATATATCTATGTTTGTTGTACAATGTCATTATTGTCTGGATAGTACTCTTGGTATTTATTTTACTATTTTTCCTGTGGTAGTTGGTTGAATATGATCTTGATGTTGAGGCATCCCTGTATAGCTATCCAATTGTACTATAAATAGATTGCTACTTATAAGAAATCCCTTCTTCCTTATTTTAGGAAGCTTCAAGCAGCCATATTAGCTGCAAAAGCTCTATATATAAGCTGAATATAACCCTAAACTAATGAAAATTATCTACTGAAATAAAAATTTATCTACTGCTGCTATTTAAGCACTGCTATCCTTAATCCCTTACTTAAGTCCAAAACTGATGTATAGTGGATTACAAAATTTATATAAATCTATTTTGTATATTAGTAGAACCTCAAATACCCATTATTGCCACATTTACGTCTATGCATACAAGTATCACTTTCAAAATTATGTATATATCTATGTATGCAACAATACAACTATATATATTGAGGTTTAGTTGTGTTTAAATGTATATATCTATGTATAAAAGAATAAAATATTTATCTTCCTGTAAGACATAATTTCAGCTAATCTGTGTTCCCTCTGAATTTCTTATATGTACCGTCCCTGACCCTGTCGCTGGCCGTGCAACTCTCTTCAACCTTCACTTGGGCTTACCAGGTATATCTCATGAGCAATACGAACACGTTTAATGTGAATGCCATGTTGAATGCTTGCTATTTATGTAGTTTTCCTATAATGAACATATTTGATGATGCGTTTGCTACAACCATTTCAAATTTAACTACAATTTAAAATTTGTTGTACACATTTTGGATCTTATGACTGGTCTGGGTAATGGATCTTGTCTTAGCCTACTGTCCATTACATCATAATAACCTTAGCCATGAAAAGAAAACTATATGGCGGCAATTGTGCAAATTGTGGTTGTTGTGCTAGGGTTGTGATACATCAAACATATACCAATATTTTTACAATGTTACTATTGTACACATGAATTCTGTTGATTATATTGCAAATAATATCACTATTTCGGCTAATCTGTGTTCCCTCTGAATTTCTTGTATGTACCGTCCCTGACCTTGTCGATGGCCGTGCAACTCTCTTCAACCTTCACTTGGGCTTACCAGGTATATCTCATGAGAAATACGAACACATTTAATGTGAATGCCATGCTGAATGCTTGCTATTTATGTAGTTTTCCTGTAATGAACATATTTGATGATGCGTTTTCTACAACCATTTCAAATTTAACTACAATTTAAAATTTTTTGTACACATTTTGGATCTTATGACTGGTTCGGGTAATGGATCTTGTCTTAGCCTACTTCAATACAAGTTATTGCTTTCAACTGCGTAGTCTCATACTAGGTTCGTATGACGGTTTCGTTTAAACACCCACACTAAATCGATATATCGCAGTGTCATTGCTACTATGGCTGCACCCGACCCGAGGTTCCGTATTGTATGGTCGAAAGAGTTGGATGAGGCTCTAGTTGCGACATTGAGGAGACAATATGACATGGGTAGGTGCGTCGATGGAATATTTACTAGGGACACATGGAGGGAGACGCTACGCGATTGGCATATCAGGATGGGGAGGAACGAGGGTACATTGGATCAGTTAAAAACTCGGTGGAAGAACCTCAGGAGAGACTATGCAAAGATAAAACTGGTAACCAACAAAAGTGGTGTTAGATGGGATGACAACAGGCACAAGCCAATTTTGCCTGACACCCCAGAGTGGAGGGAGGCACTTGCGGTATGTCTAATAATATATACTCCCCTGACTATTATATATTAAATTAAACTTGTTACTTTTGACCTAATCAGTAGTTGTCCCCTATTTTAGGCAAACAAGGAACTAGCGAGATTGATCAACAAACCTTTCTACCACTACCACGACGTCGAGCTGATGGGGGGGAGGAACATAGCTAGGGGCCATCATGCAATGTCCTCAACCGATAGACAACCTCCTTCTGATGTTGCATCTGAAGATGATGTTGATGTTGACCTAGATGCATCTGATTCATTTGTCAGCCCAGAACCAACCGGTCCAGCCGATTTCACTGAAGACGTGGTTAATTCTGGGACACAAAGTGAGGACACCAATGGCGGATCACACAACCAAGGTGTTGGTGCAACGACTCCCACCACGATCAGATGTAGGAAGCGAGCGTCAAGCTCACAGGACAGTTGTGTCCTGTCTAATGATGTTGTGTCTGAATTCACAAAGGTGTTTTCCAAGGTACATGAGATGGGCAGCGGAATTGCTGCTAGGTGTAATGATAAAGACGAATACCAAACCATTTTGCACCACTTTCATGCAACCTACCCTGACGCCCCTGTCCCAGTTTTTACCACTCTTGTGCACGCCATAAAAGATCCAGCTAACCGTAACATTTACCTAAGCCTTATGGACACCCCACAAAAAATACCATTTGGTTGCAAGACTTGTGGGAAATGAAGAACACAGCTTCTGCAGCTTCTGCATCACAATCACCCTTCACGCCACAATCTCCACCGTACTTTTGAGGTTGACTAATTTAATAAGTATATCAGTATCCTGCCTTTTATTTGATGAACTTTATCAGAAGTTGTTGTTGTACTATTTTAATGTGTTGGGAACAAGCTCTGAACTATAGTACTATGTAATGGTTTTAATGGAACTAGCCCTAATTTCAATTCTGCAATATCTCGATATTTCCCTGATGCAGATAATCGCTTTTAATTATAGACGTGTTGGTTGGTATGCATCCATATAAAACAACTGATGACATTCTACAACTACGGCATGTTATGTCTGGTCCGGCTTATGACATTGCTAACGTAATATCCTACCAAATAGCCAACCAAATTTCCCACAATATCATGGCAAATTCAGACGCCTCAACCACACACCAACCAATACCGAGATCGGTTAGTATTAGGAGCAGCCATCAAAAGGTTTTAGAAATAATAACCGACCATAAAAGGAGGGTGTACGATCTGTACCGTATGCTACCCAACACTGTTTTAGCCTTTGTTGACAAACTTGAGGACCGAGGTTTGTTGAAAAGTACCAGAGGTGTGTCATCAGTGGAGGCAGTTTGCTACTTCCTTCAGATGGTTGGCCATGGCCATACCAACTGTGTTCTTGCTGAGGACTACATTCACAATGGTGAGACCATAAGTAGAAAGTTTAACGAGGTGTTGGATGCACTGTGTGCTTTGTGCAACGAATATATCGTCATGCCAACTGCATCCACAACTCTGTACCACCGCATCGGCGAGAGTCCAAGATTTTACCCTTATTTCAAGGTATGACCATCACTTAGTTGACCATTGTCCATTCCATTGTTAATATAACCACTATCGTCATCGTTGAGTTTGGTATTTACTTGCGTATTTCTTATATACTTGTCTTAGGATGCCATTGGGGCAATTGACAGGACACACATCCCCATTTTGGTGAAGCGCGAAAAGCAGAACCGATATAGAAATAGAAAAGGGAATGTTTCCATGAATGTCATGGCTGCAGTCGACTTCTCAATGGAGTTTACATATATCATGACTGGTTGGGAGGGATCTGCTACTGACCAAAGGGTACTTCAGGCAGCTACAACCACAGGCGGGTTCAAAGTTCCCGCTGGGAAGTACTATCTTGTTGATGCAGGGTACGCCAACACCAGGCAATTTCTTGCACCATATCGAAACGTTTCTTACCATATAGCAGAGTATCGGGGTAACAGAGGCTCATACACAAGCAAAAAGGAAATGTTCAACCACCAACATGCTCAACTACGTAACGTTGTCGAGCGAGCCTTTGGTGTGTTGAAGAAGAGGTTTTCCTACTTTCGTAAAGGAGCAACTTTTCTCGTGCAGTCTCAGTCTCGGATTGTAATGGCTTGTTGTATCGTTCACAATTTTATCCGACGCCAAAATGATGGCGATCCTATGATGGATGAAAACTTGGATGACCCTCATACTACCATTGACATCTCGAACGAATTGAGTTCTCTGCAACAAACAAGCCAGGCCGATGCTAGAGAGGGAGATGTCTTGCACGAAACTATTGCCAATTCTATGTGGGCAAATCAGTGATTTATATATTTGTTTTGTAACTTGCAGACATTGAAACATGTTCTACAACATGTTTCACTTACTCCCTTTTTTGTGTAACCTAACGGCCAACTTTTGTTCTCAAACTGTATTGTTCACTACAATTTTGCCTACTTATAAACAATGTGAAATTATGTCTCATTAGGTTTTCTGTCTAGAAATGGACAATGACATGCCGTCGTGCCCATGTGGTCTGCAGTGCACCGTACGAGTGTACAAGGATGCCACAGATGCGGCAAATGGATGGTTTGAAGACAACAATCCCCACAGGCCATATTTTACATGTGGTAGGGGTCTTGTACAAACCAGATGCCATATGAGGTTGCCCGCACAACAAGTACCAGCTACAGTGGCTACGCTGACTGCAATTAGGGATGCAATGGTATCACAACTCGCATATGCACGTAGTGAACGCAAGTTCTGGTCATAAAATTGTGCCTTTGTCTGTTCAACCAGAGCAGACACACATAGGTTACAAGAAGAAATTTCAAGTATGCGTGACAGGTGCCGATATCTTCGCCACCGACTTCAAATTACGAGCGATAATGAATCTTCATCAGAAGAAGATGGATACAATACGTCATAGATATACTATATTATGATATGTCCAAATGAACTCCACTTGTCTGTTGCAACAATTAACTACTCCTGAACAAATGGTCTTCATATTATCTTCGAAAACTATGTCATGAACCTGATATTTTTCTATTAATCATCAATTCTGTTTTATTAGATGTCGATGATTCCATCTGAGGTTCTGAGGTGTGATTGTGGGCTAAATGCAGCCTTACGTCTTAACACAGAGGATGCAAGGTTAAATGAATTTTCCATTCTGAGTCAAAGGCCGGGCGAAATGTATTACATATGCCCTACTCGTGAGGTGTGATAGTACATCAATAAATAATAGACTGTCCTTGTCGAGGTTCCGCATTCTTTGCCATTAACTTGTACCTCGTACTACATTTTAGGGAAAAGACCGATGCAGATACTTCCATTGGGAAGTCGATCTCCCCCCAACAATTGATTCATTGAAAGCGGAGATTATGTTACTAACTGTTGAGTGCAAGTCAGTGTAGGGTCATGCGATGAACATGAAGGACTTCGTTGAAATGCATTACAACTACGATGAATTATACTCTAAAAAAAAGTATGAGCATGAGGTTTTAGAACGCAACGTTGCCAGTCTGGAGGAAGAATGTCGTCTGCTTCTGGACATCCCTTCACCTCAAATGACTCCATAACGTTGAATGGAAAATGCATTTACATTGTCTTCACTGTTTAGAATGACTATCAATGGATGTTATGAACATCATACACTTGTTTAATTGAGGCACTTTTATAAACGTCATATTACATTTTAAGTGGTATGAAAATTTTCTTCATGTTGATGAGTGTTTTATTAATGATGTATGTTATTATTCGATTTTTTTGTTAACGTTAGCTCAAACCAAATAATACAATTAATTGTGATATACACCCTTACTTTTGAAAAATATATTACTTACAGAATTTGTTATATGGCTGGCCAATCGCCGACACCGTCTTTTATCTGGTCACACGAGCTTGATATGGTTCTCAGGGGTTTGATGAGAACCCAATATCACGTGGGTAGATGTGTAAATGGAGTATACTCTACACAAGCTTGGATGGAGGCATGGCACCAGTTCTTATACATAACAGGAGGCCCTTACATTTCATTGCCTGAGTTGCAAATGTGATGGCAATACATCAAAAGAGAGTTTGTAAGAGACAATATGTTCATATTGGCAGATTTATTGCCTTCCCCCACATTGGCCGCGCAACAAAGCATTGAACGCAACTTCTCGACGACGCGTCGCACTTACCCACCAGGGATATTTTTTTAGCACTGACGATTGAAATAAACAAATGAACTTGTAACATTTTTGCTAAATGTAGTTGTATTTTTGTGTCGCAACAATATACATTCTCTACTTATGTGTTACATTATTATATGTTGCTACCATAATGCGATCAAATTTCCTACTTCATTATTATCTTATTGCCACAGTTACTTTACGAATTATGTTATTTGTTCATACCTTTGTTTATATTAATTTTAGATGTCGACATCGCGTGAAAAGGCAAGGGCAAAGGCAAAATTTGAAAAACTTTTGATGTCACTGGAAAAAATTCATAAATATGTTGAAGATAACCTTTTATGCACAAAACCTTGTTGCACTCACACAAACGAGGAGGAGGGCAAAATTGGGACAGATGATCAAGTCAAGGGCAAAGTCCTCAAGGCCAAAGTCAGTCAGCATGTTCCTCATTTCCATTGCTGTTTGATTGGCCAAAAGACGACATCAAACAACAAAACAAGCAGCCGGTGCAGGAACCATGCCCAGTGTCATGGGACGAGTACGATGAGGCCATAACGTTGGCCTCATTTTAATCAAGAGCCACATCCAACCATGTCTCCCCAAAGTACCTTGTCAAAATCTTAGCTTTGGTTTGGCCGTTTATTGCTCCCATGTTTTGTCCTTGTCCCCTGACGAAGATCACCCGTAAACAATTATGTTATTATCAGTGATCGTTTATATTTCACTAATGACGACAATATGATTATTATCAGTTGCTTTTACTGACGATAATGTAATTTGTTTATTTCATGAACAAAATATATTAGGCCAATTTCATATTTCATGTAGTTTGACTGTTACTGACGATAATGTAATTTGTCACACTATTGACGACAATTAACTATGTTAAAATTACCACATGCAAATGTCATTCCAGACTACAGTAACGTTTCATTAATTTTTAATCACTACGTAAAAATTAGAATTATCATATCTTATTTGCACTATTATAAATATACAAAATAACACCCACACAACACAAATAAAATATATTTTTAATATATTCTAAACTTAGGTTGACGTGACATCACAAATACACTTTTTGCGTACTTGTTCAAATAGTGATGCAAGAACATGACGGTTAATTCTTAATCACTACGAAAAAAGGGACAAATCTCATATCTTATTTGCACTATTATAAATATACAAAATAACACCCACACAACACAAATAAAATATATTTTTAATATATTCTAAACTTAGGTTGAAGTGACATCACAAATACACATTCTGCGTACTTGTTCAAACAGTGATGCAAGAACATGACAGTTAATTGTTAATCATCACGTAAAAATTAGAATTATCATATCTTATTTGCACTATTATAAATATACAAATAACACCCACACAACACAAATAAAATATATTTCTAATATATTCTAAACTTAGGTTGAACTGACATCACAAATACACATTCTGCGTACTTGTTCAAACAGTGATGCAAGAACGTGACAGTTAATTGTTAATCACTACGAAAAAAGGGACAAATCTCATATCGTATTTGCACTATTATAAATATACAAAATAACACCTACACAACACAAATAAAATATATTTTTAATATATTCTAAACTTAGGTTGAACTGACATCACAAAAACACATTCTGCGTACTTGTTCAAACAGTGATGCAAGAACGTGACAGAATAAGCAGATACTGACTACGCTGCCAAACAGAATCAGACTTCCAGCTAAACAGATTCAGACTGCAGTCAGACTAAAATCAGACCAGCTGACCAGAATCAGACTGCGTTGCCAAACAAAATCAGACTGCATCCTGACTGTCCCAGCACCGGAATCCAGACTAACCCTGACTAACCCAATCCAGATTCCAAAATCCCAGTCCTGTGCCAAATGCAGGCTTAAGGATACATGGTTAGAGATAATGAAATTAGGTTTTGAAAACCAGAAAATTAGTTTCCACTTCGAAAAACCTTTCCAATGACTAATTTTACTAAATTTTCTGATAAGTAGATAATTTGTTATAGATTTTATAGTGTTGGCCCATCGGAAAACTTAATAAATCCACATTGGCATTATCCAATATCGGCAAGCAAAACTTAGTTAGACCAATCACACATGGCCATGTTGTAAGCGGATGACAGGAGTGAACAAGTGTGGCGAGGTATCAAACAAATACTGAAAAGACGATCTTACCCCCAAATAAGCGTGATAGGGAAAACTACTGATCTAGGGAAAAATAGGAAAACATCACTCGGTATCTTCCTCTTCGATCTGCAACAAAACAACACACATTCAAGGAGAGATCCTCGCTTCCCAAACCATCAAATCGATTCTTTGTAGGAAGAGGAGATCAGAACTATGTGTGTCCTGCCCTATCGGAGTCGTAAAGCTCAAAAACGAGCTGGTCGGCGGTCGGACGCCCAAATAGTGAGCCCACTGCTTGCCCATGGAAGCATTTTCTATTGAGAAGGTAAAATGAAAAATCCAGCAGTAAGGAAGATCTTGATTGTAATCATAGAAATCGATTCTTCATGAGTGAAAAGGACCAGAAGAGAGTTCTTGTTTGTCTGGCAAGGACAACGACCTTGGGTTAGAAATCTGACTTTCTGAGAACTCGTCCCACCATGGCAGGTGAATTCTAGAGGAGGAAAAGGGAGCTTACCTATTTTCTAGGTAAAACAGCGGTGTAAGAGAGATCTTGGGTATCAGAACGACATCTCAATGCCTTAGAGAGGGTTTTCCAGACTTGTGCCTCCACGCCGCATCTCCATCTTGCCTTTTGATGTATGTGGCTGAAGCGGAGCACCCGTCTGCATTCTCTACGTTCTTCGTGTGTGCTGATGGTGGTGGTCCTTTACTGGTTGGTACAGATCAATGGGGTTCAAAGGAATAGATCCCAAGGAATGCTAGCGGTGGGCAGTTGTTCTTATAGGTGTGAAGGTTGGTAGAGTTGGAGCTTTAGAATTGGCAAACCTCTATGTCAGGTTTACCACGAGAGTCTGTCGATGGAAGAGTTTGTATATGTTGGCCCCGCTGGGTTCTCCCTTCCATCGTTTCCGTATTGTTCCATTGCGTTGAGACCGAGCAGAGAAGGACTGGGTGACGAAGAGATTGGGGTATGGCCATATGAGTATGACGAAGCTGCTGTCTCCGTGAAGTCCCGAACGAGCGAGAGAGAACGTGTCCCAGGATCCGAGAGTCCAAGTCCGATTAGGACTATGATCCGCGTGATAAGAGAAGAGATGAACAACTATACAGAATCAATGCATTTATTATATATATTGATTATAACTTAACTAAACTTTATCAAAATCTTTCCTAATTAGGTTGAGGGGCCAGTCAAAGTAAAATGACTTGAAATTTGAATCATGAGTATCTTGAGAAGTGTAGAGTCTCCTTATCCAATTAGATTTAGGTTTTGATCGTTTTGTGTTCATCAAATTCATATGGATCATTGTCTTAGTGAATATGTATTAGAATATGAAACAAAAACGAATTATTCTTTCCTTCTTCAATTATTTGAGTCAAATATCAAGGTTGAGAGTGATTATCCACTCAAAGGTAAATCTTGTTATATTGATGCCTCTTGGAGAAATTATACTTAGAGGAAAGTGAATAATGCTATTTATCCCTTTATGTACATTGGATTCATATATTCATAAAGAAAAGAAAAGAGGGAGCATGATTTATCTTTCTATATTTACTTGTATTTCATATAAATATTTATTACTTCGTTTAATTGCATCAAGATCCCAAGTTGAAAATTATTTTGTGGAAATTGCTATAAAAACCTTAATTTTACTAAATAAAAAATGGAATGTTACAATCACCCATAAAAGTGATCTCATCTCTGAAATCATCACCCTCTTTAGAAAATTTGTGGAAGAGGGTTTTATTTGCACCATGTCTTCCAAACAACCTCCATTTTCTCGAGTGTAATGCCAATCTAATATATAGAGACTCACATCACTTTATTTTGGTCTCAACCCTACTTGGTTAGAACTGATAGCCTAGTTTTTATTGCAGGAAACCAAGTATTCTCTAGCTTCTTGTTGTAGAATATGCAATTATATCAAGTTGGGTTGTGATTTAAAATTCTCACCTATTTGGAAAATGACATTATAAGTCACACTTTCTGTATGATTAATGGACAACAATGATTTCCAGAATTACCTTTATCTAACCTAAATGTCTAGAGTTTGACTTAAGAAACTCAAACATATTTATCGAAACATTCATGAGTCGATAAACTACTTTATCAAATAATTAATTTCTATATACTAGGGAAAGCATGTTATCATTTGATGCAAATGCTCATCAAGATGAAAATAAAATGATTAATTTAAAGCTTGCATTTTCCAAAAGTGTTAGCTACCAGATTAACACAAACATTCTAGTAAATTCTATTCTAACTATGATTTTCTCTCAAACTAAGAAGTTTGTCGCCACAATAAACTATACACATATGACTTATTATTATGTTGTCTTATACTTTCTGAAATGACTATTAATATGTAAGAAGTATCATGAAGCACTTTCTCATCATGTATTGGATACTTTAAACTAGAAGGATTGTAAAGTCAACTTCTACATCAAGAAAGAAAATAACATTTATATTAACAAACAAAATTTCTATGGAAAACCATGTGTAATGAATAAGGTTTACAAATAAGGAGACACTATTTTTACTTGAGGTATGAAAATCAATTTTGTTTTGTTTTTTACATTGAAATATGAAGAATCACCATGGGACATATAACTGTACTAAGCAAACAAGTAATAACTACACTAAAAAGTAAGGCAATGCGATCGAGTTTCTACCAATGAATTATGTATATTGAGAAAATTTCATAAGGAAATATTAAATAAGTCACTACGTTTCTTCCCTGTTTGAAAGGTAATTTCTTCCTTAACATTTCTCGCACAAGAAAGGTTAGTAGGCTCACTACTTTAGACGATCACACACATGTTAAAACTTGAATACATATGAATCTAAGCAATTTCTAAACACTACAAGGCTTGTTTACAAGATATATATTGACCAACAATCTCTAAAAAATTTTAAGTACAATCAAGCTATTTCATTATCATCATACTCAAAATAATTGCTCCTAAAATTCAAAATAGGACTTACTAAAATGATGTAATTTAATACAGAAATGTATAAATGAACTATGTTATTTGGAACAATGAAATTTTCTAAATTTATCTTTCAGCAAATGTGCATTTTATATTTAACCATAAGAAGCTAAGGTGATTAATCTATCTTGTTTACCCACTAGGGTAGTTCAGTTATCATATTTGCCCTCGTTTTCAATCATCTACATAATGTATAGCTTTCATTTCTCCTCTATGGAGTTCACACATACATGTCTATAACAATAAATTCATAATAAAGCTCAACAATCCTAGAAGAAAAAGGTAGAGTCTAGTAAGCAAGTCACATAGTCACTGAGGTCCATATGATTATATAGAAGCCCATACGAAACCCATAAGACCAGAAGTCCATAAGATAATTCCAAATGGCAAAATTCATCATCGTGATATATAAGGATGATAGGATATGGTATGCACATGATTTTCTTAAGTCACTTGTGGCATCCAACTTACAAAAATAGGATTTACTTAAGCAAAATCATTCATTAATAGTGGAATTACTGAAAATCACTAAAAATTAAAACCTTTTTGCAAAGAGATCCAAACATAGGAAAACTCTTTCATCAAGAACCAATGTATAACCTTTACATCCTGGTTCATAAGTACATAACTTGTACCATCTCTTCTCGAGGATTACAAACATCAACTACCCTATTAACAATATCTACAGACAACATAAGACCTCGAGGCATCAAGCCAAAATCTCACATCGATTCTTTAAAAGCACTAACTACTAACTCCGAGGACCTGAGAGTACAAAGATGACACATAGGACTACTATCTATATAACTTGACAGACAATATCTCCACCTGAGATCTCACTGCTGTCCCTGCTGTTGTTGTCCTTCCTTTGTTGTAGGGATTTCTATTTCTTTGTCCGCATCCACCTAAAATCATTGGATCCCACGGGGGTGAGACAATTGTAAATTGCCCCAGTGAGAGATATAAATCTCCGCCAAAACATTATTATTGCAGTTTATTAGAATAAAACTGAGTAGAAGGATTTTATATATATTTAACAGCAGATAAATCACTGTGTGAACAGAGTGAAGTAATCTCCTTTCCTAAGGAGAACATTGCATCTACCTATGGTAGAGTTGTAATTCATTCATCTACTTTCAATGAATGTAAAGAGATATAAATGACATCTATCAAATAGAGATGTATAAAAGAAATGTAACATCATTCAATAAATTTCCATATTCAATCCTTAAGCAAACATGTTATACGACTGATTACATTTTTTAATCACACTAATGCCCTGAGGAGATGAGGTATACCACTCATGCTCCAACCGACCATTGCAAAGTCGAAATCGGTACCATACAAGGTCAATGGAAGAGTCAGATGCCCATGAACTCCCACATCTTGGTCAGTACGAGACCACATGCAGGACATCTTGTGTCACTGCTAAATATCTTTCCAGGGTATATTGGCATCTTTGCTATAGAGTTATAGCCCGTTGTATATACTCTCTTCAGGGTTATGACCCATAGCCAATGCCTGGTATTATATTGAGGAGTCATGTCATGTAGCCATACTCTTATCGGGGTGTGGTTCAAAACCAATCACGTACATAGGACATAGCCCGTAGCCATTCCTATGGGGCATAAGGATATATTTGCCCAATTACCCCCCACATATTCAAAAATATGCATTTCGGGTTTTGCCGCAGAGCAACCCGTTTCACCATCACCAAAATACTGGCGATGATGGATCTGTGGTCAGGGCTCTACATGATATGATTTCACTTGATTAATTAAGTACATTAGCATATTCTTTTAGCATCAGTCAAGTTCTCAATAGTAATTATTATGACAATTGTTACAAAGAAACATGTACTATTATCATCAATTACTTTTCAGTCTTCATAAGACATTGGGATCTCAGTCCCTCATTTCATTACTTGAAAGTTCACATCTCTCATCAACATCATTATTATACTTATCAAATCTGGGTATTCATACCCTCAGTTCATAACTAATCACTGTTACCAACTATTAGGTAACTATTGCCTCTAGGTTCTCAGACCAAGGTATACATGATACTTGCTACACAAGCATCTCACATGGCTCACAAGGCCCATTAAGTATCTTGTCACCTTTCACTGGGCAACATTTTACTCATATGTCTCATAAAGTCCATGCACATTTTGTTACTTTTACTAAGCAACAATAACATTAAGGCACACAAGGCCAATCAAAATTTTTATTATATAAATGTCATAGCTCAAGTCCGGCTATGTTCATCATCTCATGATATTTGCATGGTTAATACACATGATAACAGTCATGACAATTTCACATCACACCATGCAATATAATAATAACACCATTATTCCCTTACCATGATTAGGGTTTACCGTCAAATAGAGCTTTTCATTCCTTTACCCATAAATTTGGGTTAGGGTTTCCCATTTCACATTAATTAGGGTTTCATGTTTATATTATCTTATCCAACCCTAATTTATTGTTCCATTCCTCTAAGAGCATTCAATAATATCATAAGTATTCACTCATGATCATTACTCTCATCGTATATCATTAATGATTATCAAATAAAGGTATGAGTTCATCTCTCAACTTTACTATGGTATGTTTATATCATACTCATTAACTTGTCTTAACCCCTTCCTCATAGTGTGTTAGTCAACACTTATCAAAGTGCATTAAATTATTACATTTTTATTGTAACAATTGACATGGCATACCTCATGTGTTAGTCATCCAAGTATATTGGATTTAGAATACATCAAGGTATTTAACCCTGGAATGCTAAAAGTAATAACTATCATGTCTTGATGTATCCCTTCTCTCATCACTTCTATCTTGCCTGGGTTTATCAACTTATTCAGTATTAAGGCATTTTCCTCTTAATACTTTTAACAACTAACCTATCACCTTTATCATGTAGTGCATAAGTCACACATTAGAATTGTCCAACTATCTTTAATGATACAGACTTATCTCAAGTTAAGGCATTGCTTGCTATAAGGTTACCTATAATCAATCACTTTAGGTACTTCCCTTATCAGTGTAATAATCATTATTCCATTATTAGAATTAAGTCTCCCATACCATCACCCTTTATTAGGGTTTAGGGTTTCTCACACTATCATACTTTATTAGGGTTAGGATTGCATAGAGCATCACCCTTCATTAGGATTTCTCATCACATTTCCCATAATTAGGATTTATTATTCATCCGAACTAGGATTTCTCATGGCATCACCCTCAATTAGGGTTTCTCATGGAATCACCCTCAATTAGGGTTTCTCATGGAATCACCCTCAATTAGGTTGTCTCATGGAATCACCCTTAATTAGGGTTTCTCATGGAATCACCCTCAATTAGGGTTTCTCATATGACTTTACCCAAAATCAGGGTTTCATGAAGTATCTTCTCAAATTAGGGTTTTTCATGATGTTACTCTGAATTGGGGTTTCCCATATTATCATCCTAGTTTTAAGTTATCCCATCACCCTAGATTAGTGTTTCATCGGATATTGCCTTAAATTAGGGTTAGGGCTCAACAATCTTCTTGATTAGGGTTTCATAATCTCTTTATTAAGGATCATACCCTAATTGCATAATTATTCAAATTGAAGGTGATAAGGCTTGACCTTTACATGATTATTATACAAGTATGAATTCCTCTCTCTTTCACTCTCTAGGATGTCTACTACTCGAACCTTGATTAGATTGAGTCTAATCTTTATTCAAATTCATGCATTTAGAGTTAGCATGATGTATTGAATTATTGCATCATTACACATCAATGATTAATCCCATTAAGGGTACCAATCATTTAGGTACATTAGGTGTCCAAATGGTTTGATCAATTGAACCTTCAATTACATGAGGTATCCAATTGGATTGACCAAGTTGTACCTCAAATGATTTTGATTACTTAGACCCCAAACGGTCTTGGTCTCTCAGAACTCAAACAGTTTGAAACCGTTTGGACAAATTGCCCTTGAAACTGTTTAAGCAAGAAGTGCATTGAAACCGAATGGATTTGGGTCTCCAAACGGTTTGGGATCATTTGGACCCAAATGGTCTTGATACCGTTTGGACTCAAATGGTCTTAAGACTGTTTGGTCCAAACCCTTTCCAAACCGAATGGACCAAAAAGGTCTTTCAATACTTAAACAATTCAAGGTTTCAATCAATGAACCAACTATCAATTGAATCCTTGATTCATTCCTCAATTGAACTATTGAATCATCCTTCAATTAGACCATCAATTAGGGTTTTGAACCCAATTGAACTAGGATTTATAATCAAAAGCCTTCAATTAGGGTTTTGGAATAGAGGAACCTTCACTGATTAACATTGTGGAACCGATTCAATTGAAATCAAAGAATCATCATCAAATTATGATATGACCTGACCTCAAACGGTCTTGAGGTCATTTGGATGACCTCCAAATGGTCTTGAGACCGTTTGCCCCATCCATCATTAAAATTTGTGAAATTCAATTAGGAATTAGATCATTAGATTGATCACCAATTGAATTATTGGTTGCATTACAATTTGCTATCTCTGGACCTTCAATTACTCAACCATACTCAACCGTAGACCTCCAAACAGTCTTGGTTGACCTCCAAACGGTCTTGAGACCATTTGGGTGATCTCCAAATGGTCTTGAGACCGTTTGGGCTAATCAACCCAAGTTTTAAACCAACCAATTGAAATTTCAACACTTAACCCGGTTAGGGTTTCTAATTGGAGGATTCTCCATATATTGAATCAATCAATTGGATCCATTAGATCATCATCCAACATGTACTAGGGTCCTGACCTCAAACGGTCAACCCATCCAAATGGTCAACCATTGCAAACGGTCAACCACTCCAAATAGTTTGAAACTGTTTGGTTTCTAACGTTTTGTTGAAACCGTTTAACTAATTTCAATGAAACCGATTGGTTTCCAACTTTTGAAACCGTTTGCCTCGGATATTTTTGAGGTGTATGCTTAGGATGATGTCATCATCATCAACCTACGATCCCTTATATTTTTTTGTAATTTTCATGGTGGTTCTATTGATTTGATCAAGTGAATTTCAAGAAGAACAAATGATCAACGATTGATAAAGAATTGAATGCAATAACAATAGTAAGGGTTCAAGTTATAAAACCCACCTCCAGTTGAGCTTCAAAGCTTCAAGATCACGTCAACAATGGTAGATGCAACTCCTTTCACTATCCCAAGGCTTGTCCTCAAGCTTTGAGTGAAAAGGAATGGTTAGAAATGAAGATGGGATCGAGATAAGAAGAAATCAAGCATTGGTTTGTGATTTCCACCATGGAATCAAGGTGAAAGAAGGTCAATAAGCTTACCAACAGGTTGGGGGTCGTCCTCCTGTTGCTCCTAGCTCCCTTGGTCGTTTTTTCAATAAAGAAGTGAAAGTGGATTCGAAATTACCCTTTCAACTCATGGATAAAGGAGCATATATATGAATTTTATTGAAAATTCATTTAAGAGAGAGAAAGTAGGAATTATCTCCTGCATTTCCTTGCCACTTTCCCCCTTTCCTTCCTTACATACGGGGCTACCTTCCTTGCCTCTTATTCCTCTCAATTATCCATGTTTTAAAGAAAAGAAAATTAAGCACCTTAATTCATTTAATAATAATATCCCTAAGTTAGTGGATATTACTTTCCTTTATTTTAATGTGAGTGAGTTATCCATTCCTTTGGATATTTTCTTTGCCTTTGCAAGGAACAAGAGTGTTCACACTTTATAAAATGCAGCCATATCACTTTTGTTTGAAGGCCGTAATTATTTTATTTATTTTTGCATTAAATTGAATTAGGGTTTCAATTATGCTTAAATCTTGATTATTTTAATATCAAGTTTCTCTCTCCTTCAAAGTGATACAAATGAGATGCCCCTCTCATTTTCTTTGCTCTACATTATGCCAAGAAATATTAGGGACTATTTTCAAGTGGTAATTTGCATATTGAACCCTAGGTTTTTGGCTAAATTGCACATTACACCAAAACTGGGTTTTAATGCACATACATTGCTTAATCAACTCTTTCTTGGTACTCAGGATTTTCCCAAGCCATATATCTACATCATATTCATTCTCATGATGCTTCAACACATTAAGAAAATTTAATAATGTAACATTTGCAAGTTAACCCCACAACTTGGGTAATTTGCACTTTAGTCCAAAATACGCAAACATTGCTTCAACATTATTCAAATAGGACCAAAATTGAAACATAGGTTCCTCTTGGGCCTTTATTACTTTTCACAAGATAAAATTAAGGATCTAATTAACTTTCTTAAGCAAAACTCCCAGGGATAAGGCATAACCCAGGTCAGGGATATTACATCACTAGTATACTAGTTGTGTTCTATAGATGCAATGTAAAATTTTATGATGTTTTAGGGTATACATGAATAATTTCTCTCTATGCATGTCATATACTCAAAATATCCCTAAAAATATATGCATGATTTCCAAATTATCTTAACACTAATGTGACATGCAAAACCCAATCTTGACTTACCAAAGTTTGACAAAATTCTATTTAAGAATGAACCAACAATATTTGTGCATTCATATAGTTTGTCAAATACATGTAAACATTTAAAGGTAACATATGCAATAACTAAAATTCAAATATTTTCCTAATGAAGTCTATAATCAGGAGTCAGGTAGAATACAATGGACTACACAAACTACACCACACACTCAAGTCTAGTTTACACATAAGACTAATTTATTAGTATAATAAAATCAATGATACTTATTGTTACATTAAATGCAGACTACATATAAAATTTGAGGTTATTTACTTGAGTGTAAGCCACTCATTGGAGGGAAAAAAATCAACGTATAAAAGTAATTTCAAGTGCATCATATTTGTTGTGTTTAGATGCATGAGATATACCTATATGGATTCATCGGTCATCAACCCCATCAAAAGACAGCTCCAATTTCCCTTCAGTAGGCAAAAATATAAACATGATGATGGAGAGTAGTTTAGACTCTTATCGGTCCACAAACACCATACTACATCAATTGATATTTTCAACCTTTTCTATCTATCTAAACATATTGGTCACTCGTCAGTAGATGAACACTAAGATTCCATTTGTTTCTAAGCACTGAATGTCCAGTATACTCAGTCAGTCTTGAACTCTCATCAAGATGGAACATTATTTGTTTGGATCTTCAATAGTTGTTGTCACTAGTGCCGACTCCCATCGGTTCTCAACCAATGAAGGTCAGGGACCGGTTGGACAATGACTCCATTGAGTCTCAGTTGATGAAGGGTCAGTGACCAACAGCTGGTTCTCAATAGTCCTTGCCTAATGAAGAGTAAGTGGTCCTCTAGATGGATCCATCCATCTCAATCCAGCGATCCCCTAAAAACCACATAAAGCATAGAAGGTAAACAAGACATACTACCATCATCAATTTTCAATCAATGAAAAGTAGGGTACCCCATCAGTCCTTTATTGATGAGAAGTTAAGAGGAATCCATAGGTCCTCAACCAATGAGAAGGTAGGATACTTTATTAGGTGATCTAAGTTTACCCAACCAAGTACAAAAAAGAGAGAGAATTATATGTGAAAATTACAAAAAGACTTTCTAAACATGGGGAATTTTTCCATAGACCCTTACAAGAAAGACATCAACCAACTAATACATATACAACAAACATGTAACCAAAGCAGCCAAACAAATAGTTAAGATATGAAAGTATGTGTTAAATATTAGATAGGCTAGGGGTCTTACAACTATAAACCCCGTAATAGATATTTTTCCTCAAAAGCTTATTAAAACAAGGTCAGATACTTCCAATGCATCTCTTCGTCAAGCTCCTATATAGATTCTTCTACATCAAGGTAGTGTGAGAACACTTTTATTAGAAGTATGTCCTTATTACTCAAATTTTATACACATTTTTCCAAAATCAAAGCCGGACCTCAACATATGATACATCATCATCAAGGATAAGCTCAAATGGTTGGATATCTACTCTATTTTTGGATGACACTTTCTCTCAACATGGATGTGTGAAACATGTGTAGATCAATTTGTAGATCTAGCTAGTATGCCACCTTCCCAAACATAATAAATGATAGGGTAAGGTGCCAAAAGCCTAGGTGCCAATTTACATGTCTTACCAAGCCGTATAACTCCTTTCCATGATGAAACCTTGAGTTACACATTGTCTCCTGTCTGAAACTCTAGTGAATTCTATGATCATTAGCGTAAGACTTTTGCTTGCCTTATGATGTTTTCAACTACTGTCTGATCACCTTGATCTTTTCCATAGTATGTTAAACTAACTAAGGACTTAGAAATTGATATTTGTCGATTTCATACCTAAAAAGAGGAAATGTACACTGTCTCCCTTACAAAGGCTCATATGGTGCCATGTCTATACTCTTATGCTAACTATTGTTGTAGGTGAATTCAATCCAACTTAGGAGAATATCCCAACTCTCATGAAATTTTAGTATGAAAGACTCATCAAATTTTCTAGACTCTGTATAGTTCTTTGACTACTATCTGTCTGTGGATGAAATGTTAAATAGAACTTTGATTATGTTCCCAAATATGTGTGCAGATGATTCCAAAAGCCATTTGTAAATTGTAGCCTACGATCAAATGCTATTGTTGCAGGTACCACATGCAAGGTTACTATCTCATGAATACATATTTGTGCTACCTTTTTCATAGTGTCGGTGGTCTAGAGTGGGAAAAAGTGATCTACTCTTTTCAGTCGGTAAGCTACCACCAAGATGCAATCATGAACTTTAGATGTATGAGGATGAATGACCATGAAACATAGTTAAATGATCCCACTTCCACTCTAGAATCGGAAAAGGTTGTAACTTTTCGACCAACTTATGATGTTATTCTTTGACCTACTGATAGGCAACATAGTTGATCATATAATTTTCTGCGTCCACCTCTTTTTTTTTTAAAATCAAATGCTCTTTATTTATTCCAAATGTGCAGCCCTATCAAGATACAACTCCACATTAGTATTGTTTACATGAATATCTAAGAGATGGTGCCTGCGGATGCAGACTGGGGGGGAATAGAAATAGTGCTCTGTTGATCCACTCCTGAGTTGGAATTTCGCCAATCCATCTTCTACTGAGTTGCACAATCGCCCTTCATACTGCACCATCGTGTTCTCCGGCCTATCCTCACGCAGCCTGGTTAACTAGTAAGTGTACTTTGGATAGGTTTGGGCTTCTTCCTCCAACAACTTCATTGTAATTTGGCAGTCTGTTTCGACTACGACTCTAGGCCAAACATTTCTCTTTATATGTAGAAAAGCAAAGTGGATGCCGGCCAGTTCTGCAGCAGTAGCTGAAGTGGCGTGAATCTTTTTGGACCATCCTCCCAGCTAGTGACCACCTTTAGTTATGACCACTAATACAAATCAATGAGATTATGGTACATCTTTGTACCGCAAGGATGAATTGTGTGTATTGATGTATGCTCCTTCTTAAGCACCATATTCCTCAAGTAATCAACATCAGGAACTACCATCCTATTATGATAATATCATTTTCCATTTTTTGACTCATGGAACCCATCATTCTTTCTACTTCAAATCTAAACTTTTATATTTAGTATCACAATATAATCTTGTACGTCTATGATATATTGTACCCACATCAGATTGACTTGTAACTAAGACATCAATCCACCAATAATGGGAACTTCCATCTATACATTCATCTGATGTAGAATTATAAAATAACTCTTCTTTCTAAGCCAAAGAATACAATTGTACTCAGTTTGACAAACATTATGATGGCAACCTTCTTCTCAATCATCTTCCACCACATTCACCTCACTTGGGTGATATTGTATTGTGCAATCATAATATTTATTAGCTCAATAACATCTCCATAGTCACATATTCAATTCCTTATTTGAGAAAAAATATGGAAGATTCTTGTAATTTGTGCAGATCAGACTCTCCTCCCCAAAAAATATAATGGCTCCAAATACTAAATGTTAGGACTACTACTTCAAGATCCATATCATGCAACATGTAATTATCCTCATGTTTATTAATCTTAATGAGAAGTAAGGGAAATCACATGCTTGTCTTTCATCAACACACACCCCAATCCTTTATTTTTAAATGGGTTTCATTAATCCCATCGACAAGGGTTTCAAACATGTGAGCTCTCAGTCACACAACATCAACTTTACCACTCAGGTGCCACTATTTTAACACCCAAGTCCTTCTTTTGATGATCATAAAATGGAATGTAACATTTTCTAAGATCTACAACACTAACACTGAGCTAACATTAAATTCTTCTTCAGTAGCTAGAAATTTTGTTGGCATTCTGCCATCCACACAAAGGGTAAATCCTGATTAGTTAATTGGGTCACTGATAAGGTTGTATCATTGAAGTCCTTGATAATCCATCTATACAACCAACGTAATGCACGAAAACTCCTCATTCCATTCAATGTCTTTGTTTGGTTCCACATTAGCATTGACTCTACCATCTTGATGATCTATAGAAATCCCTCTGTTGGATATGTCATGATCAATAAAAGAAACTTCTGCCAGCCAAAACTCAGACTTACTAAACTTCACATATAATTTATGTCATCACAACAATTTTAGCGTCAATTGAAGGTGTTGTTCATGCTGTTACTAATCCTTAAAATAAATAAATATATCATCTATTCAGGCCACAACAATCATATCTAAATATTGTATGAACACCTAATTCATTAGGTCCATGAAAGCTATAGGTGCACTAGTTATTATGAATGAAATAACCACAAATTCATATTGAGCATACCTAGTTTTGAAGGTTATTTAATGTATGTACTTTGTACCTTTCCTCAACTGGTAATATATCAACCTTATATCTATCTTTGAAAACACATTATTACTTTTTAATTGAACAAACAAACCATTGATACTCTCAAATGAAACTTGTACTTCACTATGATCTTCTTCAATTGTTAATAATCTATGCATAATCTGATAGAACCATCCTTCATTTTTATGAACAACACTAGAGATCCCCTTCAAGACCTTCTTTGCTATATGAAACCCTTATCCAACAACTTTTAAAGCTTTGTATTCAACTCCTCCAATTCTTCAAGGGTCATCCTTTATGTTGCTTGTGATATGGGTTTTGTGATCTCAAAGTCAATATATCAACTGGGTGGAAACTCTTTAAGAAAAAAACTTTAAACTCACATAAAATAGGTACATATCAGATATTAGGAATCACCACCTCAACATCCACTACACGTGCCAAGAAATCATCACAACTTGTCTGATCACACTTCTTAGTTGTAGTTTTAGTCACAAGGTATGCAAGGAGAATATTCTTATCTCCTTAGAAATTCCAAGAGACATCTCCATCTTAAAACTCTACAAACTTATATTTGCAATCCAACACCATATATTCTTATTTAAGGTATTCACACCTAGGATTACATCAAATCCATACATATAAAGTGGCATGAGATCCAATTGAATGTTGCATCTAGAGAAAACATGAATGCATGATGGACAAACCTCTTGCAGGACTACAAAACCAAATAATGGGGTTTTAGAAAAAAGGGTTTAGAGTGGAAGCTAATAGGTAAGTTCAACATATAATCACCTATATTGTGATAAATGAGCGTGTCACACATGGGTCAACCAAAATGGATTTATACATAGATGCAGATAAGTCAAAATCAAAAATCTCCATCATACCTATAACAACTTGAGGGTTGAAAACTCCTTTGAATGTCAAATGTGATATTCCATGTCCTTCTCTTCTTCCTACAGATCGTGATGATCCTAGCATGAAGCTTGGACACGTCCTCTACCGCCATTACCTCTATGTTGTTGTTAACCTTATTTTCTCCATCCTTCTTGTTGGGAAACCTCCTAGTTCATCTAGAGAAAAAACATCCTTAGATATACATGTTGGTTATAGTCAAAACACTTCTTCTATTTGAAGGTGTGTAGCCCATATTGCCTTGTCAATGATGTTGACCCAAACTATAACCTATAGATGGTGGAAGTCCTTGAACTTTGGCCCTAATTGGTGAACGTTGTGACTTTTTATGTGTGATTGGATCTGATGAAGTGGTTGTTTAATGTGATTGTCAAAACTATTACCTCAGTAGATAAAAATCGTTGTCTCTTAGAACCTTAGAAACCTTTCCAAACAACATTGTTGGATTCATCTTGGCATTTTGTCACAAATTCCAATTTTTCATGCTTTCATTCCTCCTCATAAACTCCACAGTGGTAGAAAATTATGTATGGAAAACTCAACATTGAGCCCCTTCTTAAACTATCTAAATTTTCCTTATCCATCCACTCCATATGAGGATAATACCTTAAAAACTCTACAAAGCCTCATAACTCTTTTACTTACATTATCCTTTGCCTCAACAACTTAAATTGTGTTTCCTCCTCATCTATGTAGGAGTAAGGGAAGCATAAAGCTCAAACTCCCTCCTAAACTCTGCCCCAATTATCACATTGTAGGGTCATTTCTCCTCCTCAATGGCCCACATGTGTTCAACGTAACCCTTCAATAGGTATGCTTCACCTAGTCCTCATTCAGTATGTCTAGCAATATCAAAACTTATTCTATCTCTATCAACTACAAATTTGTGTCCGCCAGATTTGTTGTACCAGAGTACTCCATGTCCCCTACAAGCTTCAAACTTTCAAACATGTTTCTCAAACTGATGGACTCAACAATTGAAAAGGGTGCCTTGGCAACAATTGCTGGAATTTTCTTAACAAACTGAGACAATGTGGACATCATCTTTCCAGACATGGCCTTAAAGGAAGGATGGACATGCATTGGCGGGTCTAAGGGTGTTCCCTCATGTTTTTTCGACTTGGTCTCAGGTACTCTTTCCTTATGTGCATGCCATTTCCCACTATCCACCAGCGCAACTGAACTACTAATTGCATTTCCTTCACAATGACCAACCATGTCTGCATAGCCATAAACAATGGTTAGAGATGATGTACTTGTAAGAATAGACACAAAAACCTATCCTATGTCCTTATAGACTCAGAAAATCTAGGATCTGATATAAAGGATTTGTGGTGCCCCACCGTCACAAGGTTGAGATTACTAAAAAACTCAAGTAATTCCAATGATCATTGTCAACACAAAACCACAATATAGAAACACAATTCCAAATATTTTGCGCAACATTAGAAAGGTATAAACAAGGGATAGGATTCATATATTAAATTATCATAGTCATATTGACAATTTCACAATATTGTGTCCTCTATCACATTCATCACAAAAGAGATGTATCACATGACATAAATATGTACTTACAACTCATATAAATAGTGCCAAAAAGACCGGAATACATGTCAAAATCTCAGGCCATGCATATACATCTTTACAAAACTCCCCATCTCAGACCTAAGTGTAGATGGATGACAATAGACTACTATTCCTATAAATAAAATTACACTTTTTTTACATAAACTTCCACCTAGTCTTGGGAGGAAGGTCACATGTACATCACCAACCTTCAGGGCCCCTTCACAAAGACATCACCTACCTCCAAACAAGGAACGACCTCCAGTGGTCTGATCCTATCCACAACTACCCAAGAAACTCATTCAATCACCTAAAAGATGTGGAAAACTAAAAGGTGAGATCCCAAATCCCAACAATATAATATGACAGTTGAATCATATATTACTTACATTATATCATAATCAAAATAATTGAAGTAGTAAACATTTAGATGATTTAATTGGAAGTGTAATTAAAAGTACACTCTTACCATAACTTTATTTTTTTTTCATGAAAACCTGAGCAAGATGTGAAACATGAATATTCAGTAAGGAAATCACACACCATTAGCACATCCATGTTCTTTTCTAATTAAACCTACACATATATACTACATAGGTGAATTACACATTTTATTATGCACTAGGTAGTTTGAGTCATACCACTCAAACCACTAGCGAGATGATACTTAGCTTAACATCTAAAAAAAGTTGGATTATATTAGATATCTCCACTCAACCTCAGCTCAAAGTGAGGTAAAAAATATTGACATCTCACATGCCAATTTTATAATGTAAATTACTCAAAGGGAGATGCACATATCACATGTTCATCCTATGTACATAGGAAACAACACAAAACTTAGGGTATCAAACCATATCAAATTGAGACACAAATACAACTATTCTGAATCACATATCAGGTACCATGTAACATTGGTCCATTGTTTATAATAAAGTCCCAATAAAACTTATAGATGTTAGGGTACACCAACCCAACACACTCATGTATATTTACAAAATATATGTTTTGAGCATCTTCTCACAATACATAGATTGGTACAAGAGTAAATCATTTTACTATCAACCTCAACAACTTAGGTAAATATATCTATGGTCTTTGAGCGCTACAAGATTAATATTGCACTTTTTTAATTTGATCCATACTCTTTTATGATTGCACCGATCAAGTTACATATAAACAACAATAGAAGAATTTCAAAGTAAATCCAGGCATTGTAACTTCAGAAGATATACATCATAAGATAATAAGAACCTAACTTCTCAAGTAAAGGTATACTATAACATTACTCAATCACATCAATACCTTTCATCAACAACCAAGCATCGGAAGCCCAAGAAGCATCAAAGCCATCATGGAACAAAATCCTCTCAAGGTTGCTATACCAAACCATATGAGGGATAATTGTCCCCTATTGATATAGTAAACATATGAGAAATTGCACTCAATCATAACTATTCATTATCACTAGTAGTTCTATTCTCACAAAATTTTGGTAGCATAAAAATTGATAGTAAGACCTTAAAACATTTCTAAAAAAGTTCCAAACATCAGGGGTAATATATAGTTTGCATTCCATATACTCATATGGTATCATGTACCCATACAATATAATCTTTAAATCTATTCTGCATCATATATTGAATCATGTAATAGGCTAATATATTGTTTCTAACATCAACAAGATATATATGAAATCTAGAAAAGGCATAAAAGTTTGTATTCCTTTTATACTAATTTGTAGTAGTACAAAATTACACCCTTTTTGGCATTTGAGAGAGATAATCATGAGATAATTGTTTGCATTTAAAACGTTGGAACTAAATGCTTGATATGTTATACCACTCACCTTACAAATAGTGTAAATAAGTCCCACTTCAAGAGGGCTTAGGGAAAACCTTGAACTTCAATCTCTAGGCTCCAAGACCTAAGCTTTACCCACTAAAAGCTTCCCACAACACTACATCCACAATTTAAGGACAACTAGATCAAAGATGAGAAGGAAAACATGGTGTAAGACTGTTGTGTCAAACCCTAGAAGAAAATTATCAAGAATAAAGTTCAAGGAGGAAGAATATTATGGATCATCATGAACAAAAAGGAGTGGAATTCCACTTACATGAATCTATGTCCAATAGACACATAAAAGGGTGGCAATCCTCACATGTGAAGAGAAGAGAAGAAAACAACAATGTTGGAGGAGGTCGGTACAGGCAAAAATTCTCATCAGTTGGCATAAACCAATGGCTTATCTTTGTTTCTCCAATTATATGAGGATAACACACACAAATTGTGGCATCCAACTTACAAAACACAAAATTAATTAAGCGGAAGCGAATCATTTGCAGTGGATTACTGAAAATCACTAAAAATAATTTTTTTTTGCAAAGAGATCCAATCATAGGAAATCCTTTACAACAAGAACCATATCATAACATTTACATCATGTTTCAAAGTACATGATTTGCACTATCTCTTCTCGAGGATTACAACATCAGTTGCCCTAGAACACTATATACAGGCAGCATAAAACCTCGAGGCATCATGCCAAAGTCTCAGATCGATTTATTAAAACACTAACTATAGACTCTGAGGACCTGCGAGTATAGAGACGACACATAGGACTTTCTAACTATATGACTTGACAGTCAGGGTCTCCACCTGAGATTTCACTACTGTCCGGGCTGCTTTCCTTTTCCTGTAGAAGAATATCTGCTTCTTTGTCTGCGACCACCTAAAAATGTTGGATCCCATGGGGATGAGACAATTTTAAATTGCCCCAGTGGGAGATATAACTCTCCGTCAAAACATTGTTATTGCAGTTTAAAGATATGATAATGGGCAGAGGAATAGCAGTTTAAAGCATTCTCATCTTTGAAAGCATTGCAACTATTTATGACAGAGCAATATATCATCTATTCTTTTAATAAGGAAAAGGAATGACATGTATATCATTTATCCATCATATTATGTCATCATATCAAAATTTTCTTGTGACACTCATTATCTTGTCATGTCACCCATGAAACATTCTTGTTTCAATCTGTTAGCCTTAGCCAATCTGCTAAACAGATAAGGAATTACATCTACCATGTACTCATATATCATTGATACATGCATTAGGTTATTACCAATTCCGTGTTATTAATACATGCATTGGACTACTTCCAATCCTGTGTCATCATTGCAGGCATTGAGCCTCTTTGAGGTATTGCACTCTTCCAAACCTGATTACACCGCCAGGCATTGGACACTACCAATCCTGATTTCACAGCCAAGCATTGGACTTTATCCAATCCTGATTATAGGCAATACACCTCTGCCAGGTATTGGACTTCTCCAAACCTGATTATACCGCCAGCCATTGGACTTTAACCAACCCTGATTACACCGCCAGGCATTGGACTTTAACCAACCCTGATTACACAGCCAGGAAGTGGACTCTAACCACTCCTAATTACAGGCTTCATGCCTCTGCCAGGTATTGGATTCTAACCAATCCTGATTACACAGCCAGGCAGTGGACTTTAACCACTCCTGATTTCACAGCAAGGCATTGGACTTTAACCAACCATGATTATAGGTATTACACCACTGCCAGGTATTGGACTCTTCCAAATCTGATTACATGGATCATGGAATATAAATTCCTTTTACTCATCATTAATCATCTTGGTGTCTCTTACTATGCTATAATTGTTCTCATGGCTCATAAAGCCCATAAAGCATCTTGTCACCTCTCATTAGGAAACATCTAATCATATGGCTCACAGATCCATTCAACATCTTGTCACCTATCATTAGGAAACAAAATCATTTTATCTCATGTATTATAATAGTAACACCACTGCTCCCTCACTAGGGTTAGGGCTTGATGTTCACATCACATTAGGGCTTCTCATGTCCCATTACCCAATTTAGAGTTAGGGTTTTCCCATATCACATTAATTAGGGTTTCATACTCACATTATTAATTCAACTTCTAATATGTTGCTCCACACCTCTAGGAGCATTCAAAGATATCATAGTATTTGCTTATGATCACAATTCTCATCATATATCATTAATGATCATCAATTCAAGGTATGTGTTCATTTCTCATCCTTATCATGGTATGATTACATCATACTCCTTGATTTGGCTTAGCCCCATTCTCAAGGTATATTAGTCAACATTTATCAAAGTACATTGAGTTTATTACATCTTTATTGTAACAATCACATAACACACCCTTCATGTGTTTCTTATCCAAGAATGTTGGATTAGAGGTCCATCAAGGTATGCTTACCCTAAAATTCTGAATGTGATATCTATCATATCTTGATGTATCACTTTCTTCTCATTTCCATCTTACTTAAGTTAATCAACAAACCTTGTATAAGGTATTTCCCTCTTAATAATTTTTCCACTAACTTGTCACTTCCATCATATGGTGCATAGGTCACACATTGGGACTGTCCAATTATCTTTAATGATATGGACTTAACCAAAGGTTAGGCATTGCTAATATAGATTAAATCATTATCAGCCACTCTAGGTATTTCAACCCATAGGATGTTATTCACTCCATTATATAATATTGCATACATCACTCCTAAGAGTTTCACACCCTCATCATTATAAGATGTATAGGGTTCTTACACATACATGAAATTAGATATATAATAATGTAGGCATCATCTTGTCCTTTAGACCCTTATTCATTAGGGTATCAACACTATCATTCATATAGTTCATCATCTTTACCCTTCATGGTTATAACATCCTCATCTTACTTGATTGTAATAACCACATCCTACTTTGGTGTATTAACCATTATACCATGACTATGGTTGCACATATCATTATATGGCATCATCTTGGATTTAAGTGTCACTTCACATCATTCTTCAGGGTTTCCATAATATTACTCTTAATTAGGATTTATCATGGATTCACCCTAAATTAGGTTTTCACATGGAATCACCATCAATTAGGGTTTATATGGATTCACCCTCAATTAGGGTTTCACATGGAATCACCCTCAATTAGGGTTTCACATCAACATCCCATAATTAGGATTTACTATTCACATCACCTCACCCTAGATTAGGGTTTGATATTTATCCCAAGTAGGAGTGACCATCAAAATACCTTGAATTAAGGTTTATCATGTCATCATTATGAATTAAGATCATATCATCATCATGTATTAGGATTTCACCTATCAATACTCTCAGTTAGGGTTATAGTTCATTAACCTTCATAATTAGGTTTCATGATCTCACTATTAAGGATCATACCCTAATTAGACATTCATTCATAATGGAATTCCACAACTTGATTATCATTCTTGTAGGAAGTGTTGGCTAAATTGGACATTATTATAGTCCCTTTGTTTCGATGATGACAAACATTTCATTCTTGTAGATCTAACATGCTACTTAAGTGTTGCAGGTCTTAGGTGGATGACAAACAACTTGGAAGATCTATATGCTCGAATTGCTTTAAGTCATGATTGTAATCAAATATAAAAACTTATACAAGTATATAATGTACAAGTACTTAGATATCATGTAAGTCAAGCATTTAGATCTTTCCTAGCCAAATCAAAACACTTATATAGGTCATCCCTTACAATAGTGTCACAACTGCACACTCATACACACACTTAGTACTTGGTTTAAAACATTGAAACAGGGTTAATCTCGGTCGACAAAATTCTCGACCAAGACACTCTCGGTCGACAAACTCTTCGACCGAGAATGACCCAGGTAGCCATTAGACATAGCAGAAAAGGTAGTTGGGAGTTGGAGTAGAACGTTATATACACTTGCTCCAGACAGTCCCTCGGCCGACAAGTCCTCGATCAAGGACTCTCGGTCGACAATTCTTCGACCGAGAAGAGTTCTGTCTGTACTTTTTAGAGTTAATTAACTAGCCGTTGCTAAAGCAATTAATGGATACCTAACGGCTAGTTAAGCACTTAGACCCCCCTAGAAAGTATCTAGAACATCCTTAAGCACTCATAGGCCATTCCTATAAATAGGACAAGCCTTAGGACACCCAAAACACACTTGTGCAATACTTGAGCTTTCATACTTGCAATTGGCAATCTATTTTGAGCAATTGAGCAACACTAGTACTTGCTACTCATTTCCTTTGCTCCAAATTCATGTCCCACAGGCTAGCATCTCCTACCCACTAAACCTACACTTCCATACTCATTGGTTAGGAGGTCAATACACTTGATATAGGAAATCAAGCCTTGTGCTTCAAGTGGTAAATTGTAATTTATGTTTCCCTTCTTGTTCTTTCTTATTGCTTGTACTCTCCTTGCTACTCCTAGGGTTGGAGGCTGCGGATTGGAGAGAGTTTGATATTCTTGGTATAGAAGGAGATCTTTGGACTACTTCTAGAAGGTTGTCTCAACGGGAAGCTACTTCAAGAGGAAGGCTACTTCAAGGGGGAGCTTGAAGTTACTTCAAGGAAGGCTGCTTCAAGGTTGGTGAGACTACTTCAAGGTGAAGGCTGTCCAAAGGGTGTTGAAAGTGTTGTAATTTTATGTAATATCCTTGCGAGGTAATAAAATTAAATACTTTCAAAATCCAGATTGGGTAAGCAACTGGGTAGTGGATTGACTGCCTTAGTATTTGCTAAGGTTGGAACCACTCTAAACACCTTGTCTCCTTCTTATTATATCAGTTGTGGTTGTTTGAGTTGAATTATTTTAAAATATTCATAAAACCCTATTCAGCCCCCCTCTAGTGGTTTTTCAATTGGTATCAGAGCAGGCTTCAAGGAGCTCTAATTGAGTCTTGAAGAATGAATGGCGGTGGTGTCTACAACTGCAAGCAAAGGAAAAGCATGGACCAATCTTCAACAAGCTGCAATTGGTGCTTAGGAACAAGCCACACAACACTTAGTTGCCCTTGGAGAAAAAAGAAGGAAGATGTGCATAAAGGGTGCTTTATTGCTACAATAAGTGAAGAAGAAGAAGAAGAGGTAAGCCTTTTTTATTTACCTAAAGAAGATTTAATTGCTAGTCTTCAAGAAACACATGAAAAATATATTGAGTGCAAGAAGAAATTAAAGAAATAAAATAAAGTAAATGATGAGTTACATGCTAAACTTCTTACTGTCACATCTGAAAATGAAGATCTTAAAAAGGCTATTGAAGATCATGATATTAAGCTAAAATCAGTAGAAGCAGATTGCAATCTTCTTTCCCTAGAAAAGATAAACTTGCAAACTCAAGTAAATGATCTTCAAAAATAACCTATTTTGTGTACACATATAGATTATGATATTATTGTGAAAGAAAGAGATTCCTTGTTATATAATCTAGATCAAGAAAAGTTAGACATCAATAAGAGAATGGATGAGATTGTTAAGCTGCAACAAAAAGTTAGTAGTTTGAGTAAAAATGATACCCTTGATAAAATTTTAAATGATTCTTATCGTCAAATTGGAAGGAGAGGACTAGGTTATAATCATAAAGGAAAATCTTACCAAAAACCTAGTTGGAGAAAGACACAAGTGCGAGAAAATCAATCTATGTATGTACCTAGAGGAAAATATACATATGTACCCAAGAACAACCTAGAACAAAATCATAGAAAGAGAAATGAGGTTGATTCTATATGTTGTCATTATTGTTTGCATCTTGGACATTATTCTTTCTCATGTCCTTACAAGAAAAAGGATGTTGAGTTAGTATGGGTTCCAAAACCCCCAAACTAAATGAACAAAATTAAGTTGAGATATGATCAAATAATCTAGTTGTATATCTCTATGTCTATCTCAACTTAACACAATGAGATAACAAATTGATTCAAGTAATTAAAATTTCTAACTTGAAAATATACATTTTAAACAAATATGTAGAGACACATCTTTGAAAATTTGCCTTAATTAGGGTCCTCAAAACATAAAGTTTTGAATATAATTAGTTGAGATTTGATCTAAATGTTACTTTGATATTCATATGTTCTATCTCAACCAAACTGAGTTTTCAAATTGCATAATTGAATTGAAAATGAACTATGATTTACTTATAAACAATTACTGAAAAACAGTATAGACACGTTCTCAGTCGAGAAACTGTTCGACCGAGAACACTGTCAGTCGAGAATTAGTTGACTGAGTAGGTTATTGTTTTGAAGTTTGCAACAAATTTGATAAAACATGTACAAACAGTAGCATTCTCGGTCGAGAAACACGTCGACCGAGATCAATCCGGTCGACAAAAAGTTCGACCGAACCAAGTTCTGCTGAACTTGTTTTAATTAATTGAGTTTGCTATCAATTTGTTATTAATATGCAAATAAAGAGTGAATCTTAGAGACCATATTAAAATCAAAACATAGTGATCTTTTGAATCATGAATTGTTAACCTTATGAATATGAAATTCTTTAACATATTGATATATGAAAGTTGATATTGAATATACTTTCTTCATTAATTGACAGAGTTTGTTAAGTATGTTCATTTACATGGTTTGTCTTAAAAATTGAAAATCAATGAACAATAAATGAGTTTATTTTGGTTTATCCTCTACATGGTTTAGCTTAAAAAAAAATTTTTGAACCATGTTGATTTAATCAAGGAAATTACTGCTTTTACATAGTCCACATGGTTTACCCTAAGTATTTCTTGTTTTATCTATGGTATAGGAACCATGTGTATTAAAATTTAATTGGTAATAATCTTTATATTTCATGAAATAATATGCTTCTATCTTGATCATTGTATTGTGGATATGCTTCTACTGTTCTATCATAATAATTGTGCCATGATCATTATGCTTTACTGATTTGTCTAAAATAATCTTTGATCCATATATACAAACCATGAATGGATATTGTTTGTGATCATTTTGATTGAGCTCATATGAAGATGCAATTTTGCATAAACTTTATGGCACAAATGCATTTTTAAATTGAAAATTTGCAGAAATTATACTTCACATATAAATGTCCAAATTGGAAATCTGCAGAAAATTGCCTCTTGGTTGAAATTATGTTTGACCTAGGGGCGCTATGGTCGAAGTCAAGGTCGAACTAAAATAAGCTTGACAAAATGATTATTTGTAAATCGTTTTATTGCACTAATCTTAGTACCTTAACTCATCATATTGAAAAAGGTCAAAATCAAATCTTAAAAACTAGCTATGACCTTAGAATTGTTCAAATATATTAGAAAATGATTACATTATTACTCCCCTAGAAGATATACATATTTGATCTACAAATATAGTCTCTCACTTGCATTAAAAACTAGCTCAAAATTTCATCCACAACAACTTCGTCGGTCAGCAAAAATCTCGACCGAGACATACTCGGTCGACGAATTCGTCGACTGAAGACATCTCGGTTGATTATACTTCTCGACCGATGCTCATCAAGTCAATGCTGTACAGTTGAATCCAGACATATTCCCGGTCGAAAAAATGTTTGACCGGGTCCACATCGGTCGATAAAATTGTCGAACGAGGCCAACCTTGTGAACCCCCATTCGTGTGAATTAAAAGGCAATATTCTGATTAAAATATAAATAAAAAAATCATAACGGCTAGTTTTCGATCGACCGTTGGATGAACGAGAGGAGTGTCTATAGAAACGACCGTTGCGGTCGTCGGTCGACAAATTGCCGACCGAAATGGGTTCTGTTTTGCTATAAATAGAGCCCAAAATGACCCCATTCTTCACAAATTCACATTCTCACTTCTCTAGCTCCTCTCTAGTGCATTCTTGTGCAAATGTTTAGATTCTCTACACCCAAATCTTGCCTTGCTACTTCTCCACTTCAAAGCAACAAGATGGCTTCCTCATCATCGCGTGGAAAGAAACAAGTCGCAGCTAGGAAAGGAAGGACGGTCTCTCCAGTGCTGTCGTTCATCAACAACATTCCATTCAACGACGCAGCTGCCGGCGATCTCTACCTCAGGCTATCCTCAAGAACCCCTCTTCCACGATGACCAGTCGACGTCATGGACTTCCACAACATTTTTGATCTTGAGGAAATCTTTGAGGTGCAACATCTGTCTGAATTTCTGAATCCCTCCTTCCATTCCTACTCCTCAAAAGTAGTTAGCGAATTCTATGCCAACTTAACCCCACATCCTGACCATGATTCCTTCTCTTCTATGGTTAATGGGTATGGATTTCATTTTTCCGACGAGGGCATTCTTAGCATGCTTAACATTGATATAGAAGACTATAAAGATTTTATTGATCTCACCACCGAAAATCCACTAAATAAACTTTCTCAGGATGACACTACCACTAGATTAAGTGACATTAAAAGAGCCATCTTTCTATCCAATATCACTTGCCATGAAGATAGAGGTACATAATATTCCATCAACTTAAAACCTGAAGCTAGGATAGTAAACCTCATTGTTGCCACCAATATTCATCCTAGGGCAAATAAATATGAAGTACCCACTTTTTGCATGTACCTTATCTATGCCATCCTAAAAGGTATCCCCATCAATTTCATTTGTATCATTCTTAAGAATATGATTGAATTCTCTAGAAATCCACCTTATGCCGATTTTGTTTGCCAAATTACTCAACATTTTCTTAAGAAGAATATTGAGGATCAAGGTTATACATGGGATAGGAAACCCCAAAAGATAAGTAAAAATACAGTAGAGAAGATGGGGATCAATTTTGGCCACAAAAGGGCTAGGAGTGAAGGGGAGACATCCACCCAAGACATACCTCCACCACCTCCTCCTACTAACCTACCCCATGATCCTATCAAAAACACTTTGACATACATAGCTGGATCTCAATATCACCTAAGTAGGCAATTGGATTACAATCATCATGCCATGACTAATTTTAATCCAAGGATGCAAGCCCTTTCTCCTGACCAACCTGATGAATATCCTTATTCACTTAATCTTGGCATGCTAAACCCATACAATCCTTCCTACAATTACTATCAAATTCCACCTTCACCATCTCCTGACCTCACTCATACTCAGTTTTCTCCAATCCAACTCCAAGATATTACTGCCCACTTTCGCTTCAATCATGTTCTCACCTTCTTGGAGGCTTATGCTTTAACCAAGACAGGTGCCTTGGAGTGGCAGACACTGGTCAAATACTATGGAGTTGAGCCCTTTCTTGGAAAAGACTAGGAAATTGATGTAATCCTTCGGTCTTCTCAGTGAGATCATGAGATGAATGGCTATCATTGTAATGTTTGTAATGGATATCTTTTTATAAGCAAGTATGTCATGATTTATGGGTCATCTTATGAATTGTATGAGCACTAAGTTGTTATGAATAAAAGTGTTTTCTATAGCTTCATTTGGACATATCCTTGTTATATAAGAATATTATAGTGGAGCCTATAAATCAGGGGGAGTAATATATGCAATGAACCTAAAAGGATCTCATTCTTTGTAAATGATTGAAAAATAAATCATGGCTAAATTTGACAATGCGTAGTTTGCATTCATATTAATCACTTGTTTTTAAAAATTGAATATCTCTTGGATATCTTTAAGGGGGAGAAATAAAGAGTCATACTAAATAATTATCTTGGATATCTTTTTGAAATGACAAAGGGGGAGAAATAATATAAAATAAAATGAGTTTCATAATATCTCGGCCAGCACCCACTTGCAAAACAAGAATGGCTACAAAAGGTAAACTTCAGGTATGAAACTCATATGATTCATACTTCCTTATTTTATATTTAGGAAATGTTTGTCATCTTCAAAAAGGGGGAGATTGTTGGCTAAATTGGACATTATTATAATCCCTTTGTTTCGATGATGACAAACATTTCATTCTTGTAAATATAACATGCTACTTAAGTGTTGCATGCCTTAGGTGGATGACAAACAACTTGGAAGATCTATATGCTCAAATTGCTTTAAGTCATGCTTGTAATCAAATGTAAAAACTTGTACAAGTATATAATGTACAAGTACTTAGATATCATGTAAATCAAACATTTAGATCTTTCCTAGCCAAATCACAACACTTAGATAGGTCATCCCCTACAATAGTTTCACAACTGCACACTCATACACACACTTAGTACTTGGTTTAAAACATTGAAACATGGTTAATCTTGGTCCACAAAATTCTCGACCGAGACACTCTCGGTCGACAAACTCTTCAAACGAGACTGATCCAGGTAGCCGTTAGACACAACAGACAATGTAGTTGGGAGTTGGAGTAGAACGTTATATACACTTTCTCCAAACAATCCCTCGGTCGACAAGTCCTCGACTGAGAAGGACTCTCGGTCGACAATTCTTCAATCGAGAAGAGTTCTGCCTGCACTTTTCAGAGTTAATTAACTAGTCGTTGCTAAAGCAACTAATGGATACCTAACGGCTAGTTAGGCACTTAGAACCCCCTAGAAAGTGTCTAGAACATCCTTAAGCACTCATAGGCCATTCCTATAAATAGGACAAGCCTTAGGACACCCAAAACACACTTGTGCAATACTTGAGCTTTCATACTTGCAATTGGCAATATGTTTTGAGCAATTGAGCAACACTAGTACTTGCTACTCATTTCCTTTGCTCCAAATTCATATCCTATAGGCTAGCATCTCCTACCCACTAAACCTACACTTCCATACTCATTGGTTAGGAGGTCAATACACTTGATATAGGAAATCAAGCCTTGTGCTTCAAGTGGTAAATTGTAATTTATGTTTCCCTTCTTGTTCTTTCTTATTGCTTGTACTCTCCTTGCTACTCCTAGGGTTGGAGGCTATGGATTGGAGAGAGTTTGATCTTCTTGGTAAAGAAGGAGATCTTTAGACTACTTGTAGAAGGCTGTCTCAATGGAAAGCTACTTCAAGGGGAAGCTTGAAGTTACTTCAAGGAAGGCTGCTTCAAGGTTGGTGAGACTACTTCAAGGTGAAGGCTGTCCAAAGGGTGTTGAAAGTGTTGTAATGTTATGTAATATCCTTGCGAGGTAATAAAATTAAATACTTTCAAAATCCCATTTGGGTAAGCAACCGGGCAGTGGATTGACTGCCTTAGTATTTGCTAAGGTTGGAACCACTCTAAACACCTTGTCTCCTTCTTATTATCTCAATTGTGGTTGTTTGAGTTGAATTATTTTAAAATATTCATAAAACCCTATTCACCCCCCTCTATTGGTTTTTTAGGAAGTCTTCTCTTTCATCTTCAATAAAATGATATAAGCTTCAGCCTTGATAAGGCTAAGTCAACTCAATCTTGAAGAAGAATTGACATCATGGGTTATGTCATTATCACCTTGGTATTAAGGCTTAACTATTTAAAGGGTATTGATCACCCTACCTCATTAAAGGTACCGTTATTATAAACACCATTGGTTTACATCATGTAATTGTTCACTTAAACAATTAACCTTCAACCACTTTAAGTGTTCATACAATTTGATTAATTATCTTCCAAATGATCTTGGTTACTTAGACCTCAAACAGTCTTGATCATTCAGACCTCAAACGGTCTTGGTTGAGTACTCAAAACAGTTTAGTAAAGTTTTGGTTGAAACCATTTGCTAAAGGTGCAACTTGAAACCGTTTGTTAAAGGTAGATTTTAAAACCGCATGAACTCAACCAATTTGGAATCGTTTGGTCCCAAACGCTCTTGAGACCGTTTGGTCCCAAACGGACTTGAGACCATTTGGACTCAAACGGTCTTGAGACCGTTTGGTCCAAACCTCCTCAAAACCGCATGGACCAATTATGGTCTCAACCACTCAAATTGAATTAGGGTTTCCAATGTTGATTCCTTCAACCATTGAATTCATGTAACCAATCATCAATTGGACCTATCACCATTATTCAAATGAGTTAGATAGGTCAACCTTTAAGTGATTTGACCCTTAATTGTCCCTCAATTGATCATCAATTAGTTTTAAATCAATTGGATTAGGGTTTGGAATCGATGATCCTTCAATGTTGATCATTGCAAAACTATTTTCTTTGAAACTATTGGACCACCATACAAAATGGACATAACCTGACCCCAAACGGTCTTGAGGTCGTTTGGATGACCTAAAAACGGTCTTGAGACCATTTTCCCATGTCAACATCAAAATCCAAGTCAACCAATTAGGGTTTGGATCATTGGTTTGATCCCCAAATCAGCATTTGAATGCACTTCAACTTAGTACCTTTAGATCTTCAAATACCTAACCATACTTAACCCTAGACCTTCAAACGGTCTTGAGTGACCACCAAACGGTCTTGAGACCATTTGGGTGACCTCCAAATGGTATTGAGACCATTTTCCCATCATATCATCAAAATCCATGACATCCAGTTAGGGTTTGGGTCATTCGATTTATTAACAAATCAGCACTCAATTGTATTTCAATTTGGTATCTTTGGACCTTCAAACACTTGGACATACTTAACCCTATGCCTCCAAACGGTCTTGGGTGACCCCCAAACGGTCTTGAGACCGTTTGGGTGATCCCCAAATGGTTTTGAAACCATTTGGGTCAATCAACCCAAAACATCATCTCAATCACTTGCAAAATCAGCACTTAGCTGATTAGGGTTTATACCATATCTTTGGATCTTCAAACACTTAACCATACTCAAACCTAGACCTAAAAACGGTCTTGGGTAACCCTGAAACGGTCTTGATACCGTTTGGGTGATCCCCAAACGGTTTTGAAACCATTTGGGTCAATCAACCCAAAGCATCAACTTATTCAATTGGGAATTCAGCACTTAGTCGATTAGGGTTGATACCATATCTTTGGATCTTCAAATACCCAACTATACTCAATCCTAGACTTCCAAATGGTCTTGGGTGACCCTAAAACGGTCTTGAGACCGTTTGGGTGATTCCCAAACGGTTTTGAAACCGTTTGGGTCAATCAACCCAAGTTTCAAACTCAAACACATGAAATCAGCACTCAACCCGTTTAGGGTTTTGGTGATTGTTGGACCTTCAACTCATGAACCCATTGGAACTAATCAGTCATAATTGATGGGTCATTAACCTAGATCATTTTCAACAGATCTCCAAACAGTCAACCCTGGTCAACACCACCAAACGGTTTGAAACCGTTTGGTCTCATGAGGTTTGGTGAAACCGTTTCATCTCAAACGGTTTGAAACCATTTGCTCGCAAATGGTTTGGGAAAGCGTTTGAACAACTTTGTTGAAACCGTTTGCCCTAGATATTTGGAGAGGTGTGTGCTTATGATGATGTCATCATCATAAAGCTCCAAACTCATGAAATCTTCTGTGATTTCCATGGAGATTGCATCAATCAACCAAACTAAATTTCAGAAATGTAGAAATGATCACCAATTGATAAGGAGTTGATTGCAATAATAAAATTAAGGGTTCAAGTTATAAAACCCACCTCCAATTGAGCTCCAAAGCTCCAAGCTCATGGAAAAATGGTGGATGAAGCTTTTGCAACTCCCCCTAGGCTCGTCCTCAAGCTTTTGGTTGAAAAGATTGGCTAGGGTTGAAGAGGAGATCGGAATAAGAAGAAATCAATGATTTATTTTCGATTTCCACCATGGAATCAAGGTGAAAAGGGTCAAGAACCTTACCAACAGGCTGGGAGTCGTCCTCATGGTCCTCCCTAGCTCCCTTGGTCAGTTTCCAAACAAGGAGAAGAAGTGGGGTCGAAAAAGCCTTTGTTTGGGCTAGGAAAGGGTCTGTTTATAAGAATTTCAATGAGAGAGAAAATACTTTATAAAAGTATTTTAATTCCAAAATTGTTGCCACCCTCTCCCCCTTGGTTTCTTGTATGCAAAGGCATCTCTATCCCCACCGTGCTCCCTTCCATTATCCAAGAATAAAGGGAAAAGAAATTAAGCACCTTAACCCTTATAATAGTAATTTCCATATTTGAGTGGAAATTCTTTTTCTTATAATAATGGTGAGTGGAATTTCACCTCCTTAGGATATGATCGTGCCTTTGCAAGAATTAATCTAGTACACACACATCTGAATCCAACCATATTAATTTTGGTTGAAGGTCCTTCAAATTATTTTATTTATTTTTGAATTAAATCGAATTAGGGTTTCAATTAGGCTTAAATCTTGATTATTTTAATATCAAGATTCTCTCTCCTCCAACTTAATTCAAATGAGGTTCCCCTATCATTTTATTTGCTCTAAATGATTCCAAGAAATAATAGGGACCTTATTGAAGTGGTAATTTGCATATTGAACGCTAGGTTTTGGGTAAATTGCACTTTATACCAAAATTAGGTTTTAATGCACAAACATTGTTTTATCAGTTCTTTCTTGGTACTCAGGCTTCCATAAGCCATTCATCTACACTATTTTCATTCTCATGATGCTTCAACACATGATGAACATCTTATCATGCAACATTTGCAATTTAACCCCTCAACTTGGGTAATTTGCACTTTAGTCCAAAATGAGCAAACATTGCTTCATCATTGTTCAAACAGGACCAAAATTGAAACATAAGTTCCTCGTGAGCCCTAATTACTTTTCACAAGATAAGATTTGGCATATAATCATCTTTCTTAATCAAAACACCTAGGGTTAAAGCATAACCCAGGTCAGGGATGTTACAAATTATAAACCCCTAACAAGGATTTCGTCCCCGAAATCCAAATAAAGGAAGACAAATATATATCATTCATCATACTATCTAGTCTTCACATATCATCTGCTTATTATGGAGACACCATAAAACTTTGATCAACACAAAGTATTTTCATACAAGATTCTCATAGAATCAACACACAAGGTACATGCTCCACTGTCCCTCATCATTGACTATGGGATTAATTTTTATGTCAAGTAACACTTTTCTTGTTCATAGAAACCTTATACATTCTTTATTAATATCATGTTTATGCAGAGCATAAACCCCTAACATATGATGTTCATATTATATTGTGTAATCAGACTAGTTTCATAGTTGACCACTTCAGGTAGTCAACATAAACCATCTGATATTTGTCAGATACCAGAATCTTTCACCTTGGTATCTATCACATGTGTTGAGAACACATCACATATTTATCTTCCTTTCATCTTGGAACATTTTTCTAAGTATCCATCACTTGAACATTTTTATCTCATGCACATCAAGTGTCCTAAGACCCACCTGATTGCCATGTCCCTGAAAGGAAAGAAAACAAAGATTCATATTCCTCTTATTAATTCATGTATTTTCAACTCATGAAGCATTTATTCTTTGTCTCATCCTAGGTTCCTTGCCTTTAGCATGGGAATTTGTAAGGATGATTGCATGTCATTATCCCTTTCTTTATTGTTATCTAGCATATTTATGATCATCCCATGATCTCATCACATTTCCCATTTCCTCATTATGGGAAAGATCTTTATTATACTTACATCATTATTGAACAGGGTTCATCTCCCTTATTCTTATTCTTATCTTATGAGTAGTATACTTTTAGTTCCTCATACAACATGCTCATCTGAGATTATCTCAGACTTCTCTTTCTTATGCTTAGGATATGACACATTTATTCATTTCATATTTCTTATTTCATGATACTCATTAGATTGTCTCAGAATGTCTATTTGATCAGAGCAATAAAAAAGGCAACAATCTAAGAGTTCCCATACTCACTTTATCATCAATAGTTGTATACCTGGCCAGGGTATATAAATATTGAGATTAAGTGGTATGCACTTTGTATACTATCATATTCCTTCTTTTCATATTAACACAGGCATAAGGTTTAGCATTCCTAGATTTTATCCAGGTATCTCTTCCATACCTCATCTTCTCTCATAGAGGTAAGAACAACATGAAACATTTGTAATGTTTTACAATGCAAAACATAAGTCCTCATAGGACTAATCAAGGAAGGTTCAATCAGTTACTTTCTCAATTATATCCAGGGAATCATAAAATGACATATTTGAATGACATTATCTTGTCTAACCTGTCATGATTCATGGATTACTCACTACCTCAGGCTAACTCTGTTGGTATGTATGCCCTGAGAGCAAATCATGGGATGATTGATGGGATACATTAAGATTGATTTGATAAACATAAAAGGCGAGCTTCCAATTCTTTCTGGTTCAGTCATATGAGATAGTGATAGAACAGATTGAATGTCTAGAGAATGACAGTACTCAATGACGTATGCCTTTAGGCTCATGACCTGAACGATGAGATCATATGGATGCTAAGAGTTTGTACATTCTTGTTATGTCCCTAGTCGGATGTCATTGTGGAAGGTAGATAGACAGCAATGACACACAAGACTAGATTGTGGTGTTGGTTGATGACAGAATCTCATTAGTCATGATATAGAGATATCAAACCAAACACATAGGTACTTGTTAGAGAAAAAGGTACCGGACAGACCCACCGTGAGTTTGACACATGGAACCATGAGATGGTAGTCACAGTCAGTACTCACAGTGATGGTGGTGAGTGTGATTCTTAGACCTGAAATCACTGCACTCAACACATGTCGTTGGGCACACTTTGACATCATCAAACGCAGTCCTGAACATGGGTTGTTATAAAGGTGATGATTGGGTGGCTTTGACACATGGGGCTTTTGAGGGGTGAGTGATAGATATGGGATTTGTCCCTCCTGAGGGAGTTTGATATCCATGTCCACTTGATGAGTAGGATTGAGAAAGACGTGCACGCATGTGTGAATTAGTATATGATACTGATGTCATACATATCTCTTCCAGTCTACTCTGAGATCAAGGAAGTGAATGAACGTTGACAGGATGACTGTTCCATGCCTCGAGTTCATTCGGGATATCAGTGATAAAGGAATTATACATTTGCTGTAACACCATTCACGGATTGTAGGATGAAAGTTGTTCTCCAACTTTCTACTTTCACTTGGGTAGCACTGATGTGTGACTAGGCACCGCTCTTTGCTTGTGAAGTCATAAGTGTTATGGACTTTCACTGCCAACGTGAAATGGACCTGCAGGGTCACACACATAGGATTTAACCTGGAAGAGGAGTTTTGTCCACTAAGCAATGTTTAGATTGATTACTAAAGGAGTTTAGTAGTTCAATTAAACACTCAGTCAGTCGATGGCTCAATATCGTATGGTTCAAGGTGTTGGACGCATTGATTGGAGTATCAGATTGATTGAAATTGCAATTGACTAATTTTGCCCAACCTGTGCTCCCAACCGATCGGTTCATGTGATGAACCGGTCGGCTGAGGTTACTGAACCGGTCGACTGGAGTGTCCAGGCCGATCGGCTCATGCCCAGGTTGAAACGACCGGTTCAAGAGTTGAACCGATCGGCTCAACTGGTGCAACCAACCAGTTGGGAAAGTCATGTCGGCAAGGATTTTCCTTTGGTTTCAAATTGCCCAATTCGATTGGGAATAATATTGGTATTCAATACCAATTGGGAAAGAAACAAGGAAAGTCTTTTTGAGCCGGATTAGGACCATGAACCGATCGGTTCAGGGCACCAACTGATCGGTTGGAGTGCCCCAAACGATCGGCTCAGGTCCAACCGATCGGCTCAATGGCCGAACCGATCAGTTCAGTTGTGAACCGATCATTTCAAGTTGCGAACCGGTTTCCTTTTGTGGAAAATTCTCGAACCCTTCTACTCCTGCTTTAGTCCCGCATTGCTCGGGATGGAGAACCCTGTCCCATGAATCTCCTATATATATAGGGGTATTGGGGGCTTCTCAAAGTACAGCTCAATGCAACCAGTTGCTCTGCAAGTTGTCGTTCTCTCTGGTTTTGGTAACCGTGAGAGAGCCCGAGCAAGTGCTTCCCGCAAAAGGGAGGTGCAGCAAGGGAAGGACAACTGCAGTTGCAACAGGAGGCAGGAGAGCGTGTTGGCAACTAGTATGTCAACAGGAGGGTGCGACTCCTTCCACTTCCTTGTGGGACAAGGAGAGTGGAGTTCTAGGTGGTCTGTGTGGACTACTACAGAGGCGGGAGGACACTACCGCTTAGGAGGACAACTATCATCCGACAGTCCAGTTCGAGTAGGAGTTGTCAGTCCCGGTGCGACCAGGAGCTGCACAGACACCGTCGAAGTCCGGAGTTGAAGACCGCGCATTGCGCGAGGTATTGTCGCCGAGCAAGACTCGGGACAAGGTATGATTCAACAAACCATTCTTTCCTATTATATAGACGTTGACGTGTTTCCTCGGTATGGGTTTGGGGAGAAATTTTTTGTTTCCGCTGCCTTCTCTGTCTCCCCTAAAACCAACAGTGGTATCAGAGCCACATCAACTACTCTATATTTTAGGAATATCGATATGATAGATTTTGGTTTGTCGCCTTTATTTATTGCATACGATGCGAATAATATCGGCTTTATGCATATCCAATCCTAAATCCACAAATCCCTAATTACATATATGATATGTATTATTAATGCACTCGATACGCGTCGCCCTTAAACGAGTTTTGTGGTGGATGTGTGTAGCGTGATTATGGCCTATAAACCCCTATCTGTGTGTGGTTGTTTGTGGTTGCTTGCATCTCGGTCTGCGCACCGATCTTCCCTCTCTTATTCCTGATGTAACTCGAAATAATTCGAGATTCTTTCCTACCTTTGCTCCCCCCGAATGTAACTCGGGGTTTCCCTTTTAAAGCAATGTAATAAATAGAATAGGATTTTATTTCCTGTTATGTCATAGACCGGCGGACATCAAGACGACAGTTGAAATGATCGGTTCAAGGCGTGAACCGATCAGTTGATGTTCCAAATGGTCGGGCACCCAGACGACCGGCTGGAGAGTACAGATCATTCATGTGATGAGTTGATCAACTCGGATGGCAAGGCACAAATGTGCATCTTGTACAGGTTGCATGTGATGTAGACCTAGATGACCGTGATTCCTCTTAGCTCGAGAAATCACATTAGGATGGCCATAATCATCGCTTTTATCATTTTGTGCATGTTTTCTGTGGGATATAGCATGTATATGATACATACTATGTATTATGGTGATTGGATATGTATATGTATATAAAACCAAATCCCTCATTAAAATATTAAGTCTTACATGCCTTCCATTAGCAGCACACATGAAAAGCTCGATCGAACAAGCGTAGGTTACGCCAAAGCGTGGTGCGCCATCTATCTTGTGGAAGTGTGAAGGGTAGACATGTAGGTTCTGCCAAAGTAGGGTGCATGTTTACCGTGTCGGCTTTTGGGTTAGACTTAACTGGTGATTCTTAGAGCGTCTAGGCCCAGAGGCAAGGAATGTTCATGGCAAGGTGTTGTGCATGTTCATTCAACAAGAGTTGCATATGATGCAATTGGCAAGAGTTTCCTACCTGAGAGATCTAAGTTGTGGGCGATCAGCCAAAGCTGACTCATGACTTAGAGGATTTCAGGATCTTGCCCACTAGAAGGTTGTACGCTGCAATCTTCCGAATTGATGGTGAGGGCTATCAATTTGAAGTAAAATAGTGGGAGCGATAATTAATTAAAGGCCTAATTATATCGTCAATTTTTCAAATCAATCAAATAAGTCAAAAATGAGTTTTGGACTAAAATTGCATATTTTCCTTTTTGTAGTTCAAATGGCAACAAACAACAACAACTTTTCTTTGCGATCGGTCCTTGAAAAGGACAAGCTAAATGGGACAAACTTCCACGACTGGTATCGGACATTGAGAATTGTTCTCACTCAAGAGCGTAAGCTCTATGTCCTGGATACTCCAATTCCAGAGGAACCCGCTCCTAATGCACCAAGGACAGAAAGGGATGCTTACAAGAAGCATTCTGATGATGCCATTGATGCAAAGTGCTTGATGCTATGTTCAATGAACCATGAGTTGCAGAGGCAACATGAGAACATGGGTGTCATAGAGATGATTCTGCATCTCAGGAACATGTATGAAGATCAGGCACGGCAAGAGAGGTACAATGTTTCTAGGGCGTTGTTCAAGTGCGTCATGACAGAAGGAGATCCAGTTGGTCCTCACACACTCAAGATGATTGGGTATGTGGAGAACCTACAGAGACTGGGATTTCCACTGAGCCAAGAGTTGGCTACTGACGTGATACTACAATCATTGCCAGAATCTTACAGTCAGTTTGTGATGAACTACAACATGAACAACTTTGATAGGCCACTGTCAGAGTTGTTGGGCATGTTGAGGACAACCGAGTTACAGATGAAGAAGGACAAGCCTAAGTCCGTGATGGTGATCACGAGCAAGAAAGGCAAGTCCAAGCGCAAGGGAAAGGGCAAAGCTAAGAAAGGTTCTGAAGCTAGCCAGGAGTCCAAGCCATCTTCAGCTCTCAAGGCCAAGGGAGGCGTGACCAAGAAAGGAAATTGCCACCATTGTCAAAAGCCAGGACATTGGAAAAGGAATTGTCCTCTCTACCTGGAAGAACAAAAGAAGAAGGAGGCGACTGAAACCTCTACTTAAAGGTGTCATGAAAGTAAACTTGTAACACTTTTGAGATATATGATATCAAGATGTAAAGTGTAAAGCATTCTTACTTGGGGCAAGTGTTTCCTTTATAGATAGGAACACTTTAGTTTATTTTCAGCCAATAAGGCATGTAATACAGTTATGAACTGCTATTTCATACTTGCCAATAGATAGAAACACTTTATTTTGCATATTGTATGACAATGATAGCAATTAATAAAGAGATGTTTCAATTTATAAAGATGTGATCTTTGTGGCAATGCCTTATTTATCTTGTGATATTTGATATGCATAAGATAAGATGATACCTAAAAGTTATAGATAACTCAAACAATTTAATTAGCATTAATCATGAGAAATTCATTTCTAGTTTCCATATGATGGATAAAACTAGACTCTTTTGGTTAGAGAACTAGTAAGGGACATGAATATCTTGGACATGATTAATCAATCTTCACTAATGTAGTGGGAGAGTGATTATCCTATTAGGTATAATACATGTGATGTATTTACATACCTATTGGAATAAATGCTAATACTTCAAATGGTGTTTAGAGAAATACCAATATGAATGTCTTGAAATGTTCAAGATTATCATAAATGAAGTACAAATTTGGTAAAGTATTAATTCTTGATGAGATCAATGAATGAAATACTTGGACCAAATGTTTGAGATCCTTATGAGTGTTTATGGTAATAATGAACTCATGATTAAGGCATGGTGATGTCTGAATCAAGAAGGAATCATACTCTAAGGAGTTAGAGAATGATTATCAAATAACTGAATTCTTCTTAATAAATGAATACCCCACACTAATAAAAGAAATTAAGAATCACAAGGGTTGTGAGTTCTTATATCTATAATAGATACACCTCGAGTATCTATGTGATGAGTTGTTCATGTGATGAGTCAACTATCAAGATGAATATGAGGAACCGAATCTTGAGTTATGGTTTAAAACCATTACATCCTAAATGACTTCCATGTGAACCATAAGGTATGACCTTGATGGTAGCACTCATTGGATCATATCCATAAGTGCAAATGAGTCTTAAGTGTTAAGACACATGGATAACATTTTCAGAAGGATGATGCTTGTTGATTGCAACTTAATGACTAATACATTTGGCATATGGACACTAAAACCGCATTCCTATGAGGAATAAAACCAGGATGTGTACGTGACACATCCTATAAGGTTTATGAATCCACTAATGCAAATGAAGTCTATAAGTTACAATGGACTAATCAATGTGATTGATTGAGTACAAACAACTCAAAATTGGATCTTTATTTTGATGATATAGTCAAAGGGTTTGACTGATATGTCAAAGATAAAGAAGGGATCTGTGATTTAGTGGGAGCGTATTCACATTCCACATGTTGATGTGAAATGGAAATGTTCTAGATTGGAAATCCGAATGTGGAAATTATCTTTATGGAAGATAGAGATGTTTCCTATGTGATAGGAATAGAGATCTATAGAGATAGTTCTCGAAAATCTCTTGACCTGGAAAGAGAGAGCATACATTGGCAATATGTACTGAAGTGTTCAGTATGCACAGATTCAGTGGGAGAAAACTTGTCCATGTTACATGGAGTTAGTATCCCAAGGCCAAGTGTCCAATTCTTATGAAGAATGGGAACACTAAGAATAGATATGGATCTATCATGTATGTAATCATCCCATTATCTTGCATGTATGACATGGCAAGAATAAAATGCATTCATCATCTTATATGTAGGACATGGCAATATGATATGCTCATCCTGATAACTCGTATGTGTGATATGATGAGTGGATGTCTGTCTATTTCCAGTAAGGGTTACTGGAATACCATGAGAACTTGATAAGTGCTTGTGAAGTACTAGTTCTATGGAGATAAGGAAGAGTTTGATGTAAAGAGTTACATTGATGCGAACTTTCGAAAGGACAGAAAATTAATCGCAATATATATACATAAGATGTATAAAAGTGAAAGTTTGTTGATAATTGGAAATGTTCCAATAAAGCCATTTGAAAAAGGGAAAAGCCGAGTATCTATGTGTTAGTGAACAACAGTGGATACTATATGGATCTGAAAGTTCATGAGATGAACTTATATTCCACTCATTGATGACAAGTCTGGAATCCTTGATCATGCAATGTGGCTAAAGGTTAGCAAATGGAATACAAGATCGCATATTACGGCAACTCCATCTCATACGTGTGACGTACAACGAAGAGATGAGAAACATGCAATTTATACAGACTTTGGTAAGGTGTTGCCATTACTCACTATGTTGGCACTACAGCACAGTAACATGTGGGACATGTTTGAAAATCACTATGAATATGATTCATGGGTGATTGGCTCACAGTGCAAGTGGGAGTCTGTTGGTATGTATGCCCTGAGAGAAAATCATGGTATGATTGATGGGATACATTAAGATTGATTTGATAAACATAAAAGGCGAGCTTCCAATTCTTTCTGGTTCAGTCATATGAGATAGTGATAGAACAGATTGAATGTCTAGAGAATGACAGTACTCAATGACGTATGCCTTCAGGTTCATGACCTGAACGATGAGATCATACGGATGCTAAGAGTTTGTACATTCTTGTTATGTCCCTAGTCGGATGTCATTATGGAAGGTAGATAGACAGCAATGACACACAAGACTAGATTGTGGTGTTGGTTGATGACATAATCTCATTAGTCATGATATAGAGATATCAAACCAAACACATAGGTACTTCTTAGAGAACAAGGTACCGGACAGACCCACCATGAGTTTGACACATGGAACCATGAGATGGTAGTCACAGTCAGTACTCACAGTGATGGTGGTGAGTGTGATTCTTAGACCTGAAATCACTGCACTCAACACATGTCGTTGGGCACACTTTGACATCATCAAACGCAGTCCTGAAACATGGATTGTTATAAAGGTGATGATTGGGTGGCTTTGACACATGGGGCTTTTGAGGGGTGAGTGATAGATATGGGATTTGTCCCTCCTAAGGGAGTTTGATATCCATGGCCACTTGATGAGTAGGATTGAGAAAGGCGTGCACGCATGTGTGAATCAGTATATGATACTGATGTCATACATATCTCTTCCAGTCTACTCTGAGATCAAGGAAGTGAATGAACGTTGACAGGATGACCGTTCCATGCCTCGAGTTCCTTCGGGATATCAGTGACAAAGGAATTATACATTTGCTGTAACACAATTCATGGATTGTAGGATGAAAGTTTTTCTCCAACTTTCTACTTTCACTTGGGTAGCACTGATGTGTGACTAGGCACCGCTCTTTGCTTGTGAAGTCATAAGTGTTATGGACTTTCACTGCCAACGTGAAATGGACCTGCAGGGTCACACACATAGGATTTAACCTGGAAGAGGAGTTTTGTCCACTAAGCAATGTTTAGATTGATTACTAAAGGAGTTTAGTAGTTCAATTAAACACTCAGTCAGTCGATGGCTCAATATCGTATGGTTCAAGGTGTTGGACGTATTGATTGGAGTATCAGATTGATTGAAATCGCAATTGACTGATTTTGCCCAACCTGTGCTCCCAACCGATCGGTTCATGTGATGAACCGGTTGGATGAGGTTGCTGAACCGGTCAGCTGGAGTGTCCAGGCCGATCGGCTCATGCCCAGGTTGAAATGACCAGTTCAAGAGTTGAACCGATCGGCTCAACTGGTGCAACCGACCAGTTGGGAAAGTCATGTCGGCAAGGATTTTCCTTTGGTTTCAAATTGCCCAATTCGATTGGGAATAATATTGGTATTCAATACCAATTGGGAAAGAAACAAGGAAAGTCTTTTTGAGCCGGATTAGGACCATGAACCGATCGGTTCAGGGCACCAACCGATCGGTTGGAGTGCCCCAAACGATCGGCTCAGGTCCAACCGATCGGCTCAATGGCCGAACCGATCGATTCAGTTGTGAACCGATCATTTCAAGTTGCGAACCGGTTGCCTTTTGTGGAAAATTCTCGAACCCTTCTACTCCTGCTTTAGTCCCGCATTGCCCGGGATGGAGAACCCTGTCCTATGACTCTCCTATATATATAGGGGTATTGGGGGCTTCTCAAAGTACAACTCAGTGCAACCAGTTGCTCTGCAAGTTGTTGTTCTCTCTGGTTTTGGTAACCGTGAGAGAGCCCGAGCAAGTGCTTCCCGCAAAAGGGAGGTGCAGCAAGGGAAGGACAACTGCACTTGCAACAGGAGGCAGGAGAGCGTGTTGGCGACTAGTACGTCAACAGGAGGGTGCGACTCCTTCCACTTCCTTGTGGGACAAGGAGAGTGGAGTTCCAGGTGGTCCGTGTGGACTACTATAGAGGCGGGAGGACACTACCGCTTAGGAGGAAAACTGTCATCTGACAGTCCGGTTCGAGTAAGAGTTGCTAGTCCCGGTGCGACCAGGAGCTACACAGACACCGTCGAAGTCCGTAGTTGAATACCGCGCATTGCGCGAGGTATTGTCGCCGAGCAAGCCTCGGGACAAGGTATGATTCCACAAACCATCCTTTCCTATTATATAGACGTTGACGCGTTTCCTCGGTATGGGTTTGGGGAGAATTTTTTTGTTTCCGCTGCCTTCTCTGTCTCCCCTAAAACCAACAAACTCTGCCTCAAAGGTTGATTCAACAGACTAAGGTTGAGCACAAACTCAATTTAAGTCCAAAAATTCATCATTTCCTTTTGCTTCAACCTGTTGATGCTGATTACAAATCATGTTGATATCTAAAACATCATTATTGGGGATGGTAATCTGGGTTACACTGCCAATGCTTGATCCACTATATACATTACTGTTGCCCTAAATTCTCCAATAGTAATACTTAAAGAAGGATTTTCTTATTATAGTTGGATCAACTAAGGAATTCTCAGGAAATTGTCTCTCTCTTGCCTGCTCCCATGCACCTCTTCTTGGTGCAACATTGCTGCTTTCAGAAGCAACCTCCTCATGTGACCGAGTCATCTTTAAGTTCTTCTTCTCTTATACGAGCAGAAGACACTATCAGATACACTAGATGACACCAGAACAGACTCTACTACCTTAGTCCTATGTCTCTGTAGACTCAGCGAACCTAGAGCTCTGATACCACTAAATTGTGGCATCCAACTTACAAAACACAAAATTAACTAAGTGGAAGCAAATCATTTACAGCGGATTACTGAAAATAACTAAAACTTAAAGATTTTTGCAAAGAGATCCAATCAAAGGAAATCCTTTACAACAAGAACCATATCATAACATTTACATCATGTTTCAAAGTAAATGATTTGCACTATTTCTTCTCGAGGATTACAACATCAGTTTCCCTAGAACACTATATACATGCAGCATAAAACCTCAAGGCATCATGCCAAAGTCTCAGATCGATTTATTAAAACACTAACTATAGACTCTGAGGAACTGAGAGTACATAGAGAACACATAGGACTTTTTAACTATATGACTTGACAGTTAGGGTCTCCACCTGATATTTCATTGATGTCTGGGCGGTTGCTTTCCTTTTCCTACAGAAGAATATCTACGTCTTTGTCCGCGACCACCTAAAAATGTTGGATCCCACGAGGGTGAGACAAATCTTAAATTGCCCCAGCAGGAGATATAACTCTCTGCCAAAACATTGTTATTGCAGTTTAAAGATATGATAATGGGCGAGGAATAGCAATTTAAAGCATTCTCATCTTTGAAAGCATTGTAACTATTTATGACAGAGCAATATATCATCTATTCTTTTAATAAGGAAAAGGAATGACATGTATATCATTTATCCATCATATTATGTCGTCATATCAAACTTTTCTTGTGACACTCATTATCTTGTCATGTCACCCATGAAACATTCTTGTTTCAATCTATTAGCCTTAGCCAATATGCTAAACAGACAAGGAATTACATCTACCATGTACTCATATATCATTGATACATGCATTAGGTTATTACCAATTCTGTGTTATTAATACAAGCATTGAACTACTTCCAATCCTGTGTCATCATTGCAGGCATTGAGCCTCTACTAGGTATTGGACTCTTCCAAACCTGATTACACTGCCAGGCATTGGACACTACCAATCCTGATTTCACATCCAGGCATTGGACTTTATCCACTCCTGATTACATACATTACAAATCTACCAGGTATTGGAGTTCTCCAAACCTGATTACACCGCCAGACATTGGACTTTAACCAACCCTGATTACACCGCCAGGCATTGGACTTTAACCAACCCTGATTACACATCCAGGAAGTGGACTCTAACCACTCCTGATTACAGGCTTCATGCCACTTCCAGGTATTGGACTCTAACCAATCCTGATTACACAGCCAGGCAGTGGACTTTAACCACTACTGATTTCATAACCAAGCATTGGACTTTAACCAACCCTGATTATAGGTATTACACCCCTTCCAGGTATTGGAATCTTCCAAACCTGATTACATGGATCATGGAATATAAATTCCTTTGACCCCATCATTAATCATCTTGGTGTCTCTTACTATGCTATAATTGTCCTCATGGCTCATACAACCCATAAAGCATCTTGTCACCTCTCATTATGCAACATCTAATCATATGGCTCACAGATCCATTCAACATCTTGTCACCAATCATTAGGCAAAAAAATCATTATATCTCATGTATTATAATAGTAACACCACTGCTCCCTCACTAGGGTTAGGGCTTGATGTTCACATCACATTAGGGCTTCTCATGTCCCATTACCCAATTTAGAGTTATGGTTTTCCCATATCACATTAATTAGGGTTTCATACTCACATTATTAATTCAACTTCTAATATGTTGCTCTACACCTCTAGCAGCATTCAAAGACATCATAAGTATTTGCTTATGATGACAATTCTCATCATATATCATTAATGATCATCAATTCAAGGTATGAGTTCATTTCTCATCCTTATCATGGCATGATTACATCATACTCCTTGATTTGGATTAGCCCCATTCTCAAGGTATACTAGTCAACATTTATCAAAGTACATTGAGTTTATTACATCTTTATTGTAACAATCGCATAACACACCCTTCATGTGTTTCTTATCCAAGAATGTTGGATTAGAGGTCCATCAAGGTATGCTTACCCTGAAATGTTGAATGTGATATCTATCATATCTTGATGTATCACTTTCTTCTCATTTCCATCTTACTTAAGTTAATCAACAAACCTTGTATTAAGGTATTTCCCTCTCAATACTTTATCCACTAACTTGTCACTTCCATCATATGGTGCATAGGTCACACATTGGGACTGTCCAATTATCTTTAATGATATGGACTTAACCAAAGGTTAGGCATTGCTCATATAGATTAAATCATTATCATCCACTCTAGGTATTTCAACCCATAGGATGTTATTCACTCCATTATATAATATTGCATACATCACTCATAAGAGTTCCACACCCTCATCATTGTAAGATGTATAGGGTTCTTATGCATACATGAAATTAGATATATAATAATCTAGGCATCATCTTGTCCTTTAGACCCTTATTCATTAGGGTATCAACACTATCATTCATATAGTTCATCAACTTTACCCTTCATGGTTATAACATCCTCATCTTACTTGATTGTAATAACCACATCCTACTTTGGTGTATTAACCATTATACCATGACTATGATTGCACATATGATTATATGGCATCATCCTGGATTTAAGTGTCACTTCACATCATTCTTCAAGGTTTCCATAATATTACTCTTAATTAGGATTTATCATGGATTCACCCTCAATTAGGTTTTCACATGGAATCACCCTCAATTAGGGTTTATATGGATTCACCCTCAATTAGGGTTTCACATGGAATCACCCTCAATTAGGGTTTTCACATCAACATCCCGTAATTAGGATTTACTATTCACATCACATCACCCTAGATTAGGGTTTGATATTTATCCCAAGTAGGAGTGACCATCAAAATACCTTGAATTAAGGTTTATCATGTCATCATTATGAATTAAGATCATATCATCATCATGTATTAGGATTTCACCTATCAATGCTCTCAATTAGGGTTATAGTTCATTAACCTTCATAATTAGGGTTTAATTATATCACTATTAAGGATCATACCCTAATTATACATTCATTCATAATGTAAGTCCACTACTTGATTATCATTCATGTAGGAAGTCTTCTCTTTCATCTTCTATAAAATGATATAAGCTTTAGCCTTGATAAGGCTAAGTCAACTCAATCTTGAAGAAGAATTGACATCATGGGTTATGTCATTATCACCTTGGTTATCAAGGCTTAACTATTTAAAGGGTATTGATCACCCTACCTCATTAAAGGTACCATTATTATAAACACCATTGGTTTACATCATGTAATTGTTCACTTAAACAATTAACCTTCAACCACTTTAAGTGTTCATACAATTTGATTAATTATCTTCCAAATGATCTTGGTTACTTAAACCTCAAATAGTATTGACCATTCAGACTTCAAATGGTGTTGGTTGAGTACTCAAAACCATTTAGTAAAGTTGAGGTTGAAACCGTTTGCCAAAGGTGCACACTTGAAACCGTTTGCTAAAGGTAGATTTTGAAACCGCATGAACTCAACCAGTTTGGGATTGTTTGGTCCCAAACGGTCTAGAAACCATTTGTTCCCAAACGGTCTTGAGACCATTTGGACTCAAACGGTCTTGAGACCGTTTGGTCCAAACCTCCTCAAAACTGCATGGACCAATTATGGTCTCAACCACTCAAATTGAATTAGGGTTTCCAATGTTGATTCCTTCAACCATTGAATTCATGTAACCAATCATCAATTGGACCTATCACCATTATTCAAATGAGTTAGATAGGTCAACCTTTAACTGATTTGACCCTTAATTGTCCCTCAATTGATCATCAATTAGGTTTTAAATCAATTGGATTAGGGTTTGGAATCGATGATCCTTCAATGTTGATCATTGCAAAACTATTTGCTTTGAAACTATTGGACCACCATAAAAAATGGAAATAACCTAACCCCAAACGGTCTTGAGGTCATTTGGATGACCTCCAAATGGTCTTGAGACCGTTTTCCCATGTCAACATCAAAATCTAAGTCAACCAATTAGGGTTTGGATCATTGGTTTGATCCCCAAATCAGCATTTGAATGCACTTCAACTTAGTACCTTTAGATCTTCAAATACCTAATCATACTTAACCCTAGACCTCCAAACGGTCTTGAGTGACCACCAAACGGTCTTGAGATCATTTTCCCATCATATCATCAAAATCCATGACATCCAGTTAGGGTTTGGGTCATTGGATTGATTAACAAATCAACACTCAATTGTAATTCAATTTGGTATCTTTGGACCTTCAAACACTTGGACATACTTAACCGTAGGCCTCCAAACTGTCTTGGGTGACCCCCAAACGGTCTTGAGACCGTTTGGGTGATCACCAAATGGTTTTGAAACCGTTTTGGTCAATCAAACCAAAACATCATCTCAACCGCTTGCAAAATCAGCACTTAGCCGATTAGGGTTTATACCATATCTTTGGATCTTCAAACACTTAACCATACTCAACCCTAGACCTCCAAACGGTCTTGGGTAACCCCGAAACGGTCTTGAGACCGTCTGGCTGATCCCCAAATGGTTTTGAAACCCTTTGGGTCAATCAACCCAAATCATCAACTTATTCAATTGGGAATTCAACACTTAGTCGATTTGGGTTGATACCATATCTTTGGATCTTCAAATACCCAACTATACTCAACCCTAGACTTCTAAAAGGTCTTGGGTGACCCCCAAACGGTCTTGAGACCGTTTGGGTGATTCCAAAATGGTTTTGAAACCGTTTGGGTCAATCAACCTAAGTTTCAAACTCAAACACATATGAAATCAGCACTCAACCCGATTAGGGTTTTGGTGATTGTTGGACCTTCAACTCATGAACCCATTGGAATTAATAAATCATAATTGATGGGTCATTAACCTAGATCATTTTAAACGGATCTCCAAATGGTCAACCCTGGTCAACACCACCAAACGGTTTGAAACCATTTGATCTCATGCGGTTTGGTGAAACTGTTTCATCTCAAACGGTTTGAAACCGTTTGCTCCCAAACAGTTTGGGAAACCATTTGAACAACTTTGTTGAAACCGTTTGCCCTAGATATTTGGAAAGGTGTGTGCTTATGATGATGTAATCATCACAAACCTCCAAACTCATGAAATCTTCTGTGATTTCCATGGAGATTGCATCAATCAACCAAACTAAATTTCGGAAATGTAGAAATGATCGCCAATTGATAAGGAATTGATTGCAATAATAAAATTAAGGGTTCAAGTTATAAAACCCGCCTCCAATTGAGATCCAAAGCTCCAAGATCACGGAAACAATGGTGGATGAAGCTTTTTCAACTCCCCCTAGGCTCGTCCTTAAGCTTTTGGTTGAAAAGATTGGCTAGGGTTGAAAAGGGGATCGAAATAAGAAGAAATTAGTGATTTATTTTTGATTTCCACCATGGAATCAAGGTGAAAAGGGTCAATAACTTTACCAACAGGCTGGGAGTCGTCCTCCTGGTACTCCCTAGCTCCCTTGGTCGGTTTCCAAGCAAGGATAAGAAGTGGGGTCGAAAAAGCCTTTGTTTGGGCTAGGAAAGGGTCTTTTTATAAGAATTTCAATGAGAGAGAAAATACTTTATAAAGGTCTTTTAATTCCAAAATAGTTGCCACAATCTCCCCCTTGGTTTATTGTAAGCAAAGTCATATCTATCCCCATCGTGCTCCCTTCCATTATCTAAGAATAAAGGGAAAAGAAATAAAGCACCTTAACCCTTATAATAGTAATTTCCATATATGAGTGGAAATTCTTTTTCTTATAATAATGGTGAGTGGAATTTCACCTCCTTAGGATATTCTCGTGCATTTTCAAGGCTTAAGCTCGTACACACACATCAGAATCAAACCATATTAATTTTGGTTGAAGGTCCTTCAAATTATTTTATTTATTTTTGCATTAAATCGAATTAGGGTTTCAATTAGGCTTAAATCTTGATTATTTTAATATAAGGATTCTCTCTCCTCCATCTTAATTCAAATGAGGCGCCCCTCTCATTTTATTTGCTCTACATGATGCCAAGAAATATTAGGGACCTTATTAAAGTGGTAATTTGCGTATTGAACCCTAGGTTTTGGGTAAATTGCACTTTATACCGAAACTAGGTTTTAATGCACAAACATTGTTTTATCAGTTCTTTCTTGGTACTCAGGCTTCCATAAGCCATTCATCTACACTATTTTCATTCTCATGATGCTTCAACACATGATGAACATCTTATCATGCAACATTTGCAATTTAACCCCTCAACTTGGGTAATTTGCACTTTAGTCCAAAATGAGAAAACATTGCTTCATCATTGTTCAAACATGACCAAAATTGAAACATAAGTTCCTCATGAGCCCTAATTACTTTTCACAAGATAAGATTAGGCATATAATCATCTTTATTAATCAAAACACATAGGGTTAAAGCATAACCCAGGTCAGGGATGTTACACAAATGAGGTGAGGGAGAAGAAGGAAAGAGGTATATAAGGCCCAAAAGGAGAGAGAAAGGTGGTCAAAGTTGTAAAGCCATTAGTCTTCACCTTAGGGATTCATCGATCAACAACCCCATCAGATGACAACTCCAAATTCCCATCAGTAGGTAAAGATAGAAACTTTCAGGCGGGGAGTAGGTTAGATTGTCATTGGTCCAAAAACATCATGTTGCAATTGGTTTATATCATCGTCCTCTACCATGGGTTCAAATATATTAGAATCTAATTGGTAGATGCACACCAAGAGTCTATCAAATTCCAAGCTATCTATAAGTACTTATACTAGAACTCTCATCAGGTTGGTACATAATCAACTCTTCATTGGTCGTATCAGTAGATCCAACTCCCATTGTTTCTAAACCAATGAAGGTTTAGGACATGTTGGCCAACTATTCTATCCATTCTGCAACCAATGAAGGATCGGCGGCCACAACTAATTCTCATTGGTCCTTGACTGATGAAGAGTTAGTGGTCCGTCAAATAGAGAAACCAATCTCAAAATAGAAAACCCCTGACAATCAATGAAATCTCATAAGGTAAATGAGATTGGATACCTTCATCAATTCTCAATTGATGAAATGGCAGGTTGCCCCCATCAGTCCTCAACCTAGGAAAACATAATACGCCTCCATTACTTCTCAATAATGAAAAAGAAGGATACTTTATTAGGTGAACTATGTTTGGCCAACCAAGTCTGAACAAGATGGAGAGCATTCTATGTGCAATTTACAATAAGGCCCTCCAAACATGCAAAATTTTCACATATGCCCTCACAAGTAAAATATCAACCACTAAATACATATAAAACAAAAATGTAACTAAAGCATCAAAACACATAGTTAAGATATCAAAGAATGTTTAGAAGATTAAAATTGGTCACATGCCCTATGAATACTTATGCAAAATAAACTACCTTGAGTTGGTGTTTTCCCATTGGAAAATGTCATGTTCAAACCCATGTACAATTTCTGAAGTTGTTAGGTGTTTCTTTTTTTCCTTGAGTAGTGGTTATTGTATTTCCCCACCCTCCCTTCATTTGGCCATGGCAGGGATGACCTTGTGATACAGAGTCACTACTCAACCTCATTCTTGGGTATTGATGATCAATAAGCAATGTGTGTCTCATCACAAATAGTCTTCAGTGCAAAATTGTAGTGGCTTCATGATTGAAATTCTATTGGTGCAAACTTCTATTGCTAACTCATCACGAGAACAAGATACAATTATGCATAATTTATTGCCTAAACTTTTCAAATGTCAATTTTATTTAATCACACTTAAGATAGATGTTTTAGACTACTTAGGCTTTTAGTTATTAGATTGTCAAACATTTTAATACAAGATTTTTTACCATAATATGCTATTACACATCAAGAATATGATGCTTGACGTAGGGCTACTATAGACTTCTAACCCAATTTTTTGAACTCATAGATTTGTAAATTCCTTAAATCTATAAAATCGATAACTAAATACATAGTCATAAAAACTTACAAAACACAATGTTATGGAATCCTAAAATATCCAATAAATACCCTTGTGGTTTTTAATCAAATTTTAAGATACTAGAGAGGTGATTTTTAGGGTTTAATTTTTTTAATAGAGTATAAATTATAATTGTTGTATATATTATAAGGTGTTTTGGGACCTTAGGTCAAACCTAGCATTTGACCTTACAAAGTTTTCACCAAATATTAGGTATGTGGATCCTCACTTTTTATGGATCAACTAACTTAAACCCTAATTTACAAATTTGAGGCATGAATCCTATTTTGATATTCTATTTGAATTTCTTTGAAATCATTGTTTAAAGATCATTGACTATTATTACATTTACCTCTTGTAACTGCTATTATTATTGAATCTCCTATTTATGAGCATGTGACCCACCTATTGTGTGACGATGAGTTATCCTTTTTTGGTGACCAAACACTTGAAATGGACTAAACAATACTACTTAATGCTCTATTTGCATTTAATATTGGTAGAATATTATTATCAAAGGTAATGGTGTACTCTGACATTTAGATCAAATAGACAACCATACATAAGGGTGTATGTTTCCACCCATGTTGCTTGTCCATCTAGCCATACAAATTTTGTGCACTTTTCCATCTAGTGTATGTCTTTCACGCAACCTTGGATTAGAATCATGTGGTCTTTAGGCCTTACTTAAGATGTTTTTAACATGCATTATCTACAATCTCTAATTTATTTTATTTTATATAAAAATATTTTTGAAGGAAAGAATTTTCACTTTGTTATTTATACTTTTAAAGGATGTTGGTTACTATTTGAAGCTATGGATTTGACTATTTTCTCTCTTTCTACTACTTACTTGATATTCCCCTATCTTGAATAGGAACAAACTTTCTTGTACTTTATCATTTCAGTGTCTGAATATCTCTATTTTTTCACATAACAATCTTTATACGGGTGTATACCTTTTTCTTTCATCCCTTGTTTGTGTGTTATTTCCAAATGACCCAGGTGTAGGTTAGCCAGAGAAAAATGCCTCAGAAGGAACTTGGTGCACTCCCGCCAATGGTGTTACACACTACTCAATTTGGAGTTGTGAATAGATGCAACCCCACGGATGGAAGTGCACGTGTGGATTCACTTTCGATATTTATAAACCTAACTAACACACCTATTTCTACTAAAACAGCTACACCCGCAAGCGCACATGGTCGTGTTGTAGTATAGGAAGGTGGCAAGTATAGGGTCGATCCACAGGGAAAAGAGGGGGCACTAGAGATAGGTTAGTTTTGCTGGGTTCCTACTGCGAAGACTAGGGTTAAGGGTTTAAAGGTGATTTTGATTGTTAAACTACTATGAACAAATAAGGAATTAAAGGCAAGAATGAAATCTAAGTTAACCGTAGACTAGATAAAGGCTAAACAAGCAAGGAAAGACTAAGCTAGGTGTGAAAAGGCAAATTACACTAAGACAGGTAAGAAGAGCAATTAGAGAACTAAACTAGCATGAACAAGACAAGAGCAAAGCAAGAAGCTAACTAAGAAAGGAAAAAGCCAACTAAGCTAAGCAAGCACAAAACTAGGGTTTTAAGCAGTAAAGAGAGGTATGGGTTGTTTAGGGGTATGAACTTATCACTTAAGTTGGGGGTGACATATGAACATTATGATTCCATTTAGATTATCCAAACCAAATAACAAGTTAGAGTCTAATGAATTAACCTAAGCTACTAACTGGTCATGAATATGCTAGGTTGTGTATAGGATAACTAGTCCCTAACACCCCCTACTACCCTTACGAGGCTCAATTGGGTTAGGGGTTAGGTTCAATTCAATTAGAGTTTGATCAAGTCTAGGTTTCTAGATTAAGCATTCCTAGGGCAATTAGGGACCGAGGGTAGTAATGGGGAGGTGAAATTAGGGTTTTGGGCCCCAATTCTGCCACATTATAGCCTTGAGAAAGCTCCAAGCTAATTGTACTAGAATCATCTAATCTAGCTACTTATATCTCTCACTTAGGTTTAGGGAGATTGATTAGGATGTAGGAAGGTGGGAGGTAGCCTAGGGATCTAAGGATTGGACCTAGGGGCAAATCCCAAAATTCACACATACAAGCAATTTGCCTAAATTCCTAGGTGATTTCACACACAAACCAACAAGAAATTCATGGAGAATGAGGTGAAAATAGAATATAATCATTAACAACTAGAATTACAAAGTTTACATGTCATTTCCCCTAACATGTTATCAAAGTAACATAATTTCCCCAAACAGCCCACCCAAGGGGCCTAGCTACTCATAGACATGGAAAATACAAAAAGAAAGGAGAAAGAGGTAGAAGTCGCCATGGAGCTTGGTGTAGATGAGGGATCTCTGATAACCTCCCATTTTGTGACGTTATCTTATTTAGTTATCTTTAATTTTCCATACTCTTTCTTAGATAAATTAGATAGAATCATTAAACTTTTTTACTTTATTGCGGATACACCAATAAACTAACTTTTCTTCTTTTTCATTACAGAAAACACAAAAAAATTACAAAGATTCCTCACGGTCCCAAGACCGCGAGGAGGCCTCGCGGTCCCAAGACCGCGAGAAGGCCTCACGGTCCCAAGACCGAGAGAAGGCCTCGTGGTCCCAAGACCGCGAGAAGGCCTCGCGGTCCCAAGACCGAGAGAAGGCCTCACGGTCCCAAGACCGAGAGAAGGCCTCGCGGTCCCAAGACCGAGAGACGGCCTCACGGTCCCAAGACCGAGAGAAGGCCTCGCGGTCCCAAGACCGCGAGAAGGCCTCACAGTCCCAAGACCGCGAGAAGGCAAACGGTCTCAAGACCGTTTGAGACCAAACGGTCTCAAGACCGTTTGAGACCAAACGGTCTCAAGACCGTTTGAGACCAAACGGTCTCAAGACCGTTTGGGCTCAACTTGAGCCTATAAATAGGACCTCAAGGGTCACTTCAAAGGATCGAATCTCAGACGTCCAGAGGCTGCCTCTCTAACTCCATAGCACTTTTGTCTTCCATCCACTGCCCCAAGGCTGCCAGTTTGAGATCCGTGTTCCATCACCAAGCTATCTTCTCTCTCCTCTCAACAGCAAAGAAGGTGGGAAGAGAAGATCCTTCATCAAGTCAACCACGAAGTGCGAAGATCGTTGCTCTCTTCACCAAGGGTTCAACTTTCCCTCCTCCGTGGAGATGACGTTCTTTCTCTCTCTTCTCGCCTCCTCCTTTGCTCTTGAGATGAGCGAGTAGTCCTTTTCACTAGGGTGCGGGGAGTAGCCCCACTACCCATGTTTTCATTTCATGCAATGTAATTCAATCGTTTGCAATAGAGATACTCTCCTTTTTGGCTCAACATCTATCGTTTAATGAATGCTTGTTGTTTGATCACCAACTTGTGTTACTTATTATCTTTTGGTATGAATTGTCTACGTTTATACCTTTAGATCTGAATATCGATTGAATGTTGGTTCTAGATATATGTAGTCACCATATGTCTGTTTTGGTATCTAGGAGTGCTTTCACGAGTGGAGTAAACTCACTCCCATCGTTGCACTTTCATACTATGAAATGGAATCAGTTGACGTATGGAAGTGCAACCTTGGTAAGGTCGAGGAACACACTTCATGAAGGAGTAATGCAAAGTAAGTGACCATTCGTTAGGGGATGGCTGGCATTGCAATACTCCACACTCCTCGTAGTTGGTTATCCGAAAGGAAGCTAAGTCTAGAAAGATACTAGCCGATTAGTTTCTCTTTGCAGGTCTTTTTATTATGTTGCATGTTTGTGATCCATGTGTAGTGGTGTGAAACCCGGCAACATCCTAGTAGTTTTTAATCATTGTTTACAACCTTAATTTCTACCTTCTTGCTTTACTTTCCTTGCACTTAGCTTAAAACCAAATCAAACCTTCGATCTAAATATCAATTGTTAAGTAGTTAAGTACGACTAAAACGTTTTCCATCTTGGTTACATCAAGACCGTTGTCCCGAGGATTCGACCCTTAACTATACTACGATAAGACTTCTGCGTGTCTTAGCATACGTGGGTGGAGATCTTACCATAGTACTAGCAAGGCTAAACTTAGGGATTCATCATCTCTTGGATTTTTAGTGGCGTTACAAAACTCCATCAAAAATTGGCGCCGTTGCCGGGGACAACGGAACGTTTTAGCTTTTACTTAACAACTTCTTGTTGATTAGGATTTTACACTTTTTCTTGATAACTACTCCAAATCTTCTTGATTTCTTCATTTCCTTCCATTATCTTAACGTGTGATTTTCTTTCTACTCAGGTAGAAAACGTGTATGCAACCCCCGCATAGCATCGGATTCTCCCCTAAACTAGAGTACGACTCTGAGGTAGAAAGAAGTTTCCACCAAAGGATTAGACTTAACCGCCAAAGAGCCAGACAGATGGCTGAAGAGCAACACCTTGTTGCAGAAAGAGTTAACGCCGCCATAGTAGCACAACGAGCACAACTTATTGCAGACACTTGTGCTCAAGTGCAAGCTGAGATTCGAGCTGAGGAACAAGCCCGCATCTAAGCAGAGCATGCTGCTGCTCAACTTGCGCTAAGAAACAAGCAACTTCGGGACTACGCAGTCCCGAAGAATTATGAAGATGATCACCCAGTCCGACCACTGATTATTAACATACCAAACTTTGAAATTCGGACGCAATGGATCCAGATCATGCAAGGCATCTCTTTCTCTGGAGCACCCAGAGATGATTGCATGGATCACCTTAAGAGATTCAAGTCACTCTGCCGACTTGTACCCCAAGCAGGAATCGCCTTGGAAGCAATAATGTTACACCTTTTCCACTTCACCTTATCTGGAAGAGCACTAAGCTGGTACAACGCTTTGGATAGACACCCCATCATCACTACTTGGACTCCTTTAGAAGAAAAGTTTCTTGAGAAATTCTTTCCACCTTCGCTAACCTATGAGATTAGGGGACATATTAGTCACTTTTCCCAACTACCTGGAGAAACACTTGCTGAAGCTTGGGAAAGATTCAAAGAACTCCTGAGAAAGTGTCCTCACCATGGCATATCTCAAAATCAACTAATAGAAACATTCTATAGAGGAGTAAGTGATGATATCAAGCAATTTCTCAATTCCTCATCTGGAGGAAATTTTATGAGAAAGAACTATGAAGATGCTTGGAATATAGTTACGCTAGGGGCCGAGAACCAATCCAATTGGGGAAGGTCATCTAACCAACCCAAGGGAGTTCTTAAAGTATACAAAGCTGAAGAATCAATGGAACTCAAAGCCATTGCAGAGGCCCTGAAGACTATTGCTAGCAAGCAACAAGCCCTCGAAACTTCTTTCGGGGAATATGACAAGAAGAAAAGCTCTCAGGTTCAACAAGTAAAAGCAGCTACTGGAACTTGTGAAGCCTGTCATGCATATGATCATCCCACATTATCATGTGGTTTGTTGTACAATGTCATGATGGATTTACAACCACCTATGCCGCAATATGAACCCATTATTGAGCATCCCGAGGACCAAATGGCAGAGCAAGTCAACTCCATCCATTCAATACCTGGCCAGGTGTACTACAATCCAGATAAACCAAGGAACCATCCTGGTTTCCAATACGGGAATCCTGCAGGGACCGCCCACCCACAACAACAGACTCAAGGTGGATCTTTCAATAGACAACCACCAGGATTTCAGAATAACTTCAGTCAAGGGAATTATAGATAGGGTTTCCAAAGATCTAACTATCCCAAGAACCCTTCTTACCAATATGGCCATCCAGGTCTGCACCCGCAGCTACAACAACCTCAGTTGCAGCAGCCCCAACAACCACAGTTAACTGCACCTCCGCAGCAACCCCAGGGGCAACAAGTCACTCAATATCAACAGAGGAGTGCTCCTTCCCAACCATCTGATGAAATATCTTTGATTAGGCAGATGCTGCAATCTCAGCAGACCATGCTTGCGAATCAACAAGCTCAACAAAAGGCGGTGGAGGCCCAATTAGCACAGATTGCTGCTCAGTTGAAACCACCAGCATGTACCTTCGCTGGGCAACCAGAGGAAAACCCAAGGCATGACCAAAATAGACCTGAGCAACTGAATGCTGTCACCACGAGGTCTGGTCGTGTCCTTCCTGATACCATTAGAATCATCCATGATGATGATGATGTAGCTATTCTTTCACCAACAGAAAGCTCAAGTCATGAAAAGGAAAAATCCACTAAAACTACTGAAAGGGAAAATGAAAAGGGACCTACGCCAGAAGCTCCGCTCAGAATTCCTTACCCGGACAGGCTGAAAGGAACCAAAATGGATACTAGGTTCCAGAAATTCAAAGAAGCTATGAAGAAACTGTATATCGATATCCCATTTCTAGATGCCCTTTCTGAAGTACCCGCTTGGGCCAAATACCTGAAAGCCCTGCTGTCAAGAAAATATATGACAGAAAAGCATGAAATAGTGAAACTTGCTCAGACCACTTCAGACATTCTGCTAAACAAGATGCCAAAGAAAAAGAAGGATCTGGGTTCCTTCGGTATCCTGTGCTCTATTGGAAATGGTTCCAGCAAGAAAGGATTGGCAGACTTAGGAGCAAGTATATCTATTATGCCCTATTCGATGTGTAAAAGATTAGGCTTCACTGATTTGTTACCTACGACAATGACAATTCAGTTAGCCGACTCTACCATAACTGCCCCTCTTGGAATTATCGAGGATATTCCTGTCAAAATAGGAAAGAATTCTTATGTCCCGTGCGATTTCGTTATTATGGACATCCAAGAAGACCTGAGATACCCGATAATCTTTGGCAGACCTTTCCTAGCTAGTGCCCGAGCACTTATCGATGTTGAAGCAGGAACTATAATCTTGAGACTTGGGAAGGAAGCTTTCCAGTTCAGAGTTCTTAACAGCATGAAAGGTCCAAGCATTCAAGAGGAAGTCTTTCTCCTAGATGCTATATATCAAATGTCCCAGTTAGAAATGTCCGAACCCTCCGATGAGCTGGAAAGTGCCTTGACAAACCCGGAAGTAGAATTTTCGGCAAACGGGCTAGTGCAACAATGCCTTAAATATTTAGAAAAAGCTGAAGAAGCCCCAACAACTACTTTTGAAGAACTCAAGGCTGTCACCGTTATAGAAGCGACCGAGCCACCTAAGGCCCCTAAATTGAAGGCCTTACCCGAAGGAATCAATCATGTCTTCCTTGACAGCGAGAAACTTTGTCCAGTGATTATCAGCTCTACTCTGGAAGAAGACCAAGAAAACAGACTTCTTGATGAGCTAAAGAGACACAAGAAAGCTATCGGATATAAAATGACTGACTTAACTGGTGTAAACCCAGCTTTATGCATGCACAGATTGCCTATGGTGGAAGAATTCAAACCATCGAGGGAACATCAAAGGAAGTTGAACCCTAATCTCAAGGAGGTAGTTCACATCGAGGTTCTCAAACTCCTGAAGGTAGGTATCATCTACCCAATCTCGGATTCTCAATGGGTAAGCCCCGTACAGGTGGTCCCTAAAAAGGGGGGGACTACTGCTGTTCTTAATGATAAGAATGAACTGGTACCTACTAGAATAGTAAGTGGGTGGAGAATGTGCATAGATTACAGAAAACTTAATAAAGCAACAAGGAAAGATCATTTCCCCTTGCCCTTCCTAGATGAGGTCCTCGAGCGCTTAGCTCATCAGAAATTCTTCTGTTACCTCAATGGTTATTCCGGGTTTTACCAAATCCCTATACACCCGGAAGATCAAGAGAAAACTACTTTCACCTGTCCTTTTGGGACATATGCTTTCAGAAGAATGCCATTCGGGCTTTGTAACGCGCCATCCACTTTTCAGAGATGCATGTCTGCTATCTTTGCAGGATTAACAGAATCTATAATGGAGATATTCATGGATGATTTCTCAGTTTATGGAAACTCTTTCGACAACTGTCTGCTCAACCTGGTTCAAGTTTTACAAAGATGCGAGGACACAAACCTCATCTTAAATTGGGAAAAATGCCATTTTATGGTAACGGAAGGTGTTGTCCTCGGACACAGAGTGAGCGACAGAGGGATCGAGGTGGATCAAGCAAAAATTGACGTCATCTCAAAATTGATGCCACCAAAAGACGTAAAAGGGGTACGTGCTTTCTTAGGTCATGCTGGGTTTTACAGAAGATTTATCAAAGACTTCTCAAAAATTGCAAAACCCATGACACAACTGCTGACCAAGGACACGGAATTTAACTTTAACCAAGAATGTTTGCAAAGTTTCACAACTCTGAAAAATGCCTTGATTTCCACACCCATTCTAAGAGCTCCAGATTGGTCACAACCATTCGAAATCATGTGTGACGCGAGCGATTATGCCATAGGGGCCGTATTAGGGCAAAGAATCGACAAGAAACCCTATGTTATATACTACGCATCTAAAATGCTGGATGAAGCCCAGAAAAATTACACCACTACAGAAAAGGAATTCTTAGCTGTCATCTACGCGTTCGAGAAATTCCGCTCATACCTGATTGGAGCTAAAGTTATTGTCTACACTGACCACTCCGCTATACAGTATCTAATTCAGAAGCAAGATGCAAAACCTAGACTTATCTGCTGGGTATTAATGCTTCAAGAATTCGATTTGGAAATCAAAGACAAAAGCGGGGTGGAAAACATCGTCGCTGACCATCTCAGCCGTATTAGAGTCGAGGATGAAGACAAACTACCTATCCGAGACTCCCTCCCGGATGACCAACTAATGAAAGTCGCTAATGGATTCCCCTAGTATGCCGACATTGTTAATTATTTGGCAACAGGAATCATTCACCCGTCCGCATCCTATCACGACAAAAAGAAGTTCATTCACGACGCTAAGCAATATTTCTGGGACGAGCCCTATCTTTTTTGATTATGCGCAGATGGACTCTTTCGTAGATGCATTCCAGAGACGGAAGTCACTTCGGTTATTGAGCACTGTCACTCAGGCCCCACTGGGGGCCACATGAGTTCTAAAAAGGCAGCTCTTAAAGTCCTGCAATCTGGCTTTTATTGGCCTACCATTGCAAAAGACGCACATGAATACGTGCGATCATGCGACAAGTGCCAACTATCTGGGGGAATTACCAGAAGAAATGAAATGCCATTGAACATATGGAAAGAAATCGAACTCTTCGATGTATGGGGAATTGATTACATGGGCCCTTTCCCCTCATCCTACGGATTCATGTACATCTTAGTTGCTGTGGATTACGTGTCAAAATGGGTAGAAGCTCTAACGACCATCTCTTGTGATTCAAAACCGGTAATCAAGATGTTTAAAGAGATAATATTCCCCAGATTCGGCGTCCCAAGAACGATAATATCTGACGGCGGATCACATTTCTTGGAACGGAGCTTTGAAGCCTTATTAAGAAAATACGGAGTCAACCACAAAGTTTCTACACTGTATCATCCACAGACATGTGGACAGGTCGAAGTCTCCAATAGGCAAATTAAAGCTATCCTGGAAAAGACTGTTAATCGGCACCGCACCGATTGGTCCACCAAACTATCTGACGCTCTATGGGCTTACTGTACAACTTTCAAAACACCAATCGGAACAACACCGTTTCGATTAGTGTATGGGAAGTCTTGCCATTTGCCAGTTGAATTATAGCATAAGGCTTGGTGGGCCATTAAGCAACTAAACTTTGATCTCAAAGGCGCTGGTGAATTCAGACAACTGCAACTCCAAGAACTAGAAGAATTACGAATGACAGCCTACCACAATGCAAGAATTTACAAATAACAAACTAAGATGTGGCACGATGGCCACATAAAAAGAAAGGATATAACCGTCGGAGACAAAGTCCTCCTATTCAACTCCAGATTAAAAATGTTTCCTGGAAAATTGCGTACTAAATGGTCGGGGCCGTTCACAATCAAACACCTATACCCGACAGGAGCTGTCATTATTCTCGATGATAATGGAGGAGAAAGGACCGTAAATGGTCACAGATTGAAGAAATACCACACTCCGGCAGACAAATTATCAAGGCAAACCATAGAGATCCATGATCCTATAAAGTCAGCATAACCGGAGCAAAATCTTGTCGAGCCAGCGACGTTAAACCAAAGCGCTTCTTGGGAGGCAGCCCAAGACCTGAGTATCACCTTCCCTAATTTTCTAGCCTTTTTTTTTACTTTCTTCGTTTTTTGTTTTTCTTTCTCCTTTAAATCTAAAAATACATAAAAATCCACATAATCTTGGGGCCAAACGGTCTCAAGACCGTTTGGGCCCTCGCGGTCTCCAGACCGTTTGGGCCCTCGCGGTCTCAAGACCGTTTGAGCTCTCTAGGTATCAAGACCGTTTGAGCCCTCGCGGTCTCAAGACCGTTTGAGCTCTCTCGGTCCCAAGACCGTTTGGGCCCTCGCGGTCTCAAGACCGTTTGAGCTCTCTCGGTATCAAGACCGTTTGAGCTCTCTCGGTCTCAAGATCGTTCGGTATGAGGCGCCCCCCCTACCAAACGGTCCTGAGACCATTTGAGACCAAACGGTCTCAGGACCGTTTGAAATCAATTCACCTGCAAAACTCAAATAATATTACTTTGTTATAATTTCAAATTTTACGATTTCTAACTTTTGTTTTATTGTCAATCATTTCAGAATGACTTCACCTGTGAAGCAAGGAACAACAGATGCTCCTTTCTGGACAAAAGAGGAATTACTAGCTGAACGAATAAATCTCCAAAACATAGTTGACCAGTACAAAAAGACTGGACAGGTCCCAGCACAAGTGAACCTGATTGAAGTCATGAAAGACATAAAGCGAATCAACTGCTGCTTAGATGAAGAATCTTCTGAAGAGGAGGTAGACGAGATTTCATCTGACGAGGTCTCAGAATACCAGCCTTCCCCTGAGAAAAAATCTCCCACTACAAAATCTAAGGGGAAGAGAATGGCTCAAGAATCCACAACTGAGCCAGCACCTAAGAAGAGAGCCAGGAAGCAGGTTCACCCCGCCTCTGCAAGGGAACAAATCCTGGCAGGGTACATCCCACCATCCACCACCACCACTACCACCCCTTCCACAATAACTGTTCCTATTTTTCCTCCCATCACCACCATAGCACCACCACCCGAAAACCTTCATCTCCATAACATCCCCTCCATCAACCAACTCCTTAAACCAACCAAGTATGTCTGCCCCAGCATACTCATGAAGATGGGGATCTATAACAGAATCCTCACTCTTCTTGACAATTCAAACCTCTCCCGGCTATGCTTTGTATCCGAAATTCCCTACATTGAGCCAACAACAGAATTCTTCACCTACTTCCACAAAGAAGCGGTGGACATCATGGATAAATAAAGGGACGGAGGTGACCGCAGAATAACCACCAGAATCTTTCACAACGAGGTGGTCATCACTGAAAATCTTCTAAATGAAATCTTTATCGATAATCAAGACCAGCTGAAGAAAGCTAAAGCCGCTGGTACAGAACACCCCAAGTTCAACAAGCATACCTTCTGGAAAACACTAACGGGGTTACCAACCTTTGATGCAAGGACAAGCAAGGCCTCCAACATTCATTCTGGCCTAGTGCGCACACTCCACAAAATCATCATTGGCGCACTTTTCCCCAGATCCGAAGGAGGAAATGTTCTTATATCGGACCTTTTTGTCCTCTGGTCAGTCCTAAACGGAATACCAGTTAACATTGGACGACATATGCTGCTCAAGCTATCAGCTTTCGCCCTCGGAAAAGAAATTTGCACGGGTGGTCATATCACATCTATCATCAAATATCTTAAGATGGATAGACTTCTACCCAAATGCAACCCAATCAAGGGAGACATCCTTACCAACGAACAGACACTAAATAACTCCTATATCTTAAAAGATAAGGATGGAAAGCTGCACTATGTGTTCTGCCCCACAAAATCCTCCAGAACCCTGCTTCCACTTCTAGAGCTTGCTGACTATGACAAGGACAAGCCCCTATTCACAGAAGACGAGATCGCCAAATTCATAGCCTCAGTCAAAGCCAAAGAAAAGAAAGCAATGGCAGGGCAGGCATAACTCAGTATAAATGCCCCAGCAGCCAAAACATCAAAACTTCTAGTCAAACGACCTTCCAGAAGGCTCGCAAAGGCACATGAGCTGTCGGGGACACCAACATCAAAACCTCATCCCGAACCTGAGCCCCCCCTCCCAGAAGAACATATTACATCCTCATCACTAGACTCTTTTATAATGAGTCTAAATGTTGAGCTCACTACCACCTCTCCACCTTCCACCACCCCAATATCTACAACCCCACCACCATCAACCACCCTTCAATCATCCTCCACACCACTTTTCACTACACCACCCTTCTCCACAACCATCCCACCACCCCCACCTTTCTTCACTTCGGGCACCCCATTCTCCACCACAATGCCCGAATTCTCCTCCTTCACATCCACTGACTTTCCATCAACATTACTGGATCCATTTCTCTCTCCGGGTATGCCACCACTTTTTCCACCCACCACCACCCCGACATCGCTGGTGACCCCATCCACAGTCACCACGCAATTCGCAGGTCCATCAACAGTGTCTTTTCCGCATGACACTACCATTCCACCCCGACCCTAGCCACCTCACTCTTCATTTACTGGGGTCCCTTATACTAACGTCGGTGCGGAATTCGGATGTCAATTCGACACCATCCGAAACCTCCTCACCGACCCATCTAACATTTTGAATTCTATTTTATCATGTGTGCAGGGTCTAACACAACAGGTTGCCCAGATTGGCGAGCAGAACCGCGCCATGCCAGGCATCCTCCAAGGAATCCAACAACGTCAAGATTCAGTGGCCAAGCAAGTTGCCCACATCGACGACCACTGTAAAAACTTGCCCGAGTGGATCCATGGAGTACAATGCCAGCATGAAGTGTTGGCAAAGCAAGTCAATAGGATCTCTACGCAGACTCTACCTCTGCCAGAGACCCTCCGTGAGCTGAAGCAGCAATAGCAAGTTTTCAGCACGTGCCTGGACGACATCAACACCACCCTCACGCAACTACATAATCGCCAGGAGGAGTCGTCAAATAATGAGCTTATTCAGCTAAGAGCTTAAGTAACCGACCTCACAACATGACTTCTCTCCGCCGAACAACGTTACTCTGATTTAAAAGAAACCCACGAAGCACTGCTCGAAACACACGAGCACGTGCAAGTGGCATACGATGAGCTCCAATCCATCCATCGTCTGTGCAAAAAGAAAGCGCAAAAGAAAACAACTGATGACAATGACGATGATGCTGTTGACGAGGAAGATTCTGACTCCTCCGCTGACTCAAACAATAGTACCTCCTCAGCTGATGACTCAGACAAGCCAGATGATGCTGCGGCAGGCCCCAACCAAGGAGCAGAACCAAAACACCAGCAAGATCACCAAACTGGTGATAAAGATCACAAATCCCCTGCTCATACAGAGAACGTCAACATATACTTCGGGGATCAATTTCTCAACTTTTCTGCGGGATCTCTGGGGGAGGCTACCAAAGAAGTGGCTTTTGCTGAGTTCGAAAAATGTATTCAGGGAACCAACAACACTATACCAGCCACAGCAGCCCAGCAAATCTCTGCACCTGAACCGTCAACACCTGAACTTGAAGAATCAGAAAGAGTATGCCTAGACACTGATGACGATTTAGACACTCCTTCTGATTCTGATAAAGATTACGATCTGCAACAGTACATGGACAGCATAGAACAAACTTCTTCCCCCACACCGCAAGAGCTACCTCCGCCGCCACCTCTACCTAACAAAATGCACGATTTAGATATGGCGGCCATCTCTACCTTAGACGCACAGGATATCTTCATCCTCAACACTATAGTAGATGATGCCAAAGCAGGGGAGGATGTCATATATCAAAACACGAAGACCAAACGCAATCTGACGCGTGAAGACTTCCGTTCCTTACTTCGACCCCAGTCGCCGGTGAAGATGGCAATGTTTCGTACTCTCCTTGCCAACTCTATCGAGATCTACAAAAGCTCTCGGCGTCAGCAACCGGTTCTCAACGCCTCACCCACACTGGGATTGTGCTTACTGTACAAAGAGCTCCAGCACAAATCCATTACAAGGTTGCACAGGGGGATCGCAAGAAAAGCGAGATACATAACCGTGCCTTTCCAAGTTTGTAAACACTGGTTGCTCATGATTGTGGACACTGTCGCCCGCGACGCCAAAGTGTACAATTTCTGTGCCAGTGACTTAAAGGCCGGGATAATCAATTTTGTTGGAATTGAAGCCGGGGAGGCAAGATGCATCCCTTTCCGGCTGCTAAAGATCATATGGGTCGCGTGCCCTTCTCTCCGCCAGGACTGGAGCTCCCCCTGGTTCAAAATAATTAACCCAAAAGTCCAAGCCGCTGAAGGTTCCTGGGACAGCGCTTTTTACGTCATAAGGCACATCCTAGCGCTAAACCAGCAGGTCCCTTTCGCTGAACTCGTTAATGACGATTTCCACTCCCTGCGAGGACGTTACACCATGGAGCTTATCTGCGACAGAAGGTTCTTCAACGACCCTACCATGGCGGCAGACGACGTCCCTCGTTATCTCTTTTCATCTATTCAACGTCCGCAGAGGAGACCTTTCAGACAAACCCTAGCGGCATTGACAAAAGAAAAACACCCATCCAATGTCACCAAGCAAAGCCAATGGAATCCTTCCATCTTCGATCTGGCTCCAGATAAAGGTGACATTGATCTGATATCAGGGGTAGCCATCAAGACATCTTCATCACATATGGTACCCCAATCTGCCATTGAACCTTCATTTCCCGATTTCGATCCAGAAGCTTGCAAAACTCTTTCAGATAACGAGCTCCGACTAATAATGTCACGGCTATATGCCGAAAAAGACGAGATGGTATATATTGACGGGGATATATTGGTTATGGCAGATGGCCTCCGTGAGACCTTACAGTTCAAGGGTTCCATGTCTGTAAGTGTAATGACTACTTATCAATACTTGCTTGCACGGAATCACAACACGGTCTATATGGTGTCAGCTTACATGAAGGATGATCTTCTCAGGCTGAAGAACTTCGGAACAAAGGAGTCAACCATCTCTTATCTCCAACATACAACTCCGAAGTTCATCATGTTACCTTTCCTTCATCAAGAGCACTGGATGTTACTGGAAACCAATCTTCACGAAGGAACAACAATAATCTACAACAGTTTCGACAGCCAGTATGATCCAAAACGGAAAGCATACACTACAACTCCAAAGACACCAACGGAGGAGGTGGCGAAGGAGTGTGCTGACAAATTACATGATCTTTTGGGTCAGCACACGCGGGCATATGACAGAGATCACTTCAAATCACCAGCCTTTTGCCACAGGTGCCCCCAGCAAATCAGAGAATCAAATGACTGCGGCTTCCACGTCCTCTACTGGATGTATACAATTCTGGCCCTTCACAAGCCGGTAGAGGACATGACAGAGGTGGATTACCACGCACTACGGGGAAAGTTCACAGCCAACTTACTCAGAACACATGGGGCAAATAAAGGATTAACCGAAGCCTGAATGCCCTTGTCCATGCATTTCTCAACCTATCACTTTGACACTCTGTGGACAGAGTGCGTGATAAGTTAGGGGGGGGGAGTGCATTGGACAAGGGCGAGGTATCATTCTGCTTCAACCCTTCTATTTTTTTCGCATATCAATTTTCAAACTTTCTGTCCATATTTAGACTTTTTCCCAGTATTTGTTTTCAATAAAATAACTTTTAAGTATAACTTTCATCCTGGAAAGAATCACCCTTAGCTAAGTTAGAGATAAAGTAGTCCTCATATAAATAATAAGATTAGCATACATGCATGAAATGGCGAATTCATAAATTTCATTCAATATTGGTTTCTATACTTTTACTTCAATTCTATCTCAGACTCTTCACAGGTCAACTTCAGGGCCAAAGCGAACTGAAAACTCTCAAAGTCAAGAGGGAAATCAGGGAAATCCAAAATCAAGAAATCTCACGAGCGGACCACAAATTAAAAATAAGTGCATGTCAGGAACCCTAAGAACAGTTTTCTTCTTTCAATAAAAGAGGCTTGGACGCCCAACCAAAAACCCTAACAAAACCCACTTCCTAAGCCTGTGAGATTCGAATAAAAGCCAGAGTGCTGAATAAAAACTTGAGAGTTGTGCCATGCATAAGGACCTATATGAAGAGCCAACAAAGATCTCACCCGGCCGGTACATACAGCTGCCCTCATGAAGGCAGATGTGTCGTGCCCGGTAATGAGATCCTAAGGTTTCCTAATATATGAAAAGGCTGATAAAAGAGCTCACCCGGCCGGTACATTCAGCTGCCCTCATGAAGGCAGATGTGTCGTGCCCGGTAGTGAGTCTCTAAAAAGCATAGACAAACCCTTCCCCACTTGAAGGGGGAGTTACACAATAAGCCTTTTAAGCCATCCCTCATACCCACTCTAGCTACCGGTAGGTTTCTCCAAAGAAGTATAAAACTGATTAGAGTCGATGACATGCATATAATAAGAAAGGTGGTCCCAATGCGAGATTCACGATATGAAAGGAACCTGAGATCCATGCAACTTTTGATACTCGAAAGAGTTAGTGTAAGCAGAAGCCCTAATAAGACCTCGCTAGATCTCTGACCTAGAATTGAAGCAAGAGTATGGAAACCCTAATCAAATAAAATCGCCTCGCCATTACATGCCTTAGCTCTATCTAACTTGAGGACAAGCTAGACTCTAAGTTAGGGGGGTGATAACCTCCCATTTTGTGACGTTATCTTATTTAGTTATCTTTAATTTTCCATACTCTTTCTTAGATAAATTAGATAGAATAATTAAACTTTTTTACTTTATTGCGGATACACCAATAAACTAACTTTTCTTCTTTTTCATTACAGAAAACACAAAAAATTACAAAGACTCCTCACGGTCCCAAGACCGCGGGGAGGCCTCGCGGTCCCAAGACCGCGAGCAGGCCTCGCGGTCCCAAGACCGCGAGAAGGCCTCACGGTCCCAAGACCGAGAGAAGGCCTCGCGGTTCCAAGACCGCGAGAAGGCCTCGCGGTCCCAAGACCGAGAGAAGGCCTCGCGGTCCCAAGACCGCGAGAAGGCCTCGCGGTCCCAAGACCACGAGAAGGCCTCACGGTCCCAAGACCGCGAGAAGGCCTCACGGTCCCAAGACCGCGAGAAGGCAAACGGTCTCAAGACCGTTTGAGACCAAACGGTCTCAAGACCGTTTGGGCTCAACTTGAGCCTATAAATAGGACCTCAAGGGTCACTTCAAAGGATCAAATCTCAGACGTCCAGAGGCTACCTCTCTAACTCCAGAGCACTTTTATCTTCCATCCACTGCCCCAAGGCTGCCAGTTTGAGATCCGCGTTCCATCACCAAGCTATCTTCTATCTCCTCTCAACAGCAAAGAAGGTGGGAAGAGAAGATCCTTCATCAAGTCAACCACGAAGTGCGAAGATCGTTGCTCTCTTCACCAAGGGTTCAACTTTCCCTCCTCCGTGGAGATGACGTTCTTTCTCTCTCTTCTCGCCTCCTCCTTTGCTCTTGAGATGAGCGAGTAGTCCTTTTCACTAGGGTGCGGGGAGTAGCCCCGCTACCCATGTTTTCATTTCATGCAATGTAATTCAATCGTTTGCAATAGAGATACTCTCCTTTTTGGCTCAACATCTATCGTTTAATGAATGCTTGTTGTTTGATCACCAACTCGTGTTACTTATTATATTTTGGTATGAATTGTCTACGTTTATACCTTTAGATCTGAATATCGATTGAATGTTGGTTCTAGATATATGTAGTCACCATATGTCTATTTCGATATCTAGGAGTGCTTTCACGAGTGGAGTAAACTCACTCCCATCGTTGCACTTTCATACTATGAAATGGAATCAGTTGACGTATGGAAGTGCAACCTTGGTAAGGTCGAGGAACACACTTCATGAAGGAGTAATGCAAAGTAAGTGACCATTCGTTAGGGGATGGCTGGCATTGCAATACTCCGCACTCCTCGTAGTTGGTTATCCGAAAGGAAGCTAAGTCTACAAAGATACTAGCCGATTAGTTTCTCTTTGCAGGTCTTTTTATTATGTTGCATGTTTGTGATCCATGTGTAGTGGTGTGAAACCCGACAACATCCTAGTGGTTTTTAATCATTGTTTACAACCTTAAGTTCTACCTTCTTGCTTTACTTTCCTTACACTTAGCTTAAAACCAAATCAAACCTTTGATCTAAATATCAACTGTTAAGTAGTTAAGTACGACTAAAATGTTTTCCATCTTGATTACATCAAGACCATTGTCCCGAGGATTCGAACCTTAACTATACTACGATAAGACTTCCGCGTGTCTTAGCATACGTGGGTGGAGATCTTACCATAGTACTAGCAAGGCTAAAATTAGGGATTCATCATCTCTAGGATTTTTAGTGGCGTTGCAAAACTCCATCAATCTCCTCTCTCCAGCTTCTACAGGGACACCCTCCTTCTTCTCCTTGGATAAAATGGTGTGGAATGATGGAGGGAAGTGGATGGGAGGCTTAGATATGGGGGGTTATGTGGTGGAAATGGTGAAATGGAGTGGATTTGAGGTGGATATGGAGTGGAATGGAGTGGGTGGAGATTTTGGGGAGCTAGGAGGGGTTAGAAGGTAGCTAACGTCGTGCCCCAGCTGCCACCTAGATATATATAGGTGTGGGGAGGAAGCAGTAGGTCAAGTAGGGGCAAAATGGGTAAAGTAGTGAAAACTAGGTGGGTTTTGTGAATAGCACGGCCGTGGTGGGTAGGGTAGACCACGACCGTGGTGGATGGGCACAGTCATGGGAATTAAAAAGTGGAGATCACATGGAGGCATACATGGATGGCCACGACTGTGAGGGGTCACCACGGTCGTGGTGGGAACCTATGGCCATGGGCATATTGATCACCACGGCCGTTTTGGCCATATTCATCAAATTTTGGGAGTTACAGTGATTTTTTGTGCTTGGGGCATGTCCACCACGACCGTGGTGGAGTACCACGGCCATTTTGGTGTCCCTCCCATGCACTTGAGCATTGAACTTGATCATCCATGGAGGGTATTGCTTCAAAACATTCTTTGACCACTTAGGGTAGGTTGGGAATGGATTTGGCCTCATTTTGGGCTCCTCCAAGCCTGAGGAAACCCTAGATTGGACCATCTTCTTTCCATGCCATCAAGTAGTGGACAAAGTACCTATGAAACATGCAAAAAAGCCTCCATAAGTGCATTTAATAGAAATAAGCATATTGGGGGGGGAAATAACATGTAATCTAGCACGTATAGATGTGATTGAAATACAATATGACTCAAGATGAAGCTCTAAAATAGCACTGAATCACCACCCCAAACTTAAAACATACTTGTCCTCAAGTATTCTCCAACTCAATCTCTCTACAAACTTTTCACAATCAAGACATGACAAATGCAATGTAAAAGGTGATTATTGCTGAATGGGGTCAAAAAAATGACTAGGTGCATGCATTCCACCTCTCTCCTATCCTACTTTCAGAAACCAATCATGAAAAGAGCACAAAGCATATTAACTTCAAATATAGTGCATAGAATACACAAGCTATACATATTTCTGTCATGTAGCTCCAGGTAGACCGTTTCATAATGGCGTTAATCAAGGATGACTAGGAGTGTTGTTTCACCTTCATGCTTTCAACCTTATGTTTCAAATCACACCAAATGAGCCACGTGGCTGTAGAAAAGGGAAAGATGAGATAGGTTTGATGTTTCCTAGCTCATTGGGTATGAAAATGGAAGAAAGGATTGCGGTAAGATTTTAGAGTGCTATTACATAGAGAACTCATCTTTTCTTTAATTAGATGCTCTTAAACAAGAGCACCTTTTATTTTCTTTTTGCATTTTGCATTTTTTTTCTTTTTCTTCACCCTTGGAGTATTTAGGGCATATGGTGGATAGAGTGAAGTAGGGAGATGGATATGTGGCCACCCCAAACTTTTGGAGGTGGCCACGGATGATATGTGCACTTTGGCATCCTCTCATGAGGCGAGGGGGGTTGGGTTTTAGAGGAGGCAGAGAAGCAGCAGAAACAAAAGTTTTCTCCCAAAACCCAGAACAAAAGGAATCACGTCAATGTCTATATAATAGGAAAGATGGTTTGTGGATGCATACCTTGTCCTGCGGCTTGCTCGGCGACAGTACCTTGCGCCTTGTGCGGTATCCACCTCCGGTCTTGGACGGTGTCTGTGCAGCTCCTGGTCGCACTGGGACTGAAGACTCCTGGTCTCACCGGGACTGTCGGGATTGATAGTTGTCCTCCGAGCGACAGAGGTCTCCCACCTCTGCAGTCGTCCACACGGACCGCCTGGAACTCCGATCTCCTTGTCGCACAAGGAACCAGAAGGAGTCGCACCCTCCTTTCGGCGTACTAGTCGCCAACACACTCTCCTGCTACCAGTTGCAACTGCAGTTGTCTTTCCCTTGATGTGCCTCCCTTTTCGGGTAGCACTTGCTCGGGCTCTCTCGGTTACCAAAACCAGAGAGAGCGACAACTTTGCAGAGCAACCGGCTTGCACTGAGTTGTACTCTGAGAAGCCCCCAATACCCCTATATATAGGAGGGTCATGGGACAGGGTTCTCCATCCCAGGCAATGTGGTACTAAAAGCAGGAGTAGAAGGGTTCGAGATTTTCCACAAAAGCAACCAACTCACAACCTGAACCGATCATTTCACAATTGAAACGGTTGGTTGGGGACCTAAACCAGTCGGTTGACACCTCAACCGATCGGTTGGGACCCATGAACCGGTCAGTTGGTGGTCCTGATCAGTTCCCGATTGACTTTCCTTCTTTTGTTTCTAATTGGTATCGAATACCAATCCTATTTCCCAATCAAATTGGGCAAGTGAAATGAAAGGAAAATTCTCACCAATCTTACTTTCCCAACTTGCTCGGTTGCACTAGTTGAATCAGTCATTTCAACATTTGAAGCAATCGTTTCACCCTAACCATGAGCCGATCGACTCAACACTTGAGCCGACCGGTTCACCAAGCTCAGCCGACCGGTTCATCACATGAGACGATCGGTTGGGAGTATAGATTGTGAAGAATCAGTCAATTGTGATTTCAATCAATCCGATACTCCAATCAATGTGTCCAACACCTTGAACATTATGATATTGAGCTATCAATTGATTGAGTGTTTAATTGAACTACTAAACTCCTTTAGTAATCAATCTAAACATTGCTTGTGGACAAAACTCCTCTTCCAGGTTAAATCCTATGTGTGTGACCCTGCATGTCCATTTCACGTTGGCAGTGAAAGTCCATAACACTTATGACTTCACAAGCAAAGAGCGGTGCCTAGTCACACATCAGTGCTACCCAAGTGAAACAGAAAGTTAAAGAACAACTTTCAATCCTACAATCCGTGAATGGTGTTACAATGAATGTATAATTCCTTTGTCACTGATATCTAGAATGAACTTGAGGCATGGAACAGTCATCCTGTTAACATTCATTCATTTCCTTGATCTCAGAGCAGACTGGGTGAGATGTGTGGGACATCAATATCACATATTGATTCACATATGCATGAGCATGCCTTTCTCAATCCTACTCATTAAGTGGCCAAGGATATCAAACTCCCTCAGGAGGGACAAATCCCATATCTATCACTCACCCCTCAAAAGCCCCATGTGTCAAAGCCACCCAATCATCACCTTTATAACAACCCATGTTTCAGGACTACGTTTGATGATGTCAAAGTGTACCCAACAACATGTGTTGAGTGTAGTGATTTCAAGTCTAAGAATCACACTCACCACCATCACTATGAGAGCTGACTATGACTACCAAGTCATGGTTCCATGTGTCACTCTCACGGTGGGTCTGTCCGGTACCTTGTTCTCTAGATGTGCTTGGTTTGATATTACTATATCACGACTAATGAGATGCTGTCATCAACCAACACACAATCTAGTCTTCAGTGTTATTGATGTCTATGGTTATTTCCACAATAACAACTGACTAGGGACTAAACAAGAATGTATACTCTTAACATCTGTATGATCTCATCATTTAGGTCCTCAACCCAAAAGCATACGTCATTGAGTAAAACAATTCTTTAGACATCTATCATGTTACACCATCATCTCAGAAATAATTTAAACATATAGATCGGAAATTGCCTTTATTATTATTCAAATCATTTACAAAGTATCCCATTACAATCATCATATGACTTGCTCTATGGGCATACATACCAACAGACTCCCACTTGCACTTAGAGCCAGTCACCAAGGAACCTCAATCCTTGTGACCTAGCATGACCAACATGCTTCTACTGAGAAAGGGCCTTAGTCAGTGGATCAGCTATGTTGTCTTCAGTTGGTACTTTGCAAATCTTCACATCTCCTCACTGTACGATATCTCGTATGAGATGGAAGCGCCGCAGTATGTGCTTGGACTGCTGATGTGATCTGGGCTCCTTATCTTGTGCAATAGCTCCATTATTGTCACAATAAAGCTCAATTGCATCACAACTACTGGGAATTACACCAAGTTCAGAAATGAACTTCCTGATCCACACAGCCTCCTTTGTTGCATGTGATGCAACAATATACTTGGCCTCTGTAGTAGAATCGAAAACTATTTTTGTTTGGAACTCTTCCATATCACATCTCCATTATTAAGGCAAAATACAAATCCTGACTGCGACTTTATCGGTTTGGAAGATTGCATCGATGTAACCCTTTACAACCAGCTCTTCCTCGCCACCGTAAACAAGAAACTGATCCTTAGTCCTTCGCAAGTACTTGAGGATGTTCTTCACAGCTATCCAGTGAGCATCCCCGGGATCTGACTTGTACCTTCTCGTCATGCTGAGAGCATACGAAACATCTGGGCGTGTGCACAACATAGCGTACATGATGGACCCGATGACTGATGCATATGGGATCCCATTCATACGCTCCCTCTCTTCACAAGATTGGGGACACTGAGATCTAGAGACGGTGACTCTATGTAGCATGGGGATGTTGCCTCTCTTTGAGTTCTCCATGCTGAACCGCTTCAGCACTTTGTCAATATACCTGCTCTGACTTAGTCCGAGAAGCCTTCTAGATCTATCTCTATAGATCTTAATTCCTAGAATGTAGGATGCTTCTCCTAATTCCTTCATTGAGAAAGTATTCCCAAGCCAAGTCTTTACCTTCTCTAAGGCTAAGACATCATTCCCCATCAAAAGTATGTCATCAACATACAATATGAGGAATGTGGTCGAGCTCCCACTAACCTTCTTGTACACACAAGGTTCATCTTCATTTTGAATAAAGCCAAACACTTTGACTTCCTCATCAAATCGAAGATTCCACTCTGAGATGCTTGCTTCAATCCATAGATTGACCTTTGTAGCTTACAGACTTTATTGGCATTCTTTGGATCTACAAAACCTCCATGCTGTGTCATGTACACATACTCATTTATATTCCCGTGAAGGAATGCGGTTTTAACATCCATCTACCAAATCTCATAGTCATAATAAGCTGCAATAGCAAGCATGATCCTGATGGACTTAATCATGGCAACTGGAGAAAAGGTTTTGTCATAGTCAACACCTTGAACTTGTCGAAATCCCTTCACAACCAATCTGCCTTTATAAGTTTGCACATTGCTATCCATGTCGGTCTTTTTCTTAAAGATCCACTGGCACCCTATGGGTTTTACCCCTTCAGATGATTCCACCAAAGTCCATACTTTGTTGGTGTACATGGATTCCATCTCGGATCTCATGGCTTCAAGCCATTTCTCAGAATCTAGTCCCTCCATAGCCTCTACGTAGGTAGTTGGATCACCATCTATGATCAACTCACCACCGTCTTGAGTCACAAGGTATCCAAACCTCTCAGGTTCAAGGCGGGTCCTACTAAATCTACGAGGTCCTTGTGTCACCTGAGGAGACTGAGATTCCACAACACCTTGTGAATCTACATTTTCCTCTGGTACATCTACCGATTCAATGTTTTCTTGTTGGGCTTGAACCTCTTCAAGCTCTATATTCCTCCCACTGCTTCCTTTGGAAATAAATTCCCTCTCTAGGAATACAACATCCCTGGCAACAAACACTTTGTTTTCAGTAGGGTGGTATAAGTAATATCCCCTTGTTTCCTTGGGATATCCAACAAAATAACATTTATTGGATTTGGGTCCAAGCTTATCAGGAAACATTTTCTTGACGTAAGCTTCACAACCCCAAATCTTCATAAAAGACAAAACGGGACGCTTCCCGTACCATATCTAATATGGTGTCTTTTGAACCGATTTAGATGGCACACAATTAAGTGTAAACACGACGGTTTCAAGAGCATAACCCCAGAAAGAAATTGGAAGATCAGCAAAACTCATCATTGATCGCACCATATCCAACAATGTGCGATTCCTTCTTTCAGACACACCGTTATGCTGAGGTGTTCCAGGCGGAGTCCATTGTGATACAATACCACAGGCTCACAGAAGGTCCTCAAACTCCTGGCTCAAGTATTCTCCACCTCGATCGGATCGAAGTGCCTTAATACTTTTACCAAGTTGGTTCTGTACTTCATTCATGAAATCCTTGAACCTTTCAAGGGTTTCTGACTTATGTTTCATCAGGTACACATAGCCATACCTACTGAAGTCATCAGTAAAGGTAATGAAGTACTGATACCCACCTCTGGCATTAGTTCTAAAAGGCCCACATACATCAGTATGTATGAGTCCTAATAGATCACTAGCTCTCTCACCTTTACCTGAAAAGGGAGTCTTGGTCATCTTGCCCAATAAACAAGATTCATATGTCTCTATTGATTCATAATCAAAAGAGTCTAGATAACCATCTTTATGGAGTCTAGAAATGCGCTTCTCATTTATGTGCCCTAGACGACAATGCCAAAGATATGTTTTGTTTGAGTCGTTGAGTTTTCTTTTTGGTGTTTACGTTGTATACATTTGTCTCCAAATCTATCAAGTATATACCATAAGACATAGGGCCACTACCATAAAAGATCCCATCTTTAGAAATGGAACAATTTCCATTCTTAATAAGAAATTCAAATCCATCCTTGTCCAAACAAGAGACGGAAATGATATTCCTATTTATGGCAGGTACATAATAGCAATTCTTCAACTCTATTATTAGCCCACTAGGTAGAGTTAACTCATAGGTTCCTATGGCACTGGCAGAAACCCTTGCCCCATTAGCAACACGTAGTTCAACCTCGCCTTTCCCTAAAGGCCTACTTCTCTTAAGATCCTTCACATTTGAACAAATGTGAGATCCGCATCCGGTATCAAGTACCCATGATGAAGAAGTAGTAAAGTTAATCTCTATCACGTATACACCAGAAGTAGAGATCTCTATCTCTGACTTCTTCTTCCATCATTCCTTCCATCCTCTCCATGTAGAAGAAATTGGTTTGGCGAGAGAACCCTTCTCTGCCTTACCCATCGTTCCATTGATCTCTATCAATGAACTTTCTTTCTTCTTCACTAACACATTTAGCGTACATAGAGTGGATTCAAAGGCTCCTGGTATATCTGGATTGTGCAGAACACTTCTCACAGTCCTCAACCAGTTATGGAATTTATTCTCAATTAATTTGCCCATTTTCAAAGATGATTCTTTTGCCATTCTATAAGAGAAAATTGCATTTTGTCAAAAACCTTTTGATTTGATTTGAATAAAATTTAACGATAGTTAATTAGGCCTTTATTTAATTACCTCTCCCACTATTTTGACTCAAATTGACATCCCTCACCATCAATTCGGAAGATTGCAGCGTACAATCTTCTAGTGGGTTAAGATCCTGAAATCCCCTGAGCCATGGACCAGCTAGGGCTGTCACCCACAACTCAAATCTCCCAGGTAGGCAACTCTTGCCAATTGCATCATATACAACTCTTGAAAGATGTCATATGCAACTCTTTGCAATGATCATCTCCATGCCTCAAGGTACTAGATCCCATCTAGATCACCTTGTTAAGTCCGACCCAAAGCCAACACGATGAACATGCACCCTGCTAGGGCAGACCCACACATTCATCCTTCACGCTTCCACGAGATAGACAGTGCACCACGCTAGGGCGTGCCCACACTTGGTCGGTCAAGCTTTTCACGTGTGTCGCATTTGGAAGGCATCTAAAACTTAATATTTAATGAGGGATTTGGTTTTTATATACATATACATATCCAATCACCACAATATATAGTAAGTATCATATACATGCTATATCCCACAAAAAACATGGAAAATGATAAAAAGCAATGATTATGGCCATCCTATTGTGATTCCTCGAGCCAAGAGGAATCATGGTCATCTAGGTCAACATCACATGCAACCTGTACAAGATGAAATCTGTGCCTTCCTTTCTGGGTTTGATCAGCTCATCTCCATGACTGCTCGACTCACCATCAAGTTGGTTGTTCGAGTGCCACCAGCCGATCGACTGGCACCTGCAGCCGATCGGTTCACCGGTCGTCGTGCATCTCATCAGGTCGCCACCCGCTCCTCTCGTTCCTCGAACCAATCGGTTCATGCCTTGAACCGATCGTCTCAGGTTGTCCACCATTCTTTGACATAACAAGAAATAAAATCTATCCTATTTACAATTGTATGGTGAAACCTTGATTTACATTCGGGGGGAGCAAAGGTAGGAAAAGAAATCTCGAATTATTTCAAGTTACATCAGGAATAGGAGAAAGCGAATCGGTGCACAGACCGAGATGCAAGCAACCACATAAAACCACACACAGATATAGGGGTTATAGGCCATAATCATGCTACACATCCACCACAAAACTCATTTAAGGGCGACCCGTATCGAGTGCATTAATATTACATATCATATATGTATATTTGGGATTTATGGATTGGACTTGCATAAAGCCAATTTGATTCACATCGTATGCAATAAATAAAGGCGACAAACCAAAATCGATCATATTGATAATCCTAAAATATAGAACAGTTGACGTGGCTTTGATACCACTTTGGGTTTTAGAGGAGGCAGAGAAGCAGCGGAAACAAAAATTTTCTCCCAAAACCCAGAACAAAAGGAATCACGTCAACGTCTATATAATAGGAAAGATGGTTTGTGGATGCATACCTTGTCCCGAGGCTTGCTCGATGACAGTACCTCACACCTTGCACGGTCTTCACCTCCGGTCTTGGACGGTGTATGTGCAGCTCCTAGTCGCACCGGGACTGAAGACTCTTGGTCTCACTGGGACTGTCGGGATTGACAGTTGTCCTCTGAGCGACAGAGGTCTCTCGCCTCTACAGTCGTCCACACGGACCGTCTGGAACTCCGATCTCCTTGTCGCATAAGGAACCGAAAGGAGTCGCACCCTCCTGTCAGCGTACTAGTCACCAACACACTCTCCTGCTACCATTTGCAACTGCAGTTGTCTTTCCCTTGCTGTGCCTCCCTTTTCGGGTAGCACTTGCTCGGGCTCTCTCGGTTACCAAAACCGGTCGGTTCACTTCTAAACTGGTCGGTTGGTGGTCCTAATCAGTTCCCAATTGACTTTCCTTCTTTTTTTTCTAATTGGTATCGAATACCAATCCTATTTCCCAATCAAATTGGGCAAGTGAAATGAAAGGAAAATTCTCACCAATCTTACTTTCCCAACTTGCTCGGTTGTACTAGTTGAATCGATCGTTTCAACATTTGAAGCAATCGTTTCACCCTGACCATGAGCCGATCGACTCAACACTTGAGCCGACCGGTTCACCAAGCTCAGCCGACCGGTTCATCACATGAGCCGATCGGTTGAGAGTACAGATTGTGCAGAATCAGTCAATTGCGATTTCAATCAATCCGATACTCCAATCAATGTGTCCAACACCTTGAACATTATGATATTGAGCTATCAATTGATTGAGTGTTTAATTGAACTACTAAACTCCTTTAGTAATCAATCTAAACATTTCTTGTGGACAAAACTCCTCTTCCAGGTTAAATCCTATGTGTGTGACCCTATAGGTCCATTTCACGTTGGCAGTGAAAGTCCATAACACTTATGACTTCACAAGAAAAGAGCAGTGCCTAGTCACACATCAGTGCTACCCAAGTGAAACAGAAAGTTGGAGAACAACTTTCAATCCTACAATCCATGAATGGTGTTACAGTGAATGTATAGTTCCTTTGTCATTGATATCCAGAATGAACTTGAGGCATGGAACAGTCATCCTGTCAACATTCATTCATTTCCTTGATCTCAGAGCAGACTGGGTGAGATGTGTGTGACATCAATATCACATATTGATTCTCATGTGCATGCATATGCCTTTCTCAATCCTACTCATCAAGTGGCCAAGGATATCAAATTCCCTGAGGAGGGACAAATCCCATATCTATCACTCACCCCTCAAAAGGCCCATGTGTCAAAGACACCCAATCATCACCTTTATAACAACCCATGTTTTAGGACTGCGTTTGATGATGTCAAAGTGTACCCAATGACATGTGTTGAGTGTAGTGATTTTAGGTCTAAGAATCACACTCACCACCATCACTGTGAGAGCTGACTGTGACTACCAAGTCATGGTTCCATGTGTCACTCTCACGGTGGGTCTGTCCGGTACCTTGTTCTCTAACAAGTACCTATGTGCTTGGTTTGATATCACTATATCATGAGTAATGATATTCTTTCATCAACCAACACACAATCTAGTCTTCAATGTTATTGATGTCTATGGTTATTTCCACAATAACAACTAACTAGGGACTAAACAAGAATGTATACTCTTAACATCCATTTGATCTCATAATTTGGGTCCTCAACCCAATTGCATACGTCATTGAGTAAAACAATTCTTTAGACATCTATCATGTTACACCATCATCTCAGAAATAGTTTAAACATATAGATCAGAAATTTCCTTTATTATTATTCAAATCATTTACAAAGTATCCCATTACAATCATTATATGACTTGCTCTATGGGCATACATACCAACCAGGGGTAAGAAGATGGTGAGTGAAAAGTCAGGGCAAAGTGGGGTCATAGGTATGATTCTCCACATAAGACATCCTGCATGAAAATTAATCCAATACTTCATCCTAGATATGACACCACATGAATGAACAAGATGAAATTGATATATCAATCAAGTGATTCCACAAACACTAAGCGTTTAAAGCTTGCTGAAATTCACAATTCAACCAAATCGATCACAAACACAAGAGAGATGATGCACATGTAAAAAGTCGAGAATTGATACCATTTAGCAATAAACAATGATAAGTCACTTGCATTTGTCCAAGGTAATCAGTTTTACTCAAAATAGTAGAGATTGGGTCAAAACACACTTTTTAGACAAGAAATCTCAAATTTGGGCAAAATTGGCCAAAATGGTGCCAAATTGCCTTTAATAACATCTAAGCCTATATTATTGAACTTAAAGTAGTAAACAAGCAAATACTAGCTATCACATGCAAGAATTACCAAAAATCTACATGATATGCAATGCATGGCCAAAAGAGCAAAAATTTGAAAATTACGCAAAAATGGCAGGAATGTAAACTACATGGCATGGAAGGATGCAAAGCATTAAAGAACATCCACACTAGATAGATGAAAAGAAATTAGAGATCATGTTAGATAGGTAATCAAAATGAGAGAATGATATAGGTGGTGCATACCGCCCTACCACCCAAACTTTTGAATCATGTTGTCCTCAGCATGAAACTAGAGCTTAGGGATAGTAGGGTGAAGATCATGGTTGGTGTAGAGTGTGAGAATGTAGGTCACCCTACTATGGCTGGTGGTCGACCCTCGCCCTGGTCATGGTAGGGGGCCATGGTCGTGGCCAATCAACTTCAACACGACCATGGTGATGGGCCACGGTCATGGCCATTCTTGCCAAAACAACCTGACATCTTCGATGAAATAAACCCCACGACTGTGGTGGATGCCCACGATCGTGGCCATGCTTCCTTGACACGGTCATGGTAGGTGGCCACGGCTGTGTCCATTCCTCCAAAACAACCTGTAACTTGGCCAAATTGAAGCAATAAAACCCACGACTGTGGAAGATGGCCACGGTCGTGCTTGGGCACTTTTGCCACGACCGTGGTCGAGCTCCACAACCGTTTTGGGGGTACTTCTTCTGTAGCATCCTCAATTTCATAGCTAATGTAAGCCTTTAATTTGGGGTTTTCTAGTAAAGGCATGCCAAGGGACGTAATGAACGTAACCATGGCTTGGTATGTAATTAAGTTCACAAAATGTGTAATACAAGCCATCTGATCACCAATACACACATAATGACTTAAATGTGTATGATTATAGTCGGTTGTGTATGAATATAAATGAATTATTCCTATGAACAATAATGTGAAAAATATATAATATGATGAGTCCAGTTCATGGCTTGAGACTTAGACCTAGTTTAGGTCTTCATGTTATGTAACTAAAGAAATATTGATCACATGTGTCATACATGAGCTTCAATTGAGAAATTATATTGATTGAAGACTTATTTTCATGATTTGGAATGCAATTAATCTCATGGACCCTTTGAAATGCTAAGGGATGGGCCATGTGCCCTAGATCCCAATTCTAGCCCTATTAGACCAATTACGTTTTACAAATAGGTCCTTGGAGTACAAATTGAGAATTAAGTATTTTTTGGTCATAATGAATGCTCAAAATATTTCTAGTAGAATAATAATTAGAACATAAGATGGTGGGAGAAATTTCATATGATTTTGATGTATATAGTGGCCTAGGTAATTAAATTAGTAATTATAATGTTTTTATTTAAAAGACATGTTTGGAGTGTTTGTACAACTAGTTTTTTCTTAAAATCTTGTTCATGTGAAGTTGATGATAATATAGTTTTTACCCCAAAATTTGAAGTCAGATCGAGCTATAGGGTGGGCTATATAAATATTTCTTTAAATATGGACTTTTATCAAAAAGAAAAAAAAAAGAAAAAGAAAAGGGGGCGACCCAATCTGAGCCGACTGGGAATACCGCAACCCCTGTTAAATAGGGTCTGAGAAGAGTCTGAAAGAAGGGGATACTTGCTCATGATTCGGAGGGTTGGAGGCTATAAAACCTCTCGATCCATGATGCTTGGTGGCGGTCGTACCCTATGCTAGGGTTATTTTGATGCGAACCAAGAGAGAAGGAGGACACGAGGAGAGGGGGTGTCACTAGAGGCGTCTATGGGGGGTTTCAGGTTGGGATCTCTGATCCCTATCCTTTCCTGGGAATTTCTGATGTTGCCCTAATTGGGAAGACCCAACCGAAGCTACCAGTGGCCTATATTCGTGCGATGGTAGCCTATGACTCGAGATCAACCTTGCCGGAGGCAACCCATGCGGCAGCGGCAGTTTGCAACCCTAAAATAGGGGTTTTTCCCCTCATCGAGTCCGTGGGTGGAGCAGGAGACGGATCAGGTGGATCCGCTCCATGAGCGTTGGCCCAGGTTGGCCAAGGCGGGTGATGTGGCGGGATGGTAGCCACTAGATCATTTTGAAAGGCCGATGTTGCTTCAACTAGGTAATTCTGATAAAATAAATATCTTTTAACCTAAGACTCCAATCAAGACAAGTAAGGTATCAATGGAAATGATTTTTAGTTCTCTATATAATAAAAATATACCAAATAAATGATTTTCGTGTTTAGGCATGCATAAATTTTATATGCTAAGAACTATATGATTTCAATGTTTTGATAATTAAAGATAGTAAACGACTTAAAAAATTGGTAAATATTTTATAGTAGGAACATTTTAATATATATAATATGATTCTAAAGCCTGATCTCTCTGATTTGAAGTTTTAGACATGATTTTTATGTAAACCCTAATAAGGGTATTTTGGATATTTCACACATTGTTTGACAATGAAACAATATGAGATTTTTACCGATACCTTAATATACAACTTTCTTACTATTCTGAAAGTTTTGATGGAGTTTCATATATAATTGGATTCGTATTTAGTTTTTGGCCTGAGTGGCGATTATTCAAGATGATTCATGAGTACTTGTGAGGCAACATGTATTTTATGTGCCTATTTTGTATGAAAATATATTATAAATATATTTTCATCTGATTTTATAAATGAGTCGGTAAGAGTAGTATATGTGAGTATGTATGGAGTTCACTCTTGGTATATGAGGTATATACTTATATACTAGTTCATATGATATTTTTGGTGTAATGAATATATTAGTATGTGTATGCTATATAATGTGTGAATCAAGTTTAATTCAATGTTTAGACATGAAACATGCTTTAAATCAGAGTTAGTCTTAGTTAAATATGATTCCTAATCTAGTCTAGGAGATTAGGATGATGGGGTTTGAGATTTAGAAACCAAGATAGGAGAATACACATGAACTTATACAATTTTGTTGATGACTAGGTATATATGTTGTGAATCAAGGAAACATGGCTACATTGAGAATATCTTCAATATAAAGGTAAGTGGTTCATGCCCATGAGTATTTATATTTTAAGCTCAATATGATTACATTAGACTTTCATGGTTTATGTGGTTCAATGCTCTAAGATTTTTAATGTAAAGGTATACAAGTATGATCTTCCTCATACTTCTATGATTACATTAGTTCATGTGCTCAAAATATGAAATAGAGATATGTTGCTCAAAATGGTTGTGACTCATGTACCAGGTTCATGAGAGAGTTAAAGAGTCATGTTTCTATCATAACTATTAGTAATGATTCATATTCACGAATAAGACTATAAGATAAGATATGCAACCAAGATTGACAACGTGGGATAAGAATGTAGTAAGATTTCAAGTAGAAACATGCCATTAAGATTTCATACATATGTAGAGATTTAAGGCTAGATTTCTTAGAATGAATAAAATCTAGAATTTAATTACAATATAAGAATATGGATTTTAGAATATTAAGACATGGTCTACATTTAGAAATAAAGGTACTTTTAGGATCACAATGTATTGTAAAAACGGAGTTCATGATGGCATTATAAGATAATGACACATTAAGTTATGATTAGGTTTGAACACAATATTTTATAAGATTTCTATTTTGATATTTAAGGTTTAATATGTAAGTTCATATGCAAAGTTTTAGGGTAACATCATATTTTATAGGAAGGATTGAATCATCTTGTCAGAATTGATATTTTTAGATATGTTGTACTTATGATACTTTCATAAGCTTGACTTAAGATACTTTGTATACTTAGTATTTTTATATTCATGTCAGATCCTTTCTCATAAGACATTAGACCCATTTATGATATAATTGGTATAATTAAGTAATTTTACCAAATAAGAGTTTTAGAATAAAGTTTACCCAGATAATGAGATACATGCTCAAATCCAACAATGAATTCAGTTTAGAACTTAAGAATAAGCGATTTAGATTCAGACTTAGACTACTCACTATGTGAGTAGCCAGATTTTGAATAACGATACATGATACGGGTCTTAGACCCAATCTCAATTATGTTGTAATATGAAATACTTATTCAAATTCCATATAGATTCAATTCAGATTTGAAAGAGCAAAGATTCAGATTTTAGATTTTAGATTCAAAACTAAGTACATGTTTAGTACTTCGTTTCAGATATGTTCAGATTTAGAGTTTAGTAAAGATAAACTTAACATAATTAATTCAAAACCTTCACATAATACATTATATAATAAGTCCTCACCAGAGAGTCCCAGGACGGTTCAGAGGGCGCACTGCGCTAGACACTGCGGGTGTCACAGAGGGCATTTATGCCAACAGAGGGTGCACTACAATAGAGGACACTTCAGTGTCAACAGAGGACACGTTGTGCCAACAGAGGGTGCACTGCACCATAGAGGACACTTCGATGTCAACAGAGGAGGACTTATTGTATAATGGTGGCCACAAATAGATAAAAATCATAAGTAAAAGATACTTAAGATTAGAGCATGTCTATAATCTCACCACGAGTGTGATGAGAGTAATTCAAATAATATATTTATGATCTAGACACTTTGGTGTAGGCCATGAGACCTAGATTATAGGTCTTTAGAAAAGATAGAATAGAAAATAAGAGTTTAAGAACTGAGAGATATAATGTTTCTATATTTAATCAGAGTTAAATGTTTGTTTCATATTTATGATGTTCAAGAATCTTTTGTAATATTTCAGTTCTATAGCAATGTATATTTTAGAATACTCATGCCACTTACTCTAATGTCTATTTTTCCCAATCCATGGCTGGGGACACGATGCCCGTAGGTTTTTGGAGCGATTGAAGAACAAAGGGACTAGCAAAGGTCTAAGAGACTTTCAAGCTTGCCTAGTTGGGTGCCATCTACCTAGATGATCCTGAGTATTGACATCTTTTTATTATGAACTTATACATAAACATGATGTAGTTTTATGTTGAAAAAAAGATAAGTATGAATCAATTTTATAGTTTTGCAAAGTGTTTCATTTACTTTTATTGCAATGGTTATCATGTTTGTGAAACTCCCATAATTATTTTTCTTCCTCTCATGTGATATAAAATTTGGGTGTTACAATATGGTATCAGAGCAATTTGGTAAATGGCCAATAGGCAACATGATTCTCATAGTCACCCTAGAGTGAAGAGGTAAGATTAGGGTTTAGGGATAAATTCCATAAGAAGAATACCATAACCTAGAGTGATTATGGGTCTTAACCTTAGAATGGATAGATATCTTAGAGGTAGAAGTCATCCTTGTTTAGATCTAAATTAGAAACCTAAACCTAGCTAATGAGGTTTCTTCTCCATTCTCAGTGGTTATGGCCAACCAATTGAGAATTGAAAAGGAATTTCATAAGCACTAGAATTTTATGCACCTCTCCTTTATTACTAGCCCATGTGGTATGGGACACATGTGTTAGTGGGTTAGTGAGGGATAGCATGTCAGGATCTCACATCTCTGGGTATGTGCTTGATCACCACATCTAGAAATGTAGGAGGTACCTGGAAGACCTAAGATTAGACAGTCAATTACACCTAATGTTTGAAATTTATGACAAGGTTGAGTCAGATGCCCTAAGTGTAGAGACTAGTTTAACTTCATAGACATTAAGTATGAGTTGAGTAGTAGACCAAGGTAACAAATAATGCTTACATAATCATTTAGTGAAATACATTACATATCTCTTTTCATGCAAAAGTTTGAACATAAGTGTGCCTTACAATAAATTAAGAGGTAAGCAGAACCCTAAGGTGGGTAGTAGCCTAGAGAAATTTCGAGGAAGAAATTTATTTCAAGGCAGGTAGAATTGTAACATCCTCAATTTCATAGATAATGTAAGCCTTTAATGTGGGGTTTTCTATTAAAGGCATGCCAAGGGACGTAATGAACTTAACCATGGCTAGGTATGTAATTAACTTCACAAAATGTGTAATACAAGCCATCTGATCAACTAATACACACATAATGACTTAAATGTGTATGGTTATAGTTGGTTGTATATGAATATAAATGAATTATTCCTATGAACAATAATGTGACAAATATATAATATGGTGAGTCCAGTTCATGACTTGAGCCTTAGACCTAGTTTAGGTCTTCATGTTATGTAACTAGAGAAACATTGATCACATGTGTCATACATGAGCTTCAATTGAGAAATTATATTGATTGAAGACTTAGTTTCATGATTGGGAATACAATTAAGCTCATGGACCCTTTGAAATACTAAGGGATGGGCCATGTGCCCTTGATCCCAATTCCAGTCCTATTAGACCAATTAAGTTTTACCAATAGGTCCTTGGAGTACAAATTGAGAATTAAGTATTTCGTGGTCATAATGAATGCTCAAAATATTTTTAATAGAATAATAATTAGAAGATAAGATGGTGGGAGAAATTTCATATGATTTTGATGTATATAGTGGCCTAGGTAATTAAATTAGTAATTATAATGTTTTTATTTAAAAGACATGTTTGGAGTGTTTGTACAACTAGTTTTTACTTAAAATCTTGTTCATGTGAAGTTGATGATCCTATAGTATTTACCCCAAAATTTGAAGCTAGACCGAGCTATGGGGTGGGCTGTATAAATATTTCTTTGATATGGACTTTTATCAAAAAGAAGAAAAGGGGGCGACCCAGTCTTTGCCGACTGGGAATGTCGCAACCCCTATTTAACAAAGTCCAAGCATATTCTGGAAGAAGGGGATACTTGGCCGTAATTCAGAGGGTTAGAGGCTATAAAACCTCTTGATCCATGATGCTTGGTGGTGGCTGTACCCTATGATAGGGTTATTTTGATGCGAACCAAGAGAGAAGGAGGACACAAGGAGAGGGGGCGTCACTGGCGGCAGCTATGGGGGGTTTCAGGTTGGGATCTCTGATCCCTATCCTATCCTGGGAATTTCTGATGCCGCCGTAATCGGGAAGACCCAACCGAAGGTATTGGTGGCCTATATTCGTGCGGTGGTGGTCTATGATTCAAGATCAACATCGTGGGAGGCAAACCAGGTGGTAGCGGCAGTTTGCAACCTTGAAATAGGGGTTTTCCCCTCATCAAGTCTGTGGGTGGAGTAGGAGACAGATCAGGTGGATCCACTTTGTGAGTTTTGGCCCAGGTTGGCCAAGGTGGGTGATGTGGCGGGATGGTAGCCACTGGATCATTTTGAATGGTCGACGTTGCTTCAACAAGGTAATTCTTATAAAATACATATCTTTTAACCTAAGACTACAATCAAGACAAATAAGGTATCAATGGAAATGATTTTTAGTTCTTTATGTACTAAAAATATACCAAGTAGATGATTTTTGTGCTTAGGCATGCATAAATTTTATATGCTAAGAACTATATGATTTCAATGTTTTGATAATTAAAGATAGTAAACGACTTTAAAAATTGGTAAATATTTTATAGTAGGAACATTTTAATATATGTAATATGATTCTAAAGCCAGATCTCTCTGATTTGAAGTTTTATACATGATTTTTATGTAAACCCTAATAAGGGTATTTTGGATATTTCACACATTGATTGACAATGAAACAATCTGAGATTTGTACCCATACCTTAATATACAACGTTCTAACTGTTCTGAAAGTTTTGATGGAACTTCATATATAATTGGATTTGTATTTAGTTTTTGGCCTAAGTGGTGATTATTCAAGATGATTGATGAGTATTTATGAGGCAACATGTATTTTATGTGCCTATTTACTATGGAAAATTATTATAATTATATTTTCATCTGATTTAATAAATGAGTCAGTAAGAGTAGTATATGTGAGTATGTATGGAGTTTACTTTGGTATATGAGGTATATACTTATATACTAGTGCATATGATATTTTTGGTGTAATGAATATATTAGTATGTGTATGCTATATAATGTGTGAATCAAGTTTAATTCAATGTTTAGATATGAAACATGCTTTAAATCAGAGTTAGTCTTAGTTAAATATGATTCCTAATTCAGTCTAGGAGACTAGGATGATGGGGTTTGAGATTTAGAAACCAAGATAGGAGAGTACACATCAACTTATACAATTTTGTTGATGAATAGGTATATATGTTGTGAATCAAGGAAACATGGATACATTGAGAACATCTTCAATATAAAGGTAAGTGGTTCATGCCCATGAGTATTTATATTTTAAGCTTTATGTTTACGTTAGGCTTTCATGATTTATGTGGTTCAATGCTCTAAGATTTTTAATGTAAAGGTATACACGTATGATCCTCCTCATACTTCTATGATTACATAAGTTCATGTGCTCAAAATATCAAATAGAGATATGTTGCTCAAAATGGTTGTGACTCATGTACCAGGTCCATGATAGAGTTAAAGAGTCATGTTTCTATAAGAACTATTAGTAATGATTTGTATTGACGAATAAGACTACAAGATAAGATATGCAACCAAGATTGACAACGTGGGATAAGAATGTAGTAAGATTTCAAGTAGAAACATGCCATTAAGATTTCATACATATGTAGAGATTTAAGACTAGATTCCTTAGAATGAATAATATCTAGAATTTAATTACAATATAAGAATATGAATTTTAGAATATTAAGACATGGTCTACTTTTAGAAATAAAGGTACTTTTAGGATTACAATGTATTGTAAAAAATGGAGTTCATGATGGCATTATAAGATAATGACACATTAAGTTATGATTAGGTTGGAATACAATATTTTATAAGATTTCTATTTTGATATTTAAGGTTTAATATGTAAGTTCATATGTTATAAGATTTCTATTTTGATATTTAAGGTTTAATATGTAAGTTCATATGCAAAGTTTTAGGGTAACATCAAATTTTATAAGAAGGATTGAACCAACTTGTCAGAATTGATATTTTTAGATATGTTGTTCTTATGATACTTTCATAAGCTTGACTTAAGATACTTTGTATACTTAATATTTTTATATTCATGTCAGATCCTTTCTCATAAGACATTAGACTCATTTATGGTATAATTGGTATAATGAAGTAATCTTACCAAATAAGAGTTTTAGAATAAAGTTTACCCAGATAATGACATACATGCTCAAATCCAGCAATGAATTCAGTTTAGAACTTAAGAATAAGAGATTTAGATTCAGACTTAGACTACTCACTGTGTGAGTAGCCAGATTTTGAATAAAGATCATGATATGGGTTATAGACCCAATCACAATTATGTTGTAATTTGAAATACATATTCAAATTCCATATAGATACAATTCAAATTTGAAAGAGCAAAGATTCAGATTTTAGATTTTTGATTCAAAACTAAGTACATGTTTAGTACTCAGTTTCAGATACGTTCCGATTTAGAGTTTAGTAAAGATAGACTTAAGATAATTAATTCAAAACCTTCACATAATACATTATATAATAAATTCTCACCAGAGAGTCTTGGTACGATTTAGAGGGCGCACTGTGCCAGACACTACGGGTGTCACAGAGGGCATTTATGCCAACAGAGGGTGCACTACACCATAGAGGACACTTCGGTATCAACAGAGGGAACATTGTGCCAACAGAGGGTGCACTGCACCATAGAGGACACTTTGGTCAATAGAGGAGGACTTATTGTATAATGGTGGCCACAAACAGATAAAAATCATAAGTAAAAGATACTTAAGATTAGAGCATGCCTATAATCTCATCACGAGTGTGATGAGAGTAATTTAAATAATATATTTATGATCCAGACACTTTGGTGTAGGCCATGATACCTAGATTGTAGGTCTTCAGAAAAGATAGAATAGAAAATAAGAGTTTAAGAAATGAGAGATAATATGTTTCTAGATTTAATCAGAGTTGAATGTTTGTTTCATATTTATGATGTTCAAGAATCTTTTGCAATATTTTAGTTCTATAACAATGTATATTTTAGAATACTCATGTCACTTACTCTAACGTCTATTTTTCCAATGCATGGATGGGGACATGATGTTCGTAGGTTTTTGGAGTGATTGAAGAACAAAGGGACTAGCAAAGGCCTAAGAGACTTTCAAGCTTGCCTAGTGGGGTGCCATCTACCTAGATGATCCTGAGTATTGACATCTTTTTATTATGAACTTATACATAAACATGATGTAGTTTTATGTTGACAAAAAGATATGTATGAATCAGTTTTATAGTTTTGCAAAGTGTTTCATTTACTTTTATTGCATTGGTTATCATGTTTGTGACACTCCCATAATTTGTTTTTCTTCCGCTCATGTGATATAAAATTCTGGGTGTTACACCTTCAATTTTCTCAATTCAAAAACATGAACTCCATTTTTATTTGTTATTCGACCGCAAATCTCCCTTAATGACCATGATTCACTTCTATACCTTCTCTCTCTAGTGTCTATCACCTACCATATCATCAAAACTCAAAGAAAGCTATTAAACACAAGTGTGTGTGTGTTTTCTTGGAAAGTGTAATACAAAAAGCAAAAGTATCAAAACTGAGAGGTTGGGAAAAAAATCCCAAACCTAGGTGGGTTGCCTCCCACAAGCACTGAGTTTCTTGCCTTCAGCTTAGCTTCTTGGCGATTCTTCAGTCATTCATCTATTTGGAACCCTCATGTGTCCGTTCTTGCAAAACATGTATCCTTCATTTGCACTCAATCTGTTTTCCTCATCCCTTTCATCACCATAATCATCACCAATTTCTTCACCTGGTCGTCCTCTCAAATGCCCATTTGGACTTGTGAAGTGATCATGTCCAATATCCTTATCTCGGACTCGCCGAGTTGGGGTCTTGTACTGTTGATGTTGATCTTCATGCCCATGAATGAGACTGTCATAGTGCCATTGTGTGCATGAATGTTAGCATCAGTTGTAGATAAGAATGACCTTCCCAAGATGATGGGAATCTTCCTATCCTCCGGCTCCATATCAAGTACAATGAAATCTTCCAGGAACACCGCGCCTTTCTCTTTGTCTATCATCACCAAGCCATCATCCACTCTACCCCTGGGCACTTTTATGGATCTATCTGCCAACTGGAGAGTGCAATGTGCCAACTTCAACTTGCCTAGGCCCAGCTCCACATAGACATTGTATGGCATCAAATTCACACTAGATCCCAAATCAAGTAAGGACCTGTTTATGTGATGTCCCCCTATGTAACTAGGTATGAGTGGGGCTCCTGTGTCTTTTCTTTTCACAGGAAGGGAATGTTGTATGATGGAGCTCACTTGTTTAGTCAATCTCACCTTCTTTGGAATCCTCCCCGCCGACCTTCTTTTCACAGTGCATAGGTATTTGAGACACTTGGCATATGATGCAATTTATTTGATTGCATCCAAGAGAGGAATGTTGACCTTCACTTGTCAGAAGACCTCAAGAATGTCCATATTGTGCTTTTGTCTTCTTTTCACACCCGAGGGCTCATCTAGTGCTTCGGGAAATGGTGGCTCACTAGCTATTAGCCCACTTGACTCAACATCATCTTCCTGTGGTGTCACATGAGGTGGAGCACTAGGACTCCCAATATCAACATGGGGTGGCAAATGATCATCTTCGGCAATCTCAATCACAACATCACCACTTGACTACTTTTGCTTTGCTTTGTCACTCTTTCTTTGACTTGTAGGCTGCTCAAGTGTTTTCCCACTCCTTATAACTATCACAACACTACCTTGCTCATGATGGGGAGGGGGAGCATGTTGTGGTTGTGGAGGAGGTGGGGGTGACACTTGGGGTTGAAATGGAGGTGGAGAAGAGAATTGAGGTGGAGGAGAGAATTGGGGTTGGAAGGTGAAATTTTGGGAAAATTGAGGTGGTGAAAGTGGTGGGGGAGTGTAAGGCTTAGGATAGCCTTGAAAATGGTAGATGGGATGCACTTGCATGGGAGGTAGATTGTAGAAAATTTGAGAAGAGGGCATGGGCCCACTTGCTTTATTGTAACTCAAGATGGATTTTGAAGCTAGTTTTCCTTCTTGAAGAGCAAGTGTGGAAGAGAGCTTCTCTATCTTTTCCTCAAGCCTTGAAACATCTTTTTGGACATAATCAAAGATTTTCAATCTAGAGAGAACCTCTTCCTCAAACCTTGAGTTGTAGGTGGGACTTTGTGGTTCCTGGTAGCTATAGGAGTGAGGTTTCTTCTTTTTTTCACCATAGAACTCAATAGAATTGACCGGGTGGCAAGGAGCATTTGTCACCTGGTTCTTCATGAAGCTCACCATGTCACCAAGAATCTTCATCACTTGCAGGCTTGAGTCATCATGAGTAGGGGGTGTCACACCAAATGCATACCCTATTTCATTCATCATGCTAGAAGCTCGAATTCTTGATCCTTCAGCCAACTGCTCAAACAAAGGCCATATCTCCTCAGGTGGCCTAGCCATGAAAACTCCTCCACAAGATGAGTCCACTGTGTCTTGGTCCTTTAGAGACAATCCAGAGTACAATGATTGAACTAGATGCCATAAAGGGATCTCATGGTGCAGGCACTCTCTCAGCAGCTTCTTAAATCTCTCCCATGCATTATGAAACTGCTCATTGCCCATTTAGCTAAAACTTGTCACGGCACGCCGCATTTGTGTCAACCTTGCTATAGAGTAGAATTGCCTCAAGAAGGCATTCTTCATTGTTTCCCAACTCATGATGTCCCTTCTTGAGTCATACCAATCTTTAGCTCTATCTTTGAGGGAGAAAGAGAACAAGGTCAACCGTATTGTATCATCACTAGTTGTCGACATCCTGAAGGTGGAACATACTTCAAGAAAGGAGTCCAAGTGCTTGTAGGGGTTCTCACTCTCTAAGCCATAGAAGATGAGAAGGAGCCCAAGAAGACCTGGAGGAATAGAGAATTGCTCCCCTGGCATTTGATCAACCCTACTAGAAATTGGCAATTTGTAGTTGCTAGGCATGAAGTAGTCCTGAAGCGGCTTGTGGGGTGCATTTTGGCCTTCCATCTTATTTCCTCCCGAATGGCTTGTCACATGCACAAAGCACAACCAAACAAAAGAAAGCAAGTTAGGAAACCAATATACACAAAGAATGCAAAGAAAAATGAATAAAGAATAGCAATGATGAGGGCAGTAGGAAAAGTCAAAGAAAAACTAACTAGCTAGGCCGAGCGCCTCTAGTCCCCGGCAACGATGCCAGAAAGCTTGGTGCGCTCCCGCCAATGGTGTTACACACTACTCAATTTGTAGTTGTGAATAGATGCAACCCCGCAGACAGAAGTGCACGTGTGGATTCACTTTCGATATTTATAAACCTAACTAACACACCTACTTCTACTAAAATAGCTACACCCGCAAGAGCACGGGGTCGTGTCATAGTATAGGAAGGTGGCAAGTATAGGGTCGATCCACGGGGAAAAGAGGGGGTACTAGATCTAGGTTAGTTTTGTTGGGTTCCTACTGTGGAGACTAGGGTTAATGGTTTAAAGGTGATTTTGATTGTTAAACTACTATGAACAAATGAGGAATTAAAGGCAAGAATGAAGTCTAAGTTAACCTAGACTAGATTAAGGCTAAACAAGCTCGGAAAGACTAAGCTAGGTGTGAAAAGGAAAATTACACTAAGACTGGTAAGAAGAGAAATTAGAGAACTAAACTAGCATGAACAAGACAAGAGCAAAGCAAGAAGCTAACTAAGCAAGGAAAAAGCCAACTAAGCTAAGCAAGCACAAAACTAGGGTTTTAAGCAGTAAAGAGAGGTATGGGTTGTTTAGGGGTATGAACTTATCATTTAAGTTGGGGGTGACATATGAGCATTATGATTCCATTTAGATTATCCAAACCAAACAACAAGTTATAGTCTAATGAATTAACCTAAGCTACTAACTGGTCATGGATATGCTAGGTTGTGTATAGGGGAACTAGTCCCTAACACCCCTACCCCCCTTATGAGGATTAATTGGGTTAGGGGTTAGGTTCAATTTAATTAGAGTCTAATAAAGTCTAGGTTTCTAGATTAGGCATTCCTAGGGCAATTAGGGGCTAAGGGTAGTAATGGGGAGGTGAAATTAGGGTTTTGGGCCCCAATTCCCCCACATTCTAGCCTTGAGAAGGCTCCAAGCTAATTGCACTAGAATCATCTAATCTAGCTACTTAGATCTCTCACTTATGTTTAGGGAGATTTATTAGGATGTAGGAATATGGGAGGCATCCTAGGGATCTAAGCATTGGACCTAGGAGCAAATCCCAAAATTCACACATACAAGCAATTTGCCTAAATTCTTAGGTGATTTCACACACAAACCAACAAGCAATTCATGGAGAATGAGATACAAATAGAATATAATCATTAACAAATAGAATTACAAAGTTTACATGTCATTTCCCCCAACATGGTATCAAAGTAACATAATTTTCCCCAAACAGCCCACCCTAGGGGCCTAGCTACTCATAGACATGAAAAATACAAAAAGAAAGGAGAAAGAGGTAGAAGTGGCCATGGAGCTTGGTGTAGACGAGGGATCTCCTCTCTCCAGCTACTGTAGAGACGTCCTCCTTATTCTCCTTGGATGAAATGGTGTGGAATGATGGAGGGAAGTGGATGGGAGGCTTAGATATGGGGGGTTATGTGGTGGAAATGGTGAAATGGAGTGGATTTGAGGTGGATATGGAGTAGAATGCAGTGGGTGGCGATTTTGGGGAGCTAGGAGGGGGTAGAAGGTAGATAACCTCGTGCCCCATCCGCCACCTAGATATATATAGGTGTGGGGAGGAAGCACTAGGTCAAGTAGGGGGGAAATGGGTAAAGTAGTGAAAACTAGGTGGGTTTTGTGAGTAGCACGACCGTGGTGGGTCACCACGGCCGTGTTGGGTAGGGTAGACCATGGCCATGGTGGATGGGCACAATCATGAGAATTAAAAAGTGGAGATCATAGGGAGGTGTACATGGATGGCCATGGCCGTGGGGTTCACCACGGTCATGGTGGGAACCTATGGCCACGGGCATATTGATCACCACAACTGTTTTAGCCATATTCATCAAATTCTGGGAGTTACAGTGATTTTTTGTGCTTGGGGCATGTACACCACAACCGTGGTGGAGTACCACGTCCGTTTTGGTATCCCTCCCATGCACTTGAGCATTGAAATTGATCATCCATGGAGGGTATTGCTTCAAAACATTCTTTGACCACTTGGGGTAGGTTGGGAGTGGTTTTGGCCTCATTTTGGGCTCCTCCAAGCCTGAGGAAGCCCTAGATTGGACCAACTTCTTTCCATGCCATCAAATAGTGGATAAAGTACCTATGAAACATGCAAGAAAGCCTCCATAAGTGCATTTGATAGAAATAAGCATATTGGGGGAAATAACATGTAATCTAGCAAGTATAGATGTGATTGAAATGCAATATGACACAAGATGAAGCCCTAAAATAGGGCTGAATTAGAACTCATACTAGGACTTTGCATATCGAGGATAGATTGGGATGGTAATGTTTTCCTCTACAATTTTTCCTCTTTATAAGTTAGTTGTGACTTTTCCTTTATGTAATTCCACTTGTATGGTTAGTAAAAATCTAAAATTGTGATAGTGGAATAGTCTAACCAGTGCTATATAAATATGTTGATCGATGTGTTGTACATTTTTAAAATGAAAAATACCCCCTTTGATAATAATTTTGAGTGTTTTTGGATTTACACAGATTTATACCTTGATAAGTAATCAGTAGATCCCCTACCGGGTCCCACTCATGACAAACATGGTATCCGATTCATAACAGTCAATTAATATGACTATTTCAAGTTATTTGCTTTATTTTACGACGCATGCCTTGTACATGTGGTTAGACGACCCTATAGAGAGTGATGTCTATTATTACCATGAGTTACGAGAAACCAATTAGTGTCTTATTTCCTTCTTGAATTGGTCTCTCATGTTCTCCAAATTGATAATGTGGCAAATACTCAATCTCCACTAACCATGGATACCCTTTCCTTTACTTTGGTGGTGAATGATTTTCCCTAAGAAAGAAAGTATTTATTTAGTTATACGTCCTATCTAATGCCATAAAGGAAAAGTTTTTTCAACCACTAAATATTTAATGCCATCTTGAACACTCCTAGATAACATAAGCACTAGTTCATATCCTAACCCTCTTCTTGCATGCCTCTTAAATATACTCCCAACTATGAATTCTTTGACACTGAGCATGCCTACACTAACAATCATTGAATCTTAGCTTAATACGTAGGTTGATGATTCCCCTTTAACCAAATGTTGATCTAAATTGACTCCATTATGGAAAGGGAAGATTTATAATCAACCAAGAAATACTTTAGTATAGTATTGCTCAACCAACCACCTATGATGGTTGGGCATCCATGTGATTCCTAGACTTCTCATGATGAGATTATATATCCCAATATGGATAAGTTTGACTAGGATGACCTATGTACAGTAGATGGTGCACCAAATAAGGATTTTGGAGAAGTGGATAACCAGTACTATGAAACCCTATCCCATTCCTCTATTTTATAAGTTATATATTATTTTGCTATGCCATTCTAGATTCATGAAGAATTAAACCTTCTTGGTGCAACGAGTGATGATAAAATGGTTAATGTAGAGCTTGTGTGGGGAAAATGGTTGACTTAGTTCTCACATTGATCTCAACACCATTTATAGTTTTACATAGCAAACGTTTCTCTATTTTAATTATAGTAGTGTTTGTACAATATGAAAACTTATGCAGATTTTATTATTGACTTCTTAATCCAAGTCGCACTTGATGAAGTATGAAATAGTGATGCAGCCCTATTTTAGGTCTTCATCTTGTGTCATATTGTGCTTTATGTACATCCAAACATGTTAGATTGCAATCATATTCCCCAAATTTGGAATTCAAAGTCAAATATGCTTATGTATCCTTTTGTATGTTTTTCAAGGCACTTATGCATGTTTTGATGTGAGGAAGGAGATGAAGGAGTCCTTTGGGTCCCTGAGCTCAAGGAGCATCTCCCAATATTCCCCGAGCTATTTATGGATGCACAAGAATCAACCCAGACCAAGAAGAGAGGAACTAAAGATTTTCCAAGTTCAGAAATAGCAGCTAGAAGCCCAGCACAGTTGTGGGCATCCACAACGATCGTGGGAATTGAAGCCAAGAATCATAGGGATGTCAATACTTTTGCACTGAAAGTACCACGACCATGGCCAACTGAAGACATCACAGTCTTGGCCTCTAGCCACGACCGTGGGAGTTAATTCCTCAAGTTGGCCAAGATCACAGTAACTTCCACCACTTTACACCTGAATGACCACGGTCGTGGCCATCCACCACGATCGTGGTCATGGTGAGATGAAGACAAAATGGCCTCCAAGGACATTATGACTGTGGCTTAACCTACCCATCATGGTAGTGCTACCCAGCACACCCATGCCACATACCCTTCACCATGGCCATGGCACCCTGCCACAGCCGTGCCACCTCACTTAGCCAAATCTACCTGAAACCTCCTCCACCATGACTATGTCCCCAACCCACGACCATGCCACCTAACCCTTGCCATGGTTGCGGCCATCCACCACGGTCGTGTTGATCACTTAACCCTACTATTTTTCTACATGACTTTTCCTATTCTACCCCTACTTACCCTAGTGCTTCCCCACCACCTAAATATACATAGGTTGCGGCTGGAGCATGAAGGTTACACTCCCCCAGCTGTAATTAATCCTCCTCACCCTCTCTTGAGCATTCATTGCATTTCCTTTGCATTAATGCTCCACACCCATCATTTCCACCTCATTTCAACCATAGATACCTAGTTTTCTAGGTTTTCTAGCATAACCCCCTCCATTTTTGTCACGGAACCATTCTTACCCCAATCCCAATTCAAAGGGTTTTAGAAAAGTTCAAGGTGTTGACTATAATGAAAAATTTTCTCCAGTTGTCATGGTTAAGTCTATCAGGATCATGCCTTCCATTGTAGCTTATTATGAATATGAGTTAGACATGATCATTAGAATCGGGAACTAGGGTTTCCCAAAGATTGAACTCAAATTAGAGTCATTAATTAAAACATTATGAGCAAGAGATCAAAACTATGGATAACGATGTGATTCACAAGGAATTAGACTATGCAAGTATTTTTAATGCATCCATTGAATTTTTCAGATCAAAATGGACTACTTGTTCATCATTTTTGGAACAGGAATATATTTTCTACGATTAAAGCAAGATCTAGCATTTAAGTGAATTTCTGAGAAGAGAGGGGTATAATACCTCATTTGTGAAAAACCAGGGCTGTTGGATGCGCAAGCAATGGCCCAAATCTAGAAAAATAGTCCTTGCGACTTGCTAGATCATAGGGTCAGTCCAAGCTTGGTTTACGGGTTCAATCCCTTTGATTTCTCAGTTCAAGCACTAGTTAGTTGCACCCCTCGGACTGGGGTTTCTTTTCTGGGTCGGTCAGTTCAAGATTGTTGAGCCAGTGGTTTGGCACCCGACTCTCATCTGTAGACTCCCGCACAAGCCCAGGAGTAGGGAAGAGGGCTCGTCGGTGCAAGGGGGATTGGGGGTAAGAGAAAGCAAGGGAGGCGGCTGAGTTGTCGTCTAGGTGTGTTTTTCCCTTGAGAAATCAATGGAGGCGGCAGATTGAGGCAAGGAGGCCAGGAGGGTAAAAGCCCAAAAAAGCACTGGTGGCAGGATTGCTTGGAGCAGCAGGTGTTCGATGAGCGAAAACAGAGCATTTGAGGATGAGATGGTGTGTGAGTCTGAGCTCTGAGCAGGGTGCACTTGTTGCGGACCTTGGGGGTCCTTTTATAGTGGTAGGGGTTAGGTGTTAGGGAAAAGAGAGATCTAACACTTAGCCATAGCCACCAGAGTGAGAAGGCTAGCTAAGGGATACATTTTGGTGGTGTAGTGGTGTATGAAAGCTAGCCAAAATAGGGTTTGGTGAGTGTGAAATTGCAAGGGGAACGTTTTGGCTCATTTAGATTTTTGAAACAGAGTCAAGAGCTGGAGATTGGCCATTAAGGCCGACTTGTCTCCTCCCTACAATCAACAGGTGGTAGAAGACAGACCCACGACCATTGGATTAGGGCCCTAATCCGCGGGTCTCAGATCTGAGGGTTGGGGTTCGCCCCCTCCTTTTGTAATGGATCGGTGAAGTGGAAAGCCCATAAAAAGGGCAAATAAAGGCATTTTACATGCATTATCTTCAAAAATTTGTAGACAACTATAGAAATGTCCAAATCAGCTGAAATTTGGACCATAGCTTCACAAAAATGTGGAGAATATCTAGAAAATGTTTGAGAACTAAAAGATGAATTTTGATAGATCAGTTTGCTTCTTTGGACAAAGTGATGCTTGAATATAATTTGTGGTGTTATAATGTGTATAAAATTCACATTAATCACCATATTTTGTATTTAAGTCTCAACATTGATTATGAAGCCAAGAATGATTTGGCATAATGAGTGAGCATAAGGAGGGTGAAATTGGAATTAGTTCATATAAAGATAAATTTCACTTTATTACAATTTTCATGCCCATCATCCACCTTGGAGGAGGAAGGTCACCCTACAGTAGCTAGGAGGTGAAGAAGGAGGATCTACTTCGAGCTCCATGGAGTCCCATCCCTTTCTTCTCAGTTATTTTTCCTTTTCTTTGATTATGTCTATCTAAGTCCCTAGTGGTGGGTTGTTTGGGGTAAAAATGTGACTTTGATACCATGTTGGGGGAGAATAATTTGTAATGAAAATAATTTCATTCTATGATGATTACCTTTGCTTCTATCTCATTTCCCATTATCTTGCATGTGATATTTTCTCTTAAACTTAAATTGCTTGCTTTCTGATGTTTGATGACAATTAGCTTCTAGGATGAATTGGACTGTATGTAGCAATCTTAGGAATGGCTCCTAGGTCCAATTAGTCGATCCCTAGCTAGCTCCCTTTGTTCCTACATACATATGCCTCCTTCTACAAGTGAGTGTAAGATCTAAGTGACTAGTGTAAGTGTGATTAGTGAAATTTCCTAGAGCTTTCAAAAGGATAGATGTCTAGTAGCATGAGGTGAAAAACCCTCATCTCTACTCCCATTCCTACCCTTGTCTCTCAATTACCCTAATATCACTTACCCTATAAACCTACACTTGACAAGTCCTACTAGAATTACACCTAACCCTAGTTCTCTAACTAGTAGTATAGTGTCAATTATAATAGCACTTGCCTTGTTGTTTGGTTTGGTAATCTAGATTGAATTGTGATAATTACATGCCATGTTGACACCCCCAACTAATATCAAATCACATTCCCAAACGGCCCACGTATCTAATCCATTGCTTGAAACCACCTTAACCTTCTTGCTTGTTAATGTTAGTGTAGCTTAATTGGCTTTGTTTCTTTTATCTAATTACTTAGTCTTGCTAGTTAGGGTTAATCTAGATCCTTACTTGCTTCAGTGGTTAGGTCAATTCTTAGTTGATAATTGATTTTCTAGAGTAGAGTAGATCATCTTGTTCTTTCTTAGTTTATTTCTTAATCTAGCTTCTTAGGTCCAACTTGCTTAGGATAACCTAGTTTTTGGTAATCTAGTTTGCATATTTCCTTTACTTGCTTGTTGCATAGTGTAATTCAAACCAAAACCCCTTTTTAAACCCTTCAAACCTAGTCTCCTCTTTAGGAACATAGACAACACCAACTAATCTCTAGTGCCCCCTCTATCCCTATGGTTTGACCCCCTATACTTGCCTCTCACCTATACTATAACATGACCACGCGTGCTTGTGGGATCTTATTTTAGTGTTGTGAGTGAACCTAATAAGGGGAATCTAATAAATATCAAAAGACCACACGTGCATGCAAAACCACACCAAGCTTTCTAGCTCCGTTGTTGGGGATAGAGGCGCTCGCCTTATCTAGTTAGTGTAGCTTAGCCTTTCCTATTGCCCTCATCATTGATATTCTTTATTCTTTGTTCACTTTTGCATATTGCCATTCTGACTTGGTGTTGTTTGTTTATGTATTGTCTAGGTGATAGGTGTGCATGCGCCATAGGTGTTATACTTGTATCAACTTGGTGTTGTACGACCCCGAGATAGGTAGGAGGAGATGCCAAAGTTGCTGCAAGCAACACCAAGCGACCAACATGGTAGAAAACGACCCTCATGGAAATTCTAAATAGCCGCCTCAACCCACCACCCCTTCTACGAGTATTTCACCCTGGGGAACTACAATTCTCCCATTGCCACCCTTGTTGAACAAATCCTGGGTCAACAGTTCTCCATTCCACCCACACTCCTTGGACTCCTCCCTACCTACTATGGGATGGAGAATGAAAATCCCTACCATCATATTGATGCCTTCCTTGAGACTTGTTCCACCTTCTGCACACCCGCTACCACCGATGACTCCATCCGGAGGACACTTTTCCCTTTATCTCTAAAGGAAAAGGCTAAAGAATGGTACATTTCAAAGTCGGACCTGGTGACTTGGAATGCGGTCAAAAATGAGTTTCTCAAGAAGTTGTTTTGCAATTGCCAAGCTAACTCACATGAGAAGATGTATCACCACCTTTTCCCAAAAGGAAAAAGAACCTTTCCACGAGGCATGGGAAAGGTTCCAAAAACTCCTTCACGACTGCCCCCATCTTGAGGTACCATTGTGGTATCTAGTCCAAGCCTTCTACACCACGCTTCAAGAGTTAAGGAAGAACAATTTGACTCATCATGTGGAGGCACGTTCATGGTGAAGCCACCTGAGGAGCTGTGGCCATTGTTTGAACACCTTGCTGAAAATTCCCACCATTGAGTTTCTACTAAAGGGGAACAATGCATCTATAACTAAGTCCCTCCACCTCCTCTTATAGCTCCACCCTACACAACTACCATCCATGATATGATGAAGATGATGACAGACATGATGAATATGATGAAGAGCCAAGCTGGTGGGTCTTCTAGTCAATCCACCATGGTGGTTGAAGCTGAAGAAGAGGAAGTTTATGCTTTGCACTCTTTTGGCAACCTGAACAATCAAGGTCCTATGTCTAACACTTACACTCCCGAGTGGAGAAACCATCCTAATTTTTCATGGAAACAACAAAATGAAGATGGTCAAGGATAAGGGCAGCCAAGGCCAATATATAGCTCCAAATTTGAAGATGAAGTGCTTAGAAGATTGAGAAGTTTGGATGAGGTAAAGAAAGATGTATCCTCTCATGGGTAGTGCATTAGCCATCTTGAAAAAAGATTGGACCAAACATCTCTTTCACTTTCTAGGAGGGAGGAAGGAAGGCTCCGAACCCAACAAATGCCAAATCCAAACAATGATGGAACTTTCATGGGAAATGCTAAAAGTTCATATGCTCCACCTTCATATCAAGCACTACCAAATCCCTATGATCCACCACCTCCTCAAGCTCCTCTCAACTATCAATATGCTCCACCTCACTCCTACCAACAACCACCTCCAGAATACCACCCCTATCCACATCAACCATGACCTCCACAACAACCTCCCCAACAACCAACTTGCATACTCCAAAATCCTAACCCACATCATCAAAATCCTAACCCACCTCATCAAAGACCACCCCTCCTTCTTCCCATGAATAAGTGAATATGGTGTCGATTATATGGGGAGAGGAAGATGCTCAAATTCTTAAAAAGGGGAGGATCAAATGATTAAAGTTAGTGACGAAGACTCAATGCTAGAAGAGTCTAGTAGAGATCACAAAAGTGCCAAAGAGTTTGTTGCTCAGTTGTTGCTTGAGAATACTGAGTGCACCCAAGCTCTTGCTGCTCCCGTTGTGTATGAAGAAGCATTCTCAAGCATCCCACCCTTTATTGGAAGTAATAAAGTGCTAGAGATTCAGTTCTTCCATCCTTTTGTGACAATATCATGTTTACTACCCCACATTCCGTTGACATAGTAACACTTGATGCAATGCCTTGTTGGGAGCCAAAACCTCCCCACGAGACAAGAATCACCATCATACCTCCTCAAGGCTCACTGATTGATGTAGAAACATTTGATGCAATCGGGGAACAATTCCATGAGGCTATAGAAGGCCCCTTTCTCCAAGAGAAGAATAACAATATCATGAATCTCTTAGGGTCCTTGAAGTAAGGAATGACAGGCATCAAAGTATTCTTTGCATTGGTGAAGGATGTTTGCACGGGGAGGAGAAAACTGGTGTTATTTCCACCCAAGGAAATCATTGCAACAAGATCGATGAATTTCACCTTGGACATTGGGTTTTTGAAGAAAAAAAGGATGATCTAGGAGTCCTTTTTATCACATGCTACATCGGTGCACAACCTATTGAGCATGGTCTCCTTGATCTAGGTGCCAGGAAAAGCATTATGCAATTGAGCGTGTACCTATGGACCGGCCTCAAGAAAATGGAACCGGTGGATTGTGTCCTCATCTTGCGTGATGGAACTAAGAGGAAGCCCCTTGGGATATTGCTAAATGCAATAGTAGAAATGGATCAAAGGATACACATTGCATACTTGACTGATTTTCTGATTATGGATTTTGGACCTATTGATGGAAAAGAATACCTCACATTGGGGATATCCTTCTTGTCCACTGGGGGTGTGGAGATTAGTGTGCATATAGGCACTCTGACAGTACTTATAAAAGGATAAAGTTTGACTTCTTTATATTCATTGAGCAAGATAGGTACCGGCTAGGTGAAGAAGATTTCAGCAATAGTCTAGGCTACTGTGATCCTCTGAAACAGTGGAGATCAAGTCCTTACTTCTGATCAATGTACACTCCTTGGGATGAAACCCATGTCGTTAAAACTCTAAAAAGAATCACTGTGAAAGAAAAGGGAGACACTGTGGGTGTCAACACTTAGTGAAGAAAGCAACAAGCCCAGCGAAAGGCTATAAATTTAGCTCTAGTGGGAGGCAACCGACATGGTTTTAGATTCTCAAACCTTGTTGTTTTATCACACTTTCATTTTTTCCAAGAAACACACACACATGCTATACTTGATAGTTTTCAGTTTTTGAATCATGTTAGTATGGGTACAAGGAAGAAAAAGTGATGCAGAAAGGGTCTAGCCAAGGAGAAGATCAAAGTTAGAGAAAATATTGCAAAATAGTAGAAAAGCTACAGGAAGGAGTCCAAAATGGTCGTACCACACATCACGGCCGTGAGGCTGGCAAGCCAGAATGGCTATATTTCTCAACACAACCATGGTGGTCTTTCCCTACTCACTTAGTGATACATTGATCACTCCATCTCTTAGCAGTTGTCTAACGTGACTACATACCTTTTTTCCCTACTATTCTAAACATCTATTTCATGTTGAGGATAGTATGATTTACAAGTTTGGGGTGGTAGGGTGGTAAGCCCTTCTTTCACTACATTCTTATCTATGTACCCTGTGCTAAAATTTTGTAAGATGATCAAAGAGTTTGACTGACTTTCTTACTTGTCTATCCTAACCTTGTTCGTCTGCCTACATCCATGCATACATGTAGTTCAATTTCATGCATTTTTGTGTAAATTTTCAAAGAAAATTCTTTTCATGTCATGCATTGCATTTTCATGTAGATTTGGTAATTTTTGGTGTGTTTTTTAAGTAGGATTTTCTTCTTCATGTTTTTATTTCCCTAAAGTTAGGTTTAGATGTGATTGAATGCAAATTGGCACCATTTTGGCCAATTTTTCCCAAACTTGAATGTTCTTGCCTAAAAGCATGTTTTGACTTAATCTCCACTGTTTGAAATGAAAATTTTAGTCTTTTGACAAATGCATGCTATTTTCTTAGATTTTATTGTTATATGGTCTTGATAGATGACTTTTTACATGTGCACCACTTCTCTCAAGTTTGTGAATGTTTTTGTTGAATTGTGAATTGAACAAGCTACAAATGCTTAGAGCCTATGGAATCACTTGAAATAAATGTGAATATCATGTTTTTCAATCATGTGGTGTGATATCATTTGGTGAAGTGTTGGATTAGTTTTCATGCAGGAAATCTTATGTTGAGGACTACACTAATAACCCCTCTTTGACCCGACTCTTCTCTCACCATCTTCATACCTCTTTGCCCCATGAAAGGATGTCTTAGAGCACATATTTAGCTTTGACCACCTCTAAAAGTTTGGGGTGACCATATCTACATCTCCCCACTTCACTTTATCCACCATACACCCTATCTACAACAAGGGAAAAATAAAAAGAAAAAAAGCAAAAATATAGTAAAAAGATGCCCCTTTTTAAGGGCATCTAAATAAAGAAAAGATGAGTGCTCAATGTAATAGCACTCCAAAGGTATTTCACAACCCTTTCTTCCATTTTCATACCCATTGAGCTAGAAAACATCAAATCTAGCTCACTTTACCCTTTCTACAACCATGTGGGTCATTTAGTGTGGTTTAAGACAAGATTGAATGCATGAAAGTGAAACAACACTCCTAGTCATCATTGATTAATGCCAACATGAAATGGTTTACCCAGAATTTCATGAAGGACATATTGAAAGATTGGGTATTTTTATGATCTATATTTGAAGTTTGTATGATCAGTGCTCATTTCATGATTGGCATGTGATAGAGGAGAGGAAAAAGATGGAACACATGCACTTAGTCACTATCAAGACCATTTAGTCAATAATCATATTTTGCTATGCATTTATCACTCTTGTTTATTGAAAGAAATTGAAGAGAGAGATTAAGTTGGATCATACTTGAGGACAAGTATGTTTTAAGTTTGGGGTGGTGATGTAGCCATATTTTAGGGTTTCATCTTGTGTCATTTTGCACTTAATGTACATCTAAACATGTTAGATTGCAATCATATTCCCCTAATTTGGAATTCAAAGTCAAATATACTTATGTATCCTCGTGTATGTTTTAGGGCACTTATGCATGCTTTGATGAGAGGAAAGAGATGAAGGAGTCCTTTGGGTCCCTGAGCTTAAGGAGCACCTCCCAATCTTCCCCGAGCTATCCATGGATGCACAAGAATCAACCCAAACAAAGAAGAGACAAACTGAAGATTTTCCGAGTGCAGAATCAGAAGCAAGAAGCCTAGCACGACCATGGGCATCCACCAAGGTCGTGGGAAATAAAGCCAAGAATCACGAGGACATCAGTACTTTTGCACTGAAAGTACCACATCCATGGCAATCAGCATGGTCGCGGACAACTAAAGACATCACGACCGTGGACTCCCACCATGGCTGTGGGAATTAATTGCTCAAGTTGGCCAAGATCACAGTAACTTCAGCCACTTTACACCTGAATGGCCACGGTCGTGGCCATCTGCCATGACCATGGTGAGCTGAAGGCAAAACGGCTCCAAGAACACTACAACTGTGGCTTGACCTACCCACCACAGTCATCCTTCCCAGCACAATAGTTCCACATACTCTTCACCACGGCCATGGCACCCTACCATGGTCATGCCACCTCACTTAGCCAAATCTACCTAAAGACCCCTCCACCATGAATGTGTCCCCAACCCACGGCCATGCCACCTAACCCCTGCCACAGTTGTGGCCATCCACCACAGTTGTGTTGATCACTTAACCCTACTATTTTTCTACACTACTTTTCATATTCTACCCCTACTTACCCTAGTGCTTCCCCACCACCTATATATATATATATATATATATATATATATATATATATATATATATATATATATATATATATATATATATATATATATATATATATATATATAGGTGGTGGGTGGAGCACGAAGACTACACTCCCCCAACTGCCATTACTCCTCCTCACCCTCTCTTGAGCATTCATTACATTTCCCTTGCATTAATGCTCTCCACCCACCATTTCCACCTCATTTCCACCATAGAAAACTAGTTTTCTAGGTTTTTTACCATAACCCCCTCCATTTTCATGCCCAACATCCACCTTGGATGAAGGAGGTTGCCCTACAAAAGCTAGAAGGTGAAGAAGGAGGATCTACTTCAAGCTCCATGGAGTCCCATCCCCTTCTTCTCATTTCTTTTGCCTTTTCTTTGATTATGTCTAGCTAAGCCCATAGTGGTGGGTTGTTAAGGGTAAAAATTTGACTTTGACACCATGTTGGGGGAGAATAATTTGTAATGAACATAATTTCATTCTATGATGATTGCCTTTGCTTCTATCTCATTTCCCATTATCTTGCATGTGATTTTTGATCAGAAACTTAAATTGCTTACTTTGTGATGTTTGATGACACTTAGCTTCTAGGAGGAATCAGAGTGTATGTAGAAATCTTAGGAATGGATCCTAGGTCCAAATAGTGGATCCCTAGCTAGCTCCCTTTGTTCCTACATACATATCCCTCCTTCTACAAGTGAGTGTAAGATCTAAGTGACTAGTGTAAGTGTGATTAGTGCAACTAGTGCTTTCTAAAGGCTAGATGGGTGGTAGAATGAGGTAAAAAACCCTCATCTCCACTCCCATTCCTACCCTTGTCTCTCAATTACCCTAATACCACTTACCCTAGAAACCTAGACTTGACAAGTCCTACTAGAATGACACCAAATCGTAGTTCTCTAACTAGTACTATAGGGTACATTATAATAGCACTTGCCTTGTTGTTTGGTTTGGTAATCTAGATTGAATTGTGATAATTGCATGCCATGTTGACACCCCCAACTAATATCAAATCACATTCCCAAATGGCCCACCTACCTAATCCATTGCTTGAAACCCACCTTAACCTTCTTTCTTATTAATGTTAGTGTAGCTTAATTATCTTTGTTTCTTTTAGCTAATTTCTTAGTCTTGCTAGTTAGGGATAATCTAGATCCTTACTTGCTTCAGTGGTTAGGTCAATTATTAGTTGATAATTGATTTTCTAGAGTAGAGTAGATGATCTTGATCTTTTTTAGTTTATTGCTTAATCTAGCTTCTTAGGTCCAACTTGCTTAGGATAACCTAGTTTTTGGTAATCTAGTTTGCATATTTCCTTTACTTACTTGTTGCATAGTGTAATTCAAACCAAAACCCCTTTTTAAACCCTTACACCCTAGTCTCCTCTTTAGGAACATAGATAACATCGACTAACCTCTAGTACCCCCTCTATCCCTATGGTTTGACCCCCTTAATTTGCCTCTCACCTATACTATAATATGACCACGTGTGCTTGTGGGATCTTATTTTAGTGTTGTGAGTGAACCTAGTTAGGGGAAATCTCATAAATATCAAAAGACCACACATGCGTACAAAACCACACCAAGCTTTCTGGTGTCATTGTCAGGGATAGAGGCACTTTGTCTAGCTAGTTAGTGTAGCTTAGCCTTTCCTATTGCCCTCATCATTGCTATTCTTTATTCTTTGTTCACTTTTGCATGTTGCCATCAGCATGACCGTGGCCAACTGAAGACATCAAAATGTAGACTCCCGCCACAGCTGTGGGAATTAATTTCTTAAGTTGGCAAAGATCATAGTAACTTCATCCACTTTACACTGCCACCACCGTGGCGAGCTGAAGACAAAACGGCCTCCAAGGACATTACGACCGTGGCTCGACCTACCCACCACGACAGTGCTACCCAGCACGCATGTGCCACATACTCTTCACAACGATCATGGCACCGTACCACAGACATGCCACCTCACTTAGTCAAATCTACTTGAAACCTCCTCCACCATGACTGTGTCCCCAACCCACAACCATGCCACCTAACCCCTACTACGGCCGCGGCCATCCACCACAGTCATGTTGATCACTTAACCCTACTATTTTTCTACACGACTTTTCCTATTCTACCCCTACTTACCCTAGTGCTTCCCCACCACATATATATACATAGGTGGCGGTTGGAGCATGAAGCTTACACTCCCCCATCTACCTTTACTCCTCCTCACCCTCTCTTGAGCATTCATTGCATTTCCATTGCATGAATGCTCTCCACCAACTATTTCCACCTCATTTAAACCATAGAAACCTAGTGTTCTAGGTTTTCTACCATAACCCCCTCCATTTTCATGCCCATCATCCACCTTGGAGGAAGGAGGTCACCCTACGATAGCTAAGAGGTGAAGAAGGAGGATCTACTTTGAGCTCCATGGAGTCCCATCCCCTTCTTCTCATTTCTTTTGCCTTTTCTTTGATTATGTCTCGCTAAGCCCCTAGTGGTGGGCAATTTGGGGTAAAAATGTGACTTTGACACCATGTTGGGGGAGAATAATTTGTAATGAACATAATTTCATCCTATGATGATTTCCTTTGCTTCTATCTCATTTCCCATTATCTTGCATGTGATTTTTGCTCTTAAACTTAAATTGCTTGCTTTGTGATATTTGATGACACTTAGCTTCTAGGAGGAATTGGAGTGTATGTAGCAATCTTAGGAATGGCTCCTAGGTCCAATTAGTGGATCTCTAGCTAGCTCCCTTTGTTCCTACATAAATATTCCTCCTTCTACAAGTGAGTGTAAGATCTAAGTGACTAGTGTAAGTGTGATTATTGCAATTGCCTAGATCTTTCTAAAGGCTAGATGGGTAGTAGCATGAGGTGAAAAACCCTCATCTATACTCTCATTCCTACCCTTGGCTTTCAATTACCATAATACCACTTACCCTAGAAACCTAGACTTGACAAGTCCTACTAGAATTACACCTAATCCTAGTTATCTAACTAGTAGTATAGGACACATTCCAATAGCATTTGCCTTGTTGTTTGGTTTGGTAATCTAGATTGAATTGTGATAATTGCATGCCATGTTAACACCCCCAACTAATATCAAATCACATTCCCAAATGGCCCACATACCTAATACATTGCTTGAAACCTACCTTAACCTTCTTGCTTGTTAATGTTAGTGTAGCTTAATTGTCTTTGTTTCTTTTAGATAATTGCTTGGTCTTGTTAGTTAGGGTTAATCTAGATCCTTGCTTGCTTTAGTGGCTAGCTTAGTTCTTAGTTGATAATTGCTTTGCTAGAGTAGAGTAGATCATCTTGTTCTTTCTTAGTTGATTGCTTAATCTAGCTTCTTAGGTCCAACTTGCTTAGGATAACCTCATTTTTGGTAATCTAGTTTCCATATTGCTTTTACTTGCTTGTTGTGTAGTGTAAGTCAAACCAAAACCCCTTTTCAAACCCTTTGACCCTAGTCTCCACTTTAGGAAGATAGCCAACACTAGCTAAGCTCTAGTGCCCCCTCTATCCCTGTGTTTCATCCCCCTTTTGCTTTCCTCTCACCTATAGTATAACATGACCATGTGCTCTTACGAGAGCATATTTTAGTGTTGTGAGTTCACCTAATAAGGGGAAATCTTATAAATATCAAAAGACTACATGTTTGTGAAAAACCACACCAAGCTGGTACAGTTTTGCACGCACATGTGGTCTTTCGATATTTATAAGATTTCCCCTAACTAGGTTCACTCACAACACTAAAAGATACTCTCGTAAGTGCACGGGATCATGTTATAGTATAGGTGAGAGGCAAGTGAAGGGGGTCAAACCACATGGATAGAGGAGGAACATGAGCTTAGTTAGGGTTGTCTATGTTCCTGAAGTGGAGACTAGGGTTGAAGGGTTTAAAAGGGGGTTTTTGTTTGAATTATACTACGCAAAAAGCAAGTAAAGGCAATATGGAAACCAGATTACCAAAAACTAGGTTATCCTAAGAAATTTGAACCTAAGAAGATAGATTAAGCAGTCAACTAAGCAAGAGCAAGATGATCTACTCTACTCTAGAAAAGCAATTATTAACTAAGAACTAAGCTAACCACTAAAGAACAAGGATCTAGATTAACTCTAACTAGCAAGACTAAGCAATTAGCTAAAAGAAACAAAGACAATTAAGCTACACTAACATTAACAAGCAAGAAGGTTAAGGTGGGTTTCAAGCAATGGATTAGGTACGTGGATTGTTTGGGAATGTGATTTGATATTAGTTAGGGGGTGTCAACATGGCATGCAATTATCACAATTCCAGCTAGATTACCAAACCAAACAACAAGGCAAGTGCTATTAGAATGTACCCTATACTACTAGTTGGAGAACTAGGGTTAGGTGTAATTTTAGTAGGACTTTTCAAGTCTAGGTTTCTAGGGTAAGTGGTATTAGGGAAATTGAGAACCAAGGGTAGGAATGCGAGTAGAGATGAGGGTTTTACAATTCATGTGACTCACCATCTAGCCTTTAGAAAGTCCTAGGGAATTGCACTAATCACACACTAGATACTTATGTGAGAAACTGTTACACTAAATGAGATTACTCAAAACATAAAACACAATCAATCACGAATTAATTGCATATCCAAAAATATTGGTAAATTAAAACCAATTTCAAAATCAACACCCACTCAAAAACATTTGCATAAGAGCCCAACATCTTTCTTATATCCATACTATGCCAAGAATTTGATACAAATTGGTCTATCGCCTTAGCCACAACATATATACACAGGAGAACAATATTCATATATGTCACACAAACAAGCATTAACATGCTAAAAAATTTCTGACTTGTTTGAAACACCATATACAAACTTTTTCTACCCAGGCCTGAGAATACATGGATGACTCTAGGACACACTAGACATCTAATCAACTTTCTCAAAGATTCATTACTATAGCTCCTCTTTTCTTCCATTGGTTTGTTTTCGTCACTTCATAATGCCTAAAAATGTGGTGAACTACAAGGGTGAGACCCATATCTCAGTAAGAGATATAACCTCCAACAATGTTTATTGATTACAACATTTTTAAGTAATTAAATAGTTAAGCAGTTTAATCAGATATAACAAATAAGATCAGTAGTATTGATGATTAAAAAAATACATAAATGAGCATGTAATAACTATCATCATTAACCAGACTATCATCCTTTATCTTTTTGACAATATAAGAAATTCAGTAGCATATGCATATCTAGCATCATGAGCAAGTCTATTAACATAGCATAGCTAACAACATGAGCATGTCTAATTGGTTGAACATATCAACATCATAAGAAGAGGTAACAACATAAGCACAACTATCTGGATAAGCATGATTAGTAGTATATACATCTCTAGTTACAAAGGCATGGCTAGCATGCTAAACATAACTAACAACATGAGATAGCTAGCATCATGATTATAATCAGAAGTAGAAATATAGTTATCAACACAAGCATAGTTATTGTACACATCTACAATCTTAAGCATATCCACAACCTAAGTATATCTAATATCTCTTAATTGCACTAAACATCATCTTTATGTAAAGATAACAAACAAGGGTTATCATCCAATGTGAAACATTGTGTATAACCCTAAACAAATATGCTACATGGTTGTATTACATCTTTTATTACACCCTGAGGAAATTGAGGATACCACTCAAAATCCAACTGACCACTGCTAAGTCAAAATCAATGCCATACAAGATCTAGGAAGAGACAGACTCCTAAGATCTTCTCTGCCCCCGGTCAGTACGGGCCCGCTACAATGACACATAAGGTCAAGCTTCTAGCACCCTAGTCCGTCCTTAGTAAAGGTCACAACACTAGTGAAAGGAGGTGGGTACGCATACCCTACCATCCGAGGTACAACCACAATTGTCCTCTAATCTTGTCACATATATAATCACCGATACACGACCGCAGCCATTCTCAAACTAAGGGCTAGGTATGACCATAGTCAGCCTCCCTAAACACTTGAATTTAGGATGACAAACACCCCACATACTCATCAGTATGCACTCTGAGTTTCCCTTAGGAATACTCATTTCACCATCTGGCAATTTATGACACTCAGATGGATCTATGGCACATGGAACTACATGATTAGAGTTTCACTTGAGTAGTTATGCCAATTGGGTGAATTAAGGTTGCATCAAACAAGTGGACATACAAACCCTAATTCACTTCTAACAAGCATATAAATATCACAACTTCAAAATATATAAAACGTGTGAAACATAATTTCTAATCTCATCATCAAATGGTACTATTCACTTTTCATTCATGAGACCACACTAGTCATCATACTATCACAAGATATAAATCCTTTTCACAATATCACAGGGTATCAACCCTTATCAACATAAGAGGATTATAGCTCGTTTAGGGCTCAACTAAGCCCAAAGGTCATTAAGACCATCATACTATCACATGATATAAATCCTTTTCACAATATCACATGGTATCAACCCTTATAACACAAGAGGATTACACCTCATTCAGGGCTCAACCATGCCCAAAGGTCATTAAGACCATCATACTATTCCCTAAAAGATCATCATTATCTTTCCATGCCTTATAACAAGACTCAACCACATCACTTACACATAATACACCAGACCAGCACAATATTGCATTATTGATCTAGGAGATATTCATAAACAATCATAGCAGGGTTATATTAACAATAAGAACATTCCTTTATTACATCAACATCCAAGCAATCTAGATATGATTAACACTCATCATATTCATAATGTGCATGTTTAGCATAAGAAAGTATTAACCATGTGGCTATGATAACCATCAGTTAACACATTAAGGTTATGATCATGTTAAGGAGGTTATTCCACCATTATTACATCATAGAAGAATGTTAAACATGCATACTCATCTTTATCTATTTTCATTAGAGTTAGGTTCAACATGATAAATTATATCAATGTTACTAATTAGCACTTATACCCAAACCCTAACTCACGGCATCCCCATTGGATCATGGATGCATAAGGTGAAGCATCACCATCGCATTCCATACTATTCTCAACTATGAACCCACATATAAATCAAGATGTAACCATCGGGTTATAGCATACTAGGGTTATAAAAACAATAACAGAGTACTCCATGATTTTATTAGTCATTCAAGGACTATTCATACCCAATTACCCTCATTTAGTTATATTAAATCTAGGTATAACAAGCTATACCTCATTAGGGTTACATATCAACACAATATGGTTGTCATCCATTATATTCATATGAGTGAATAGGTAAGAATACCTTATTAAGATTAACCCTCCATTTGTTCCATCATCATTCAACCCATATCACTATACCACAATGTCACCCAGAACCATTGGTTGTTTAAAAGGTAAGGCCATTGGTTGTTTACATAAGTAAACACCTTGGATTAACCACCTATGAAGTCCTTGATTTTTTATCTAGAAAGAGTCACCATCTAACCCTAGACATCCCTTGATTAACAACATAAAAAGTTCCATTGATAGTAAGGTAAAACCCAAAATTGACTGTTCATTTAAAACAAGCCATCCATTGTCAACAAGTAAGCTCCTTAAGTTGATCATATAAAGGAAACCATATAAATCGTATTATTAGGAAAAAAATATTACATTAGCCATCATTACACTTTATTGGAGGAATAAACATTATATATTGACCATTGGGTCAAGTTCAAATGTTAAAACCATCAATTACATTATAGGTCCGACCATTGCATCAAGTGACCCAAGAAACCATTGGTCTAACGCTTAATTGATGCTACAACTACAATGCTTAACTCACCATAGGTTGTAAAGACCTGATCCACCGTCATTAGTGACCATTAAGTCACCATAGGTTGTTAGATCAACACTATATTCATTAATTAGCATCAAATATTAAGCTAATATCATCATTGATTGATACCATCAGTAGGGTACTTAATGGTTGATCATTAAACTTCTAATTGATCCAAAACCTGACCTAAGGGGGTGACCATAGGTTGTCACCATCATACGACCCTTTTGATCTTGACCATCATTTTCCATGAAGACAACACCATAGGGTTGTTGCAATGGTACCATCATCGGGTCATGGGTTTATAAAAGAAATCATCATTAAACCTTAAAATTGACCATTGGTTGATAGGTGCTTAGCTCCATAGGTTGTCAAACCAACCTGATCCAAGTCATATTATACCTTAGGAATAATGTATGCATGATCACATGTTCATCTAGAACTGAAACCAGAACAATGAACATTATAAAAATCGAAATCCAAGTCAAGCATAGCTTTTTAATGCATGTATCATCATTTTCAAGCAAGAACACAAGCTAGCAAGCTTATGGTTTAGGTGCTTAGCACCATAGGTTGTCAAACCAACCTGATCCAAGTCATATTATACCTTAGGAATAATGTACACATAAACAAAGGTTCATCTAGAACTGAAATTAGAACAGGGAACATTATAAAAATCAAAATCCAAGTCAAGCATATCTTTTTAGTGCATGGATCATCATTTAAAAGCAATAAAATGAGCTAGAAAGCTTATGGTAAGAAATAAATGTGGAGAAAGTTATAAAACTAGCCTCTAATGAGAATATGAAACCCCAAACATAAGAAAACTCTAGTAGGTAGGGTAGAAAATCTAAGCATAAGCTATGAACCCGTCCATCTAGCACCTTTCTTCATCAAATGAGCAAACCCTAAGCATAAGGGGCAAGAAAGGTAGGGTTTTAGAGCTTTAGAGAAATTTCTACCATGGAACAGAAAGGTTCCGACCTGGAGAAAGGTATAAGGAAGGAGAGGAGAAAGATAAATGGAGAATGAAGGAAGGAAACAACTTTCCTTGGTTGAAATCCCTAGAAGACGACCTTGGAAACGCTAGGTAAGGCTAAATGGAGCTCTAGGAGACCTTCATCTCCAAAAAGTGGTTGTCTTCTACCTTAGAGCACTTGGTTCCGTAGAAAAATAGAGTGGAGTCGTTGCTCCAGGTTAGAGGAAAGAGAAAGTAAGAAAAGTTTCGTACTTGGGAAAGGAAGAGGTAAATATAGCCCATGGATAAGGATGGAAGCAAGCATGAGGTGTAAAAGTAGCTTCCTCATGTGTCTATGGCCTTAAACTATTAAGAATATACAAGCACAAACACAAGTAGATCCCCCACCGTCCATATAGACCTTCTTATCTTTCCTTTGTCGAATTTTCAAGCCAATCAAATAATTCATTAGTTGATAGCTACTAAAGGTAGCTCATCCGTGAAGGGGTAAACCCTAAAATACCCTTGGAGAAAACACCTTCAAACCAAGGATCAAATAGGAACCCCATGGCTCAAAATGCTCAAGAATAATGAGATAATATCAAAGATACATAATGCAAGTGATAAATTGCAAAGAAAACCTCAATTGGATAAATTGCATAAAAGTCCAAAATGTGCATAAAATTGCATAACTTGCTCAAATAGTGTCCAAATTGGACCAAATTTAAAATTTAAGCTTGTCTTATGATTTAAAAGAATATCACAAGGTTATATTAGGGTTATAAGAATTCAAGTATGATAATTAAGCTTATTTAACTCGTTAAGCAAGTTTAAGGGCCTTACAACTTAGATCTCACACTCACCTATAGAAGGGGGATATGTATGTAGGAACAAAGGAGGCTATATAGGGATCCATGAATTAAACCTAGGATCCATTACTAAGATTTCTACATACACTCCAATTCCTCCTAGAATCTAAGTGTCATCAAACATCACAAAACAAGCTATTTATGTTTAAGAGCAAAAACCACATGAAAGATAGTGGGAAATGAGATTGAAGCAAAGAAACTCATTATAGAATGAAATTATGTTCATTACAAATTATTCTCCCCGAACATGATATCAAAGTCACATTTTTACCCCAAACATCCCACCACTAGGGGCTTAGCTAGTCATAATCAAAGAAAAGGCAAAAGAAATGAGAAGATGGGGATAGGACTCCATGGAGCTCGAAGTAGATCCTCCTTCTTCATCTTCTAGATGTTGTAGGGTGACCTCCTTTCTCCAAGGTGGATGGTGGGCATGAAAATGGAGGGGTTTATGGTAAAAATCCTAGAAAACTATGTTTCTATGGTGAAAATGAGGTGTAAATGGTGGGTGGAGAGCATTAATGCAAGGGAAATGCAATGAATGCTCAAGAGAGGATGAGGATGAGTAATGGCAGTTAGGGGAGTGTAATCTTCATGCTCCAGCTACCACCCATGTATATATAGGTGGTGGAAAAGCAATAGGGTAATTAGGAGTAGAATAGGAAAAGTAATGTAGAAAAATAGTAGGGTTAAATGATCAACACGATCGTGGTGGATGGCCACGACCATGGTAGGGGTTAGGTGTCATGGACTTGGGTTGGGGACACGGTCGTGGTAGTGGAGGTTTCAGGTAGATTTAGCTAAGTGAGGTGGCACAGACATGGCAGGGTGCCATGGCCATGGTGAAGAGTACGTGCCACGGTCGTGTTGGGTAGCATGACCGTGGTGGGTAGGTCGAGCCATAGTCGTAGTGTCCTTGCAGGCTGTCTTGTCTTCAGCTCGCCATAGTCGTGGTGGATGGCCATGACTGTGGCCATTCTGGTGTAAAGTGGCTGAAGTTGCTGTGATATTGGCCAACTTGAGCAATCAATTCCCACAGTTGTGATGTCTTTGATTAGCCATGGACATGTTGATGGCCACGAATGTGGTACTTTTAGTGCAGAAGTGTTGACGTGCATGTTATTCTTGGCTTTAATTCCCACAACCGTGGTGGATGCCCACGACTGTGCTGGGCTTCTTACTGCTAATTCTAAACTTGGAAAATCTTCAATTCTTCTTGTGACATCTATCTCATGAAAACAAGATTAACTAATGAGGAAGCGAATTACTAGCAGCGGAATTGCTGAAAATCACAAAATTTTAAAACTTTTTGTAAAGAGAACCACAACTGTAAAACTATTTCATAAAGAAACAAAATAAGTTATTTACAAGATGATTCATCAATACATCTCTGTATTATCTCATCTTGAGTGTCATAACATTGACTGTCCTTTTAAGCTATACATGAGCAGTATACAAAATCCTGAGGCACTACGCCAAAAATCTCAGATCTATATCAAACTATCTACTGACTCCTAGGACCTGAGAGTACAGAGACGACACATAGGACTTTCTATATACAAGACTTGGTAGATAGTATCTCCGCCTGAGGATCAATGTTGTCCCTGATGTTGCTGCTGTTGTTGCTGCTCACCCACTGAAGAGTTTCTTCTTCCTCAACGTCTACCTAAAAAGTTGAATCCCACGGGGGTGAGACAATTGAAAATTGTCCCATCGAGAGTTATAACTCTCCGTCAGAAGCATTGTTATTGTGGATAATATAATAACACTGAGCAGTAGGATTATAAATATTCAACAATAGGTAAATCATCAAAGAAACTAACTAGAGCAGTATTCTCTAAGCAATGATTTTAATTATAACTTTGATTGCATAACAAGTCATTTAATCAATAAGGAATATGAAGAACATGTATATTATTTATCCAACTAGGACATAATAAACAATGTATCATCAATCATTGTCTCGTAGTTCAACTTAAGCAATTATGCTACACAACTGATTACATTTTACAAACATACTTATGCCCTGAGGAGATGAGGTATACTGCTCATACTCCAACCGACCATTATGAAATCGCAATCGGTACCATACATAGGTCATTAGAAGAGCCAGATTTCTATGACCTCATCCTCCTCAGTCAGTGTGAGGAACAACATGCAGGACATCTTGTGTCTCTGCCATAAAAATATCTTTCTAGGGTATTCTGGCAACTTCGCTATTAGAGTTACAGTGACATTCTGTACTCTCTTCGCAATCGAGGGATTTCTTATTTATCTCACATCGATTCGGAATTAACAACATCATCGGGAGATTAGTGATACATCATCTTGGCATATACATATAATGAAGGATTGAGAGAGTAAATGTTTATCTCACATCAATTCCTCCATTAGGACATAAGGATATTCGCGTCCATAACCCCCACATACTCAAAAGTATGCTCTCCAGGAGTTCCCTTAGGAAGACCTGTTTCACCATCATCTAGCTTTTGACGATGATATCTATGGTCATGGCTCTACATGATATCATTATACTTGATTATTTAAATACATTATGGCATTCTTTTAGCATCAGGCATGTTTTCAAACATAAACTATTAAAACAATTGCTATAAAGAAAGAGTACTAAATGTATCAAGTTCATTTCACATCTTGTTAACATTGGGATATCAATCCCTAACCATCTCATAATTATGATTCAAGAACATGGGTGTTCAAACACTTAGATCATCAAAACACTTGTTATCAAGTAACATATTACTATCAAGTCATTTGACAGTATAAACTTGATAATAGCAATGTATACATTTCATATGGCTCATGCAGCCTATCAATCTCCTTTGTTACCTCTATCTAGGCAACATAGCATAACATTGCTTTCAAAGTTTATAAAGTGCTTTCAAATGAATATGGCATCATAGTTCTTACCTAGCTATGCTCACTATTTCATAAAAACCTGCATGATTAATATAAATGATAACATGCACATTATTTCTATATTAGCACAATGTACCATACTAATAGCATCACTATTTCAAGGGTTGCACCACTATGTCCTTACTAGGATTAGGGTTTACCTTTTTAATTCAATTAGGGTTAATCAACCCCTTAGCTCAAATAGGAATAGGGATTCCTCATTTCATTATCTAATCATAGAGCTTCATGCTATAAAGCATAACCCAAAATTAGGGTTTACTATTCATATCACATTTCTATGGATTAGGGTTTACTATTCACCCTAAGTAGGAGTGATCCACAAAATACCTTTAATTAAGGTTTAGCATGTCATCATTATGAATTAAGATCCCATCATCATCATGTATTAGGGATACTTCCATTATTACACTCAATTAGGGTTAAGATTCATTAACCATCAAAATTAGGGTTTCATGATCTCACTGTGAAGGATCATACCCTAATTAGATATTCCTTCATATAGGAAGTCCATTATTTAATTATCATTCCTATAAGGAGTATTTTCTCTCTCATCCTCTAAAGGATGATATTTACTTTAACCTTGATCAGGTTAAGTAATTCAATCATGAAAGAGGATTGACTTCATGATTTATATTATTACCATTGTAATCATTAGGGCTTAATTACTTCATGGGTTTCAATCTCACTATCCCATTAAGGTATAAGTACCATGATCACCTTTTATTACATCATGTATTAATTAACTAATCACTTTGTCCTTTAACCACTTTAAGTACCCATGTGGTTTAGGTTAAACATCCACCAAACGATCTTGACTAACTAAAACCTCAAACAGTCTTGACTAACAACATCCAAATAGTCTAAGACCATTTGGACCTCCATGCGGTCTTGGTCTACCCTTGAGACCATTTGGTAAAGTTGCACACTCAAGACCGTTTGCTAAAGTCGCAGGTGAAGACCGTTTGCCCAAGTTTGACTTTTGAAACCACATGACTTCAATCGGTTTTGAAATCGCATGCACTCAACCGATTTGGAAACCACATTAACCTAAAAGGTTTGGGATCGTTTGGTCCCAAACGGTCTTGAGACCGTTTGGTCCAAACTACCTCAAAACCGCATGGACCAAGTATGGTCCCAACACCTCAAATTGAATTAGGGTTTCCATTGTTGGTCCCTTCAACGATTCAATACATGTAATCAATCATCAATAGGACCTATCACCATAATTAAATTGAGTTAATTAGGTCAACCTTCAACTGATTTGACCCTCAATTGACCCTCAATTGATCATCAATTAGGGCTTGAATGAATTGGATTAGGGTTTGGAATCGATGACCCTTCAACATATTTCAAAGTGAGTCTAATTGATTTGAACTCATTGAACCATCATCCAATTTGGTCATGACCTGACCCTAAATGGTCTTGGGATCGTTTGGATGACCTCCAAACGATATTGAGATCGTTTTCTCAAGTCAACACCAAAAACCAAGTCAACCAATTAGGGTTTGGTCCATTGGATTGATCACCATATCAACAATTGATTGTACTTCAAATTAGAACCTTTGGATCTTCAATTGGTCAACTATACTTAACCCTAGACCTCCAAATGGTCTTGGGTGATCACCAAACAGTCTTGAGACCGTTTAGGTCACTCAACCCAAGTCTCAACCTCAATCAATTATCAAAATCAGCAATTAACCCGATTAAGGTTTAAATGGTTGATGGACCTTTAATTAGTGAACAATTTGGAGTTAATTGATAATTTTTGATAGGTGATTAGTCTAAATTATTGTCAACAGATCTCCAAACGGTCAATTCTTAGTCAAAACCTCCAAACGGTCTTGGACCGTCTGCTTCTATGCGGTTTGGTTGAAACCGTTTGCAATCAAACGATTTGAAACCGTTTGCTCCCAAACGGTTTGGGAAACCGTTTGAGCAACCAAACCAAACTATTTGCTAAAGTAATTTTCTTTGGATTAACATCAAAGTTAACGTCATCATCATCTTCCTAAGAATAACCAAGAACTGTTTCTGTTCTTCACGGAGGTTATAGCAAGAACACACAAAAGTGTCTAAGGAAGAAAAGTAACCAACAAATCTTATGAAATAGAGTGCAATATTAATGCTTAAGGGTTAGAGTTATAAAACACGCCTCTAGAACTGATCCAGAGCTCCAAGCTCCGTAGCTTTAATGGTGGATTGAGCTCCAGCAGTTGTCCAAGGTTCATTCTTCAATCTTTGGATGAGCAAGATGGCTAGAAAAGGAAATCGTGTGAAGAAAACCATGAATCTAACCTTGTTTTAGGGTTTCCCCCAAGAATTCGAGGTAGATGATGATCAAGACTCACCTACAGGTTTTTTTCATCCTTCCTCTGGTCCAGATCTCTCCCTTGGTTGGCCAAAGCAAGGTGATAAGGGAAAGAAACTAAGCAAACAGTTGTCATGTGTTTTGGGAAAGATATACATAAGAGATTTGTATATGGGTTTTTAGAGAAATGTAGAAAGATAATTATCTTCTTTTAATTTCAACTAATACCACAAAAACCTCCTCCATTACTTGGCAACGTGGCCACCTTCTTAAACCATGCAAAACTCCTCCATTATCCAAGGTTTAGAGGAAAAAGAACTAAGCACCTTAAAGAGTTATGTGTTAATATCCTATCCTTGTATTGGATATTGCTTTATTTTATAATAATATGAATAACTTCCACTTCATACAAGATATTTTTGGTTCCCAAACATGGCACAAGATCGTCCTAACTATTGCAAAAACATCCTCCAACTTTTGGTTGAAGGGCTCCATAATTAATCTATTTCCCTTTTGCATGAAGTTATATTAAAGAGCCTTTTGTGCTTAAATATTGATTAGTTTAATATCAAGATTCTCTCTCTTCCATGATCATACAAATGAGGTGACCCTCTCATTTTCTTTGCTCTACTTGATGCCAAGAAACATGAGAGACCCTCTAGAGGTGATATTTTGCATGTTGAACCCTATGTTTTTGGGTAAATTGCACATTACAGCAAAACTAGGTTTTAATGTACAAAGATTGCTCTTCAAGCTATATCTTGGTGCTCACGCTTGTGGAATCCATACCACCACATCATATTCATTTTCATGATGTCTCAATATCAGAGGAACATCTTAACAAGTGCAATTGCAGGTTAACCCCTCAACTTGGGTAATTTGCACTTTAGTCCATTATTAATAAAATAATGTTTCAACATGATTCAACAAGGAATGAAATTACAATATAAGTTCCTCAAAAGCCTTAATTACTTTTCAAAAGATAAGGACAAGCAATTAATTAACTTTATTAGGCAAAACACCTAGGGTTAGTACAGAACCCAGGTCAGGGATGTTACAAATTATCCACCCCTTACAAGGATTTCGTCCCCGAAATCATTACAAAAACATATTAAGAGAAAAGAGTAGGGTATTTCCTTCTCATCTCTTCCTATAGTTCCCATGTAGCTTCTTTAATGCCACGGTGATTCCAGAGAACTTCTACAAGACTTATATCTTTCTTCTTCAACTTCTTGATTCTTCTATCAAGAATCAACACAGGTCCTTCTACATAAGATATATCATTGTTCAATTCTACTTCCATAGGCTGCAGAACTGATTTTGTGTTAGGTGACATTTCCTTAGCATGGAAATGTGGAACACTGGGTGTAACCTTTGCAGCTTAGGTGGTAACTCTAGCTTATAAGCTACCTTTCCAATCTGTTCAATGATTGGATAAGGCCCCATAAATCTAGGAGCTAACTTTCCTTTCCTTCCAAATATAAGAATTCCCTTCCAAGGTGAGACGTTGAGGTACACCCTATCTCCAACCTGGAATTCTAAAGGTCTATGACGCTTATCAGCATATGATTTCTATCTATCCTGTGCAGTCTTTAACTGTTGTTGTATTATTTTAATCTTCTCAGTGGTTTGCTGCACAAGTTCATGACCTAAACGTTGATATTCACCAGTTTCATACCAACATAGGGGAGATCTACAATGTCTACCATACAAAGCTTCATAAGGTGCCATGTCAATGCTATGTTGATAGTTGTTATTGTAGGCAAACTCTATCAAACTTAGATGTAGATCCCAACTCCCTGTAAACTGAAGAACACATGCTCTAATGAAGTCCTCCAAAGTCTGTATAGTCCTTTCTGATTGTCCATCTGTCTGTGGATGAAAGGTTGTACTAAACCTTAACTGTATGCCTATTGATTTATGAAGTTGCTCCCAAAAATGACTCGTAAACTGGGGACCTCTGTCAGAAACAATGGTAACTAGGACCCCATGCAGCCGCACTATCTCATCCACATATAACTGTGCCAGCTTCTCAGCAGAAAAGGTTGTTTTGACAGGTAAGAAATGTGCTGTCTTTGTCAACCTATCAACTATTACCCAAATGGAATCATAACCTTTGGCTGATCTGGGCAGACCAACCACAAAATCCATGGTTACATGATCCCACTTCCACTATGGTATAGGCAAAGGCTGCATTGTTCCTGTGGGCTTCTGATGTTCAACTTTAACTTGCTGACACACAGGACACCGCATAACAAAATCAACAACATCCTTCTTTAAACCAGGCCACCAATACATATATTTCAAGTTATGATACATCTTGGTGCTTCTTGGATGCATAGCATACATAGAAGAATGAGCTTCTTCCAAGACTAACTTCCTTAAGTTATCCACATCAGGCACTATCATTCTACCATGATAGCATGCTACCTGATCATCTGAATCATGGAAACCGTCTCGTTTCTCACTACCATACTCTGATCTAATCTGTTGAACTACCACATCACCTTGTTGTGCCTCCTTAATCTACTCTCTCAGAGTAGGTTTTATATGCATCTCGGCTAACAACCCTGATAACAACAATACTTTTAACTGTATATTGTCTTGTCTTAAAGAGATAAGCATATCCCTCCTAGAGCACACCAAGGAATTCAGTTGTGCTCTGTCTAAGGTTGGTGTTGTTGATTTCCTACTTAATGCATCAGCAACCACAATGGCCTTCCCTGGATGATAATCAATTGTACAATCATAGTCCTTGATTAACTCCATCCAGCGGTGTTGCCTCATGTTAAGCTCATGCTGAGAAAATATTTACTTTAGGTTTTTATGGTCTATGAAAATTTGGAATGTCTCTCCATAAAGGTAATGTCTCCAGATTTTCAAGGCATGAACTACAACATCTAGTTCTAAGTCGTGTGTTAGATAATTCTCCTCATATTTCTTAAGTTGTCGAGAAGAAAAAGAAATCACTTGTTTATCCTACATCAACACACATCCTAGTCCATTATTAGAGGCATCACAGAAAACTATATATCCTTTCCCTTGCTCAGGTAACACAAGCACAGGTGCACTTGTCAACCTCTCCTTCAACAGCTGAAAAGATTGTTGACACTTGTCACACCAGGTAAAAGGAACATCCTTCCTAGTCAACTTAGTCAAGGGTAAAGCTATGGAACTAAAGTTCTTAATGAACCTCCTATAATAGCCTGCCAACCCTAAGAAACTGTGAATCTCTGTTGGCGTCTTCGGTTGTTCCCGTTGAAGGACAAATTCTACCTTTTTAGGGTCAACTCGAATACCTGAAGCAAATATTATGTGTCCAAGAAAAGAAACTTTTGGTAACCAAAACTCACACTTGCTAAACTTAGCATATAACTCATGCTCTCTTAGAAATGTTAGAGTCTGACAAAGATGTTGCTCATGCTGATGAGCATCTCTACTATAGATAAGGATGTCATCTATGAAGACAACAACACACTGATCAACAAAAGGTCGAAAGATTCTATTCATGAGCTCCATAAATGTAGCTGGTGTATTAGTTAGTCCAAACGACATAACTGTGAACTCATAGTGACCATACCTTGTCCTGAAGGCAGAATTAGGTATATCACCCTCCTTAATACGCAGCTGATGATATCCCGATCTCAAATCTATATTTGAGAAGACGGTTGCTCCACGCAACTGGTCAAAGAGATCATCAATCCTCGGCAGAGGATACTTATTCTTTATTGTTACTCTATTTAATTGTTTGTAATCAATGCACAACCGCATTGACCCATCTTTCTTTTTAACAAAGAGGACTGGAGCACCCCAAGGCGAAGTACTCGGTCAGATGAAACCCTTCTCAAGCAACTCTTGCAGTTGTTTCTTGAGTTCTGCCATCTCAGCAGGTGCCATCCTATACGGTGTTTGTGCTATTGCATGCGTGCCCGAGATTAGATTAATATCAAAATCAATCTCTCGGGGCGGAGGTACACCTGGAAGTTCTTCAAGAAATACATCTTCAAATTCCCTAACTATCGGAACATCAACATGATTAAGACTATGCATGATGGTATCTACCACATGGGCCAAGAATGCATAACATCCTTGCCTCATCAGCTTCTCAGCTACCATAGCTGACACAAGACAGGTTGGTAAGATCTTTCTATCTCCTTGATAGATCCATGTGTCACTATCATCAGTGAACACAACTTGCTTGGACTCACAATCCAAGACAACCTTATACCTTTCTAAGGTATCCATCCCAAGGATTACATCGAATCTGTGCATCTCAAGTGGTATAAGTTCCACTTGAATGCGATGTTAAAAAAAGAAGAGGATGCAGGGAAAACATACCTCCCACAAAATAGTAGATCCCCTCAAAGGAGTTTCTAACAACAAACTATCTACTCTATGACTTATAGTCATGTCACAGTCAAGAATCACTCTTCGAGTGATAAAGGAATGCATAGCACCTGGATAAATTAAAATAGATATGACGCAAGATGTAGACATATCAGAATTAAACAACTCCATCTGACCTGCCACAACCCGAGGGTTGATCACTGCATCAGGTGGATTCATCGCGTAAAACCTCACCATCGCCTGTGGTTGATTTGGTGCTCGATGACTTGGTGCCAATGATCCAGCTGGGGACGCTTGTCCACATCCTCTAGTGTTGCCTGGAAACTATCTCCGTTGAGGACCTTGCTGACTATGCCTTTGAGGTTGAGTCACACTCACTTCTCTGGCTCTGCAATCTTTCATCAGATGCCCCATCTTTCCACATAGGTAACAACTTCTAATCCCTTGCTATGGTCTAGATGGTTCTGTAACCGACATTGATGCTAAGCTGCAAGCTCCTTCTAGTGGTAAGCTTCGTCCTCTACCCCTATTTGATGTCCACTGCGTCTGGGTACTGAATCTAGGTGGTGGTGTAGGCACAGAAAACCTTAGTTTCTTGAAATCTTTAGATGAGGATCCTTGGAACTGGGGATACATCTTGTTCTTGGTCTGTCTCTTCTCTGATACATATCTCTCTATCCTCCTGACTGACTCCATGAAGGTAGCAAATCTTTCCCTGTTCTCCAAAGAAGACACAGGAGTGGTCAACTCAGCGTTTAATCCCTTCTCAAAATGCCTAATCCTTTCTTCATCTGTAGATGCCATGTGCGGGCAGAACCGCAACAGCTCCATGAACTTAGCCTCGTACTCACTAATGTTCATAGTTCCCTGCCTTAACCTCTCAAACAGAGAGATTTTCTCATCCAAGAATGTCTTAGGAAAGTATCTATTGACGAAATCTCATCGAAAAACTTCCCATTCGATCTCCACGCCTGGCCTTTTCCCCTCCTCCATGGTCCACCAGTGGCCAACACCCCCTTTGAGAAGATACACAACATGTCTAACCTTCTCAACCTCTGGGATGTTCAGGATTCTAAAGGCCTTCTTTAATTCAGTTAGCCACAAGTCAGCATCTGCTAGGTCAACTATTCCAGCATATTCTGTAGCTCCAACCCAGCGAAGTCATTCAAACACCTTATCGGATCCTCGTCCTTCTGGATGGGTAGGTACCCTAGGTATAGGTATAGGCATCCTATAAGTCATATGTGTCATGGCAGTCATGAACTGCCCAAACATGGCTTGGAAAACTGGATTCCCCATGTCAGCTGGATAGAACTGGGGTGGTTCAGGTACAGGTTCCTCCATTTCTTGGTTTCTTGCACCTTCTCCAGGTGCAGCAACACTACTCTCTACAACGTGTTCCTCGTGTGAACCAGACATCTTTAGTTTTATCTTCTCCTCCTATATGAGCAGAAGACACTATCAGATATACTGGAAGGCACTAGAATAGACTCTACAACCCTAGTCCTATGTCTCTGTAGACTTAGTGAACCTAGAGATCTGATACCACTAAACTGTGACATCTATCTCACAAAAACAAGATTAACTAATGCGGAAGCGAATCACTAGTAGCGGAATCACTGAAAATCATAAAATTTTAAAACTTTTTGTAAAGGGAACCACAACTGTAAACCTTTTTCATAAAGAAACAAAATAAGTTATTTACAAGCTGATTCATCGATACATCTCTGTATTGTCTCATGTCGAGAGTCATAACATTGACTGTCCTGTTAAGCTATACATGAGCAGTTTACAAAATCTCGAGGCACTACCGCCAAAAATCTCAGATCTATATCAAACTATCTACTGACTCCTAGGACCTGAGAGTACAGAGACGACACATAGGACTTTCTATATACAAGACTTGGCAGACAGTGTCTCCACCTGAGCATCACTGTTGACCTTATGGTTGTTGTTGCTGCTGCTCGCCCACTGAAGAGTTTCTTCTTCCTCGGCGTCTACCTAAAATGTTGAATCCAACAGGGGTGAGACAATTGAAAAATGTCCCAGCGAGAGTTATAACTCTCCACCAGAAGCATTGTTATTACGGATAATAGAATAACACTGAGCAGTAGGATTATAAATATTCAACAGCAGGTAAATCATCGAAGAAACTAACTAGAGTAGTATTCACTAAGCAATCATTTCAATTATAACTTTGATTGCATAACAAGTCATTTAATCAATAAGGAATATGAAGAACATATATATTATTTATCCAACTAGGACATAATAAACAATGTATCATCAATCATTGTTTCTCGTAGTTCAACCTAAGCAATTATGCTACATGGCTGATTACATTTTACAAACATACTTATGCCTTGAGGAGATGAGGTATACCGCTCATACTCCAACCGACCATTACGAAATCGCAATTGGTACCATACAAAGGTCATTAGAAGAGCCAAATTTATAAGACCTCATCCTCCTCAGTCAGTGTGAGGAACAACATGCATGGCATCTTGTGTCTCTACCATAAAAGTAGCTTTCCAGGGTATTCTGGTAACTTCTCTATTAGAGTTATAGTGACATTCTGTACTCTCTTTGCAATCGAGGGATTTCTTATTTATCTCACATCAATTCGGCATTAACAACATCATCAGGAGATTAGTGATACATCATCCCAGCATATGCATATAATGAAGGATTGAGAGAGTAAATGTTTATCTCACATCAATTCCTCCATTAGGACGTAAGGATATTCGCGTCCATAACTCCCACATACTCAAAAGTATGCTCTCCAGGAGTTCCCTTAGGAAGACCTATTTCACCATCATCTAGCTTCTGACGATGATGGATCTATGGTCATGGCTCTACATGATATCATTATAATTGATTATTTAAATGCATTATGGCATTATTTTAGCATCAGACATGTTTTCGAACATAAACTATTAAAACAATAGCTATAAAGAAAGAGTACTAAATGTATCAAGTTCATTTCACATCTTGTTAACATTGGGATATCAATCCCTAACCATCTCATCATTATGATTCAAGAACATGGGTGTTCAAGCCTTAGATCATCAAAACACTTGTTATCAAGTAACATATTACTATCAAGTCATTTGATAGTATAAACATGATAATAGCAATACATATTTTCATATGGCTCATGCAGCCTGTCAATCTCCTTTGTTACCTCTCTCTAGGCAACATAGCATACCATTGCTTTCAAAGTTTATAAAGTGCTTTCAAATGAATATGGCATCATAGTTCTTACCTAGCTATGCTCACTATTTCATAAAAACATGCATGATTAATATAAATGATAACATGCACATTATTTCTGTATTAGCGCAATGTACCATAATAATAACATCACTATTTCAAGGGTTGCACCACTATGCCCTTACTAGGATTAGGGTTTCCAGTTTTAATTCAATTAGGGTTAATCAACCCGTTAGCTCAATTAGGAATAGGGATTCCTCATTTCATTATCTAATCATAGAGCTTCATGCTATAAAGCATAACCCAGAATTAGGGTTTACTATTCATATCACATTTCTATGGATTAGGGTTTACTATTCACCCTAAGTAGGAGTGATCCACAAAGTACCTTTAATTAAGGTTTAGCATGTCATCATTATGAATTAAGATCCCATCATCATCATGTATTAGGGATACTTCCATTATTACCCTCAATTAGGGTTAAGATTCATTAACCATCAAAATTAGGGTTTCATGATCTCACTATGAAGGATCATACCCTAATTAGATATTCCTTCATATAGGAAGTCCATTACTTAAATATCATTCCTATAAGGAGTCTTTTCTCTCTCATCCTCTAAAGGATGATATTTACTTTAACCTTGATTAGGTTAAGTAATTCAATCATGAAAGAGGATTGACTTCATGATTTATATTATTACCATTGTAATCATTAGGGCTTAATTACTTCATGGGTTTCAATCTCACTATCCATTTAAGGTATAAGTACCATGATCACCTTTGATTCAATCATGTATTAATTAACTAATCACTTTGTCCTTTAACCACTTTAAGTACCCATGTGGTTTAGGTTAAACATCCACCAAACGATCTTGACTAACTCAGACCTCAAACGGTCTTGACTAAAAACATCCAAACGGTCTAAGACCATTTGGACCTCCATGCGGTCTTGGTCTACCCTTGAGACCGTTTGGTAAAGTTGCACACTCAAGACCATTTGCTAAAGTTGGGGGTGAAGACCGTTTACCCAAGTTTGACTTTTGAAACCACATGACTTCAACCGATTTTGAAACCGCATGCACTCAACCGATTTGGAAACCTCATGAACCTAAATGGTTTGGTCCCAAATGGTCTTGAGTCTGTTTGGTCCAAACCACCTCAAAACCGCATGGACCAAGTATGGTCCCAACACCTCAAATTGAATTAGGGTTTCCATTGTTGGTCCCTTCAACAATTCAATACATGTAATCAATCATCAATAGGACCTATCACCATCATTAAATTGAGTTAATTAGGTCAACCTTCAACTGATTTGACCCTCAATTGACCCTCAATTGATCATCAATTAGGGCTTGAATCAATTGGATTAGGGTTTGGAATCGATGACCCTTCAACATATTTCGAAGTGAGTCTAATTGATTTGAACTCATTGAACCATCATCCAATTTGGTCATGACCTGACCCCAAACGGTCTTGGGATCATTTGGATGACCTCCAAATGGTCTTCATACCATTTGCTCAAGTCAACACCAAAAACCAAGTCAACCAATTAGGGTTTGGTCCATTGGATTGATCACCATATCAACAATTGATTGTACTTCAAATTAGAACCTTTGGATCTTCAATTGGTCAACTATACTTGACCCTAGATATCCAAACGGTCTTGGGTGATCACCAAACGGTCTTGAGACCATTTGGGTGATCCCCAAATGGTTTTGAAACCGTTTGGGTCACTCAACCCAAGTCTCAACCTCAATCAATTATCAAAATCAGCAATTAACCCAATTAGGGTTTTGATGGTTGATGGACCTTTAATTAGTGAACCATTTGGAGTTAATTGATAAACTTTGATAGGTGATTAGTCTACATTATTGTCAACAGATCTCCAAACGATCAACGCTTGGTCAACGCCTCCAAACGGTCTTGGACCGTTTGCTTCTATGCGGTTTGGTTGAAATCGTTTGCAATCAAACGGTTTGAAACCGTTTGCTCCCAAACGGTTTGGGAAACCGTTTGAGCAACCAAACCAAACCGTTTGCTAAAGTAATTTTATTTGGATTAACATCAAAGTTAATTTCATCATCTTCTTCCTAAGAACAACCAAGAACTGTTTTTGTTCTTCACGGAGGTTATAGCAAGAACACACAAAAGTGTCTAAGGAAGTAAAGTAACCAACAAATCTTATGAAATAAAGTGCAATACTAATGCTTAAGGGTTAGAGTTATAAAACCCGCCTCTAGAACTGATCCAGAGCTTCAAGATCCATAGCTTTAATGGTGGATTGAGCTCCAGCAGTTGTCCAAGGTTCGTTCTTCAATCTTTGGATGAGCAAGATGGCTAGAAAAGGAAATCGTGTGAAGAAAACCATGAATCTAACCTTGTTTTAGGGTTTCCCCCAAGAATTCGAGGTAGATGACGATCAAGACTCACCTACATGTTTTGTTCATCCTTCCTCTAGTCCAGATCTCTCCCTTGGTCGGCCAAAGCAAGGTGATAAGGGAAAGAAAATAAGGAAACGGTTGTCATGTGTTTTGGGAAAGATATACATTAGAGATGTATATGGGTTTTTAGAGAAATGTAGAAAGATAATTATCTTCTTTTAATTTCAACTACTACCACAAAAACCTCCTCCATTACTTGGCTACGTGGCCACCTTCTATAACCATGAAAAAATCCTCCATTATCCAAGGTTTAGAGGAAAAAGAACTAAGCACCTTAAAGAGTTATGTGTTAATATCCTATCCTAGTATTGGATATTGCTTTATTTTATAATAATGTGAATAACTTCCACTTCATACAAGATCTTTTTGGTGCCCAAACATGGCAAAATCTCGTCCTAACTATTGCAAACACCACCGCCAACTTTTGGTTGAAGCGCTCCATAATTAATCTATTTCCCTTTTGCATTAAGTTATATTAAAGAGCCTTTTGTGCTTAAATATTGAGTAGTTTAATATCAAGATTCTCTCTCTTCCATGGTCATACAAATGAGACGCCCCTCTCATTTTCTTTGCTCTACTTCATTCCAAGAAACATGAGAGACCCTCTAGAGGTGATAGTTTGCATGTTGAACCCTATGTTTTTGGGTAAATTGCACATTACACCAAAACTAGGTTTTAATGTACAAAGATTGCTCTTCAAGCTATATCTTGGTGCTCACGCTTGTGGAATCCATATCACCACATCATATTCATTCTCTTGATGTCTAAATATTAGAGGAACATCTTAACAAGTGCAATTGCAGGTTAACCCCTCAACTTGGGTAATTTGCACTTTAGTCTATTATTAACAAAACAATGTTTCAACATGATTCAACAAGGATTGAAATTGCAATATAAGTTCCTCAAAAGCCTTAATTACTTTTCGGAAGTTAAGGACAAGCAATTAATTAACTTTATTAGGAAAAGCACCTAGGGTTAGTACATAACCCAGGTCAGGGATGTTACACTTCTCTTCTTGGTTTGGGTTGATTCTTGTACATCCATGGATTGATCGGGGAAGATTGGGAGATGCTCCTTGAGCTCAAGGACCCAAAGGACACCTTCATCTCCTTCCTCTATCAAAACATGCATAAGTGCCCTAAAAACATATAAGAGGATACATAAGCATATTTGACTTTGAGTTCCAAATTAGGGGAATATGATTGCAATCTAACATGTTTGGTTGTAAATAAAGTGCAATATGACACAAGATGAAGCCCTAAAATAGGGCTACATCAAATAGTACCAAACATTTTTTGTGATGTACGCTCTAACCAGTTAGACAAAACCCTGAAACTCTAGTCCTAGGTCGAGAGCAATGAGTGTGTGAAGTTTTGTATACATAAGGTTAAGTTGAAATACAATTGCTACTTATTTGCTTTTTGGGTTATAGATTGATCCTTTTAAAGAGTGGAGTTTGATGCACATATAAATTGTGGTTATTTCATATCCTAATTTGGTTGTTTTTATTATTAATTGCTCCTAATTGAATATAAATTCATACATATTTTCCTAAATAAGGTATAAAATCACTTGTTCATCAATTGTTCTAGTTTTTCATATATTTACATGTATTTTACATATTTTAATTATTATGTTGTTTTTTTGCCTAATTCCTGGCTCATTCCATCATAGATAATTTTTATTTACTGGAGCAAAGTTGATACAATGGATTCAACTCAGTGGTAGAGACATGGTATCAGAGTACAAATATATTATTGTTACAAATCAAGAAGAAAAATGACTTCTACTATATTAAGTCGGTGGTACCAAAGCAGATGTTGAGACCCAGGATTGGATGTGTTAAATCCAACATTTATTTTTATTTTTCAATAAATTTAAGTTAGCTATTAACCTAAAAGGGGGCTATGGCTGAAAAAGATATCATTATAACCAGACTATTGAGATCTACATGACTAGGATGATGATAGAGGAGAAAAGAGGGAGGGAAGTGAAGGAACCCTTCTTAGTGGACTTCAGAGGCATTTTGGTGGCAAAAACGACTATGGAACGAGTCCATGTTCTCCAGATCCCTTCCTTAACTTTCTTTCTCTCTGTTGTTTTTATTGGATGTGATACCAAGTCAAACTTTAAGGGATAAATCTATTTTTCCCTAGTTCCTAGGAGTACCCCAACACATTATTCTAATTGAATTTGATGAGTTTATAATATGGTTTCTTTCATTTTGTACTTGAATTCGTGATATCGTTAATGTTTTTTTCATGCCTGATCAATAAAACCAAAGTATCAGACTACTAATTGCTTTGGGAGAGGGATTACAAGTTTTCTAAGTCATAGGTTCACATAGCTTATACCGTTCTTTGGTAGAAGGCTTACGGCTATAAAAGTATAACCTAGAGGGATTTTATTATTTGCTTTGATTAAGTTCCTAAACTACTATGGGAGTGGGCTTTGCTTAATCTGAGTAGTGCATTATGCTTCGGGAGCAGGTAGTGTTGGATACAGGTCTTTAGTCCATAATAAGGGTAATTAATTATAGATGAAGATAATTCAATTATGATATGTATCCTGGTGAAACAACAAGTTCTAGGGAATTCATTTAATCATGTTCACAACCACTTTAATTGAGCTCTCTCAATTTTTACCCTTAGTTAAATGATCACCATTAAATTCTTTTTTTGGCCTAGCTAATTTGGTTTTAGTTAGTAGTATTTTCTACTGAATGATTCCATGTGTTTGAAAAATGGGTCCTTATTACTCAACATGTACAGTTGCACATTGCATGCACATCTTATGTGTGCCAAAGTTTTGTACTCTTTAGTATCTAGGATTATAATTTCAACTTTATGGTGTTTTAAACTTAATATTGAATGCATTAATTAACTCTTGGTTAATTTCTCCAATTAATGTTGAACAAGTGAAACAACTCCCAAATTAGACAAAAACCTTTTTAATTTCACCATCTTGGAAATAGTGGTATAAATAATACAAAGTGGACAATAAAATCGTACTTACAAAAAAAATGAGAACACTACCAATATAAGTTATTAGTCTAGGTAATAAGTTATAAAATAAAGATAGTTTTAAGAAGGAAAATAGTTAGTTGACTTAGTAATCTAGGTAATGGATCAATTAGTTTAAGGGTGACATTATGCTAAGTTATGGATGGTTATATTTTGAGGATGAAAATTTATTTCTGGGTTGGACTTTTGTTGCATAAAAAAACCTAGGTATACTATCCATGTAACCCCATTAGAAAGGTTTAAGTGAGAATAAGTCCAACAACTAATCGTTAAATATTTTTAAATTATGAATTAAAACTCACAAATTCACCCACATGCACCTAAGTGGATGTGTAGTGTATACTTAGGTGCAAAATCTGACTCGAAGTTTAAAATGTGCCTCATGTAAAAATTCAAAACTTAGAGTATACAAACATGATCCATTTGATGGCATACAATAAAGGAAAAGAGACATACAAATTGATGGAGTTCAAAGTTGCGTGTAGGAAAATGTGTAAACTTGATTGTCATTAATAAATGGGCTTATCCATCCATATGTCCCACTATTCATTTAAGTCGATAAATAATACATACAAAGCACGGATATGAATAGATATCCCAAGGATACTAAAATGGTCAAAACGTACCTAAACACCTAAATAGATATCAATTGGTATACAATACAAGTTGGATAAACGTATCTTGCCATTGTCTAAGTGAATTTGTAATACATAGATTTGATAATCAATTGAAGGGAATTATGCATGGTTTGTATAGTGGACTTGTAAAATTTCTTTCAATATAAGATTATCCCATTACAAGATTCATTTCAAAATTAGTGATTGGATATGAATTTTAGTAATACAAATAGAGAGAATAAAAATAAAATTATTATAAATGATGAATTAATCAAAGTCATTAAAGTGTAATCAATGAAATAGTTCTTGCTCTATTATATATGAAATGTTGTATAGGAGGAGTTGTTAGTACTAGAATACCACCAAAGAAGTAAACTAGCACAATGAAGTCATGATTTGTTGGAAATTAGTTTTTAACAGGGAACTCACTAATTAACTAAAGAATATCAAGTGATAGATAATAAAAATGGTGCTTTTATGCTTTACTTAATAACCTCCCCTATTTTATCCCTTTTCCCTTCAAAAAGACATGACATGATAGGAAATACAATCAACCCCCTTATTAAAAACCCTAGGAATTGTTGGGTTTTAGGGGAGGCAGTGAAGGCAGCGGAAACAAAAAAAAATTTCTCCCCCAAACCCAGCACGAGGAAACGCGTCAACGTCTATATAATAGGAAAGGATGGTTTGTGGAATCATACCTTGTCCCGAGGCCTGCTCGGCGACAATACCTCGCGCTATGCACGGTCTTCAACTCCGGTCTTGGACGTCATCTGTGCAGCTCCTGGTCGCACCAGGACTGACTCCTCCTCCTCCTACCGGACTGTCAGATGACAATTGTCCTCCTGAGCGGCAGTGACCTCCCGCCTCTGTAGTAGTCCACACAGACCACCTAGAACTCCACACTCCTTGTCCCACAAGGAAGTGGAAGGAGTCTCACCCTCCTGTTGACGTACTAGTCTCCAACACACTCTCCTGCCTCCAGTTGCAACTGCAGTTGTCCTTCCCTTGTTGCACCTCCCTTTTGTGGGAAGCACTTGCTCGGGCTGTCTCTCGGTTACCAAAACCAGAGAGAATGACAACTTTGCAGAGGAATTGGTTGCATTGAGTTGTACTTTGAGAAGCCCTGAATACCCCTATATATAGGAGGGTCATGGGATAGGGTTCTCTATCCCAGACAATGTGGGACTAAAAGCAGGAGTAGAAGGGTTCGATATTTTCCACAAAAAGCAACCAACTCACAACCTGAACTGATCGGTTCACAAGTGAACCGGTCGGTTGGGGACATGAACCGGTTGGTTGACACCTCAACCGATCAGTTGGGACCCTTGAACCGGTCGGTTCACAAGTGAACCAGTCAGTTGGTGGTCCTGGTCGGTTCCCGATTGACTTTCCTTCTTTTGTTTCTAATTGGTATCGAATACCAATCCTTGTTCCAATCAAATTGGGCAAGTGAAACACAAGGAAAATTCTCACCAATCCTATTTTCCCAAGTTGCTCGGTTGCACCAGTTGAATCATTCATTTCAACACTTGAAGAAATTGGTTCACCCTGGGATTGAGTCGATCGGCTCAACACATGAGCCGACCGGTTCAGCAACCTCAGCCGACCGGTTCAACACTTGAGACGATCGGTTGGGAGTGCAGGTTGTGCAGAATCAATCAATTGTGATTTCAATCAATCCGATACTCCAATCAACATGTCCAACACCTTGAACATTATGATATTGAGCTATCAATCAATTGAGTGTTTAATTGAACTACTAAACTCCTTTAGTAATCAATCTAAACATTGCTTGTGGACAAAACTCCTCTTCCAGGTTAAATCCTATGTGTGTGACCCTGCAGGTCCATTTCACGTTGGCAGTGAAAGTCTATAACACTTATGACTTCACAAGCAAAGAGCGGTGCCTAGTCACACATCAGTGCTACCCAAGTGAAAGTAGAAAGTTAGAGAACAACTTTCATCCTACAATCCGTGAATGGTGTTACACTGAATGTATAATTCCTTTGTCCCTGATAACCTGAATGAACTCGAGGCATGGAACAGTCATCCTGTCAACGTTCATTCACTTTCTTGATCTCAGAGTAGATTGGAAGAGATATGTGTGACATCAATATCACATATTGATTCACACATGCGTGCACGCCTTTCTCAATCCTACTCATCAAGTGGCCATGGATATCAAACTCCCTCAGGAGGGACAAATCCCATATCTATCACTCACCCCTCAAAAGCCCCATGTGTCAAAGCCACCCAATCATCACCTTTATAACAACCCATGTTTCAGGACTTCGTTTGATGATGTCAAAGTGTGCCCAACGACATGTGTTGAGTGTTGGTATGTATGCCCTGAGAGCCAATCATGGGATGATTGGTGGGATACATTAAGATTGATTTGATAAACATCAAAGGCAAGCTTCCAATTCTTTCTGGTTCAGTCATATGAGATAGTGATAGAACAGATTGAATGTCTAGAGAATGACAGTACTCAATGACGTATGCCTTCAGGTTCATGACCTGAATGATGAGATCATACAGATGCTAAGAGTTTGTACATTCTTGATATGTCCCTAGTCGGATGTCATTGTGGAAGGTAGATAGACAACAATGACACACAAGACAAGATTGTGGTGTTGGTTGATGACAGATTCTCATTAGTCATGATATAGAGATATCAAACCAAACACATAGGTACTTGTTAGAGAACAAGGTACCGGACAGACCCACCGTGAGTTTGACACATGGAACCATGAGATGGTAGTCACAGTCAGTACTCACAGTGATAGTGGTGAGTGTGATTCTTAGACCTAAAATCACTTCACTCAACACATGTCGTTGGGCACACTTTGACATCCTCAAATGCAGTCCTGAAACATGGGTTGTTATAAATGTGATGATTGGGTGGCTTTGACACATGGGGCTTTTGAGGGGTGAGTGATAGATATGGGATTTGTCCCTCCTGAGGGAGTTTGATATCCATGGCCACTTGATGAGTAGGATTGAGATAGGCGTGCGCACGCATGTGTGAATCAGTATGTGATATTGATGTCATACATATCTCCTTCAATCTACTCTGAGATCAAGAAAGTGAATGAACGTTGACAGGATGACAGTTCCATGCCTTGAGTTCATTCGGGATATCAGTGACAAAGGAATTATACATTCACTGTAACACCATTCACGGATTGTAGGATGAAAGTTGTTCTCCAACTTTCTACTTTCACTTGGGTAGCACTGATGTGTGACTAGGCACCGCTCTTTGCTTGTGAAGTCATAAGTGTTATGGACTTTCACTGCCAACGTGAAATGGACCTGCAGGGTCACACACATAGGATTTAACCTGGAAGAGGAGTTTTGTCCACAAAGCAATGTTTAGATTGATTACTAAAGGAGTTTAGTAGTTCAATTAAATAATCAATCAGTCGATAGATCAATATCATATGGTTCAAGGTGTTGGACGCATTGATTGGAGTATCAGATTGATTGAAATCGCAATTGACTGATTTTACCCAACCTGTGCTCCCAACCGATCGGCTCATGTGATGAACCGGCCGACTGAGGTGCTGAACCGGTCGGCTGGAGTGTCCAGGCCGATCGGCTCATGCCCAGGTTGAAACGACCGATTCAAGAGTTGAACCGATTGGCTCAACTGGTGCAACCGACCAGTTGGGAAAGTCATGTCGGCAAGAATTTTCCTTTGGTTTCAAATTGCCCAATTCGATTGGGAATAACATTGGTATGTGATACCAATTGAGAATGAAACAAGGAAAGTCTTTTTGAGCCGGATTAGGACCATGAACCGATCGGTTCAGGGCACCAACCGATCGGTTGGAGTACCCCAACCGATCGGCTTAGGTCCAACCGATCGGCTCAATGGCCGAACCGATCAGATCAGTTGTGAACCGATCGTTTCAAGTTGCGAACCGGTTGCTTTTTGTGGAAAATTCTCGAACCCTTCTACTCCTGCTTTAGTCCCGTATTGCCGGGCAATAAGAACCCTGTCCCATGACCCGCCTATATATATAGGGGTATTGGGGGATTCTCAAAGTACAACTCAATGCAAGCCGGTTGCTTTGCGAAGTTGTCGTTCTCTCTGGTTTTGGTAACCGTGAGAGATCCCGAGCAAGTGCTTCCCGCAAAAGGGAGGTGCAGCAAGGGAAGGACAACTGCAGTTGCAACTGGTAGCAGGAGAGTGTGTTGGCGACTAGTACGTCAACAGGAGGGTGCGACTCCTTCCACTTCCTTGTGGGACAAGGAGTGTGGAGTTCCAGGTGGTCCGTGTGGACTACTACAGAGGCGGGAGGACACTGCCGCTCAGGAGGACAACTGTCATCCGACAGTCCAGTAGGAGGAGGAGTCGTCAGTCCCGGTGCGACCAGGAGCTGCACAGACACCGTCCAAGACCGGAATTGAAGACCGCACATTGTGCGAGGTATTGTCGCCGAGAAAGCCTCGGGACAAGGTATGATTCCACAAACCATCCTTTCCTATTATATAGACGTTGACGTGTTTCCTCGGTATGGGTTCGGGGAGATTTTTTTTTGTTTCCGCTGCCTTCTCTGTCTCCCCTAAAACCCAACAGTGGTATCAGAGCCACGTCAACTGCTCTATATTTTAGGAATATCGATATGATCGATTTTGGTTTGTCGCCTTTATTTATTGCATACGATGCGAATAATATCGGCTTTATGCATGTCCAATCCTAAATCCACAAATCCCTAATTACATATATGATATGTATTATTAATGCACTCGATACACGTCGCCCTTAAACGAGTTTTGTGTTGGATGTGTGTAGCATGATTATGGCCTATAAACCCCTATCTGTGTGTGGTTGTTTGTGGTTGCTTGCATCTCGGTCTGCGCACCGATCTTCCCTCTCTTATTCCCGATGTAACTCGAAATAATTCGAGATTCTTTCCTACCTTTGCTCCCCCCGAATGTAACTCGGGGTTTCCCTTTAAAGCAATGTAAATATTAGGATAGATTTTATTTCCTGTTATGTCGAAGACCGGCGGACATCAAGACGACAGCTGAAACGATCAGTTCAAGGCGTGAACTGATCGGTTGACGTTCCAGACGGTCGGTTCAAGGAGTGAACCGATCGGTTGATGACCGGTTCGAGGAGCGAGACGAGCGGGTGGCAGACATGACGAGATGCACGATGACCAGGCGAACCGATCGGTTGGAGGAGCCAACCGATCGGCTGGTGGCACCCAGACGACCGGCTGGAGAGTACAAATCATTCATGTGATGAGTTGATCAACTCGGATGGCAAGGCACAGAGTTCATCTTGTACAGGTTGCATGTGATGTAGACCTAGATGACCGTGATTCCTCTTGGCTCGAGGAATCACATTAGGATGGCCATAATCATCGCTTTTATCGTTTTGTGCATGTTTTTTGTGGGATATAGCATGTATATGATACATACTATGTATTGTGGTGATTGGATATGTATATGTATATAAAACCAAATCCCTCATTAAAATATTAAGTTTTATATGCCTTCCAAATGCGACACACGTGAAAAGCTTGTTCGACCAAGTGTGGGCACGCCCTAGCGTGGTGCACCGTCTACCTCGTGGAAGCGTGAAGGATGAATGTTTGGGTCTGCCCTAGCAGGGTGCATATTCATCGTGTTTGCTTTGGGTCAGACTTAACAAGGTGACCTAGATAGGATCTAGCGCCTTGAGGCATGGAGATGATCATTGCAAGGAGTTGTATATGACATCTTATCAAGAGTTGCATATGATGCAATTGGCAAAAGTTGCCTACCTGAGAGATCTATGTTGTGGGTGACAACCCTAGCTGGTCCATGGCTTAGAGGATTTCAGGATCTTGCCCACTAGAAGGTTGTACGCTGCAATCTTCCGAATTGATGGTGAGGGCTATCAATTTGAAGTAAAATAGTGGGAGCGATAATTAATTAAAGGCCTAATTTTATCGTCAACTTTTCAAATCAATCAAACAAGTCAAAAATGAGTTTTTGGACTAAAATTGCATATATTTCCTTTTGTTAAAATAAATGGTTAATCAACAAATCACTTTATTTGCGATCGGTCTTTGAGACCAACAAATTGAATGGGAATAATTCCACGATTGGTTAGGATGATGAGAAGTGTTCTCAGCCAAAGAGTGAAAGCTCTAAGTCCTAGTTATACCATAACCAGATGAACTCGATCCCACCACATCAATGGCTGAAAGTATGCTTATGGAAGCATACTGAGAAAGACATTGATGAGGAGTGCTTGATGTTGTGTTCTCTGAACTATGAGTTGCAGAGACAACATGAGACATATGATGTCTCCAAAACACTGTCATAGTATGGCATGACAGAAGGAGATCCAGTAAAGTATTCACACACTCAATGTGATTGGGTATGTGGAAAGACCTGACTAAGAAGGATTCCATCTGAGCCAAGAGTTGGCTATTGGTATGATACTGCAAATGTTGCGAGAATCATACAATTCATGATAAGCTACAACATGAACAACTTTGACAAGCGTTGACAGAGTTGTTGGACATGTTGAGGATAGTAGAGGCAAAGATGAAGAAAGACAAACCATAATCTTTGATGTGATCAAAGAAAAGGTAAGTCTTAAGGGCAAGGGCAAGGGCAAAGCTAAGAAGTGTTCTGATGCTAGCCAGAAATCCAAGCCGTCTTCATCCTCAAGGCACATGGGGAAAGGGTGTATGAGGGAACTGCCCTCTATATCTGGAAGAACAAAAGAAGATGAAGGAGGGGATGGAGATCTCCACCTAAGGTATCATGAAATGAACCGCTTCTTTATCCGAGGTATATGATACCAAGATATGGATATGTCATATATGATATGCAATATCCACAAAGAAGTGATGGCCTTTGTGAAAGGACCAAGAAAGAAGTACCCATCATTGGAGCAAGTGTTGCTGCCATAGATAGGAGTATCTTTCAGTTTATTTCATCCTAAAGGGCACGAAATAGAGTTGAGAACTGCCATTTCATATATTGCCAATAGATAGAAACACTTTATTATTGCATATTGTATGACAATGATGGCAATTAATAAAGTTGATGTTTCAATCTTAAAGATATGATCTTTGTGGCAATGCCTTGTTTATCTTGTGATACATGGTATGCATAAGATAAAACGATACCTAAAGTTATTGATAACTCAAACAATCAAATTAGCATCAATCATGAGAAATTCATTTCTAGTTTCCATATGATGGATAAATCTAGACTCTTTTGGTTAGAGAACCAGTAAGAGACATGAATCTCTTATACATGATTAATCAATATTCACTAATGGTAGTGGGAGAATGATTATCCTATTAGGTATAATACATGTGATGTATTCACATACCTATTGGGACAAATGCTAATACTTCAAATGGTGTTTAGAGAAATACCAATATGAATATCTTGAAGTGTTCAAGATTATCATAGATGAAGTACAAATTTGGTAAACCATTAATTCTTGATGAGATCAATGAATGAAATACTTGGACCAAATGTTTGAGATCCTTATGAGTGATTATGATAGTGTATCATAGTGAACTCATGATTTAGGCATGGTGATGTCTAAATCAAGAAGGAATCATACTCTAAGGAGTTAGAGAATGATTATCAAATAACTGAATTCTTCTTAATAAAAGAATACCCCACACTAATAAAAGAAATCAAGAATCACAAGGGTTGTGAGTTCTTATATCTTTAATAGATACACCTCAATTATCTATATGATCAGTTGTTCATGTGATGAGTCAACTATCAAGATGAATATGAGGAACCGATTCTTGAGTTATGGTTTATGACCATTACATCCTAAATGACATCCATGTGAACCATAAGGTATGACCTTGATGGTAGTACTCATTGGATCATATCCATAAGTGCAAATGAGTCTTAAGTGTTAAGACACATGGATAACATTTTGAGAAGGATGATGCTTGTTGATTGCAACTTAATGACTAAGACATTTGGCATATGGATACTAAAACCACATTCCTATGAGGAATAAAACCAAGATGTGTACGTGACACAGCCTATAAGGTTTATGAATCCACTAATGCAAATGAAGTCTATAAGTTACAATGGACTAATCAATGTGATTGATTGAGTACGAGCAACTCAAAATTGGATCTTTACTTTGATGATATAGTCAAAGGGTTTGACTGATATGTCAAAGATAAAGAAGGGATCTGTGATTTAGTGGGAGTGTATTCACATTCCACATATTGATGTGAAATGGAATTGTTTTAGAATGGAAATCCAAAAGTGGAAATTATCTTTAAGGAAGATAGAGATGTCTCCTATATGATAGGAATAGAGATCTATAGAGATAGTTCTCGACAAATCTCTTGACCTGGAAAAGAGAGAGCATACATTGGCAATCTGTACTGAAGGGTTCAGTATGCACAGATTCAGTGGGAGAAAACTTGTCCATGTTATATGGATATTAGTATCCCAAGGCCAAGTGTCCAATTCTTATGAAGAATGGGAACACTAAGAATAGATACGGATCTATCATGTATGTAATCATCCCATTGTCTTGCATGTATGACATGGCAAGAATAAAATGCATTCATCAGGTTGTATGTAGGACATGACAATATGATGTGCTCATCCTGATAACTCGTATGTGGGACATGACGAGTGGATGTCTATCTGATTCCAGTAAGGGTTACTAGAATATCATAAGAACTTGATAAGTACTTGGGAAGTACTAGTTCTATGAAGATAAGGAAGAGTTCGATGTAAAGAGTTACATTGATGTGAACTTCCGAAAGGACAGAAAATTAATTGCAAAATATACATAGGATGTATAAAAGTAAAAGTTTGTTGATAATTGGAAGTGTTCCAATAAAACCATTTAAAAGGGAAATGCCGAGTATCCGTGTGTTAGAGAACAACAGTGGATACTATACGGATCTGGAAGTTCATGAGATGAACTTATAGATATTCCACTCATTGATGACAAGTCTGGAATCCTTGATCATGCAATGTGGCTAAAGGTTAGCAAAGGAATACTAGATCGCATATTACGACAACTCCATCTCATACGTGCGACGTACATCGAAGAGATGAGAGACATGCAATTTATACTGACTTTGGCAAGATGTTGCCATTACTCACTATGTTGGCACTAGAGCACAGTGACATGTGGGACATGTTTGAAAATCACTATGAATATGATTCAAGGGTGATTGGCTCGCAGTGCAAGTGGGAGTCTGTTGGTATGTATGCCCTGAGAGCCAATCATGGGATGATTGGTGGGATACATTAAGATTGATTTGATAAACATCAAAGGCAAGCTTCCAATTCTTTCTGGTTCAGTCATATGAGATAGTGATAGAACAGATTGAATGTCTAGAGAATGACAGTACTCAATGACGTATGCCTTCAGGTTCATGACCTAAACGATGAGATCATACGGATGCTAAGAGTTTGTACATTCTTGATATGTCCCTAGTCGGATGTCATTATGGAAGGTAGATAGACAACAATGACACACAAGACTAGATTGTGGTGTTGGTTGATGACAGAATCTCATTAGTAATGATATAGAGATATCAAACCAAACACATAGGTACTTGTTAGAGAACAAGGTACCGGACAGACCCACCGTGAGTTTGACACATGGAACCATGAGATGGTAGTCACAGTCAGTACTCACAGTGATGGTGGTGAGTGTGATTCTTAGACCTGAAATCACTGCACTCAACACATGTCGTTGGGCACACTTTGACATCATCAAACGCAGTCCTGAAACATGGGTTGTTATAAAGGTGATGATTGGGTGGCTTTGACACATGGGGCTTTTGAGGGGTGAGTGATAGATATGGGATTTGTCCCTCCTGAGGGAGTTTGATATCCATGGCCACTTGATGAGTAGGATTGAGATAGGCGTGCGCACGCATGTGTGAATCAGTATGTGATATTGATGTCATACATATCTCCTTCAATCTACTCTGAGATCAAGAAAGTGAATGAACGTTGACAGGATGACAGTTCCATGCCTTGAGTTCATTCGGGATATCAATGACAAAGGAATTATACATTCACTGTAACACCATTCACGGATTGTAGGATGAAAGTTGTTCTCCAACTTTCTACTTTCACTTGGGTAGCACTGATGTGTGACTAGGCACCGCTCTTTGCTTGTGAAGTCATAAGTGTTATGGACTTTCACTGCCAACGTGAAATGGACCTGTAGGGTCACACACATAGGATTTAACCTGGAAGAGGAGTTTTGTCCACAAAGCAATGTTTAGATTGATTACTAAAGGAGTTTAGTAGTTCAATTAAACAATCAATCAGTCGATAGATCAATATCATATGGTTCAAGGTGTTGGACGCATTGATTGGAGTATCAGATTGATTGAAATAGCAATTGACTGATTTTACCCAACTTGTGCTCCCAACCGATCGGCTCATGTGATGAACCGGCCGGCTGAGGTGCTGAACCGGTCGGCTGGAGTGTCCAGGCCGATCGGCTCATGCCCAGGTTGAAACGACCGGTTCAAGAGTTGAACCGATCGGCTCAACTGGTGCAACCGACCAGTTGGGAAAGTCATGTCGGCAAGAATTTTCCTTTGGTTTCAAATTGCCCAATTCGATTCGGAATAACATTGGTATGCGATACCAATTGAGAATGAAACAAGGAAATTCTTTTTGAGCCAGATTAGGACCATGAACCGATCGGTTCAGGGCACCAACCGATCGGTTGGAGTGCCCCAAACGATCGGCTCAGGTCCAACCGATCGGCTCAATGGCCGAACCGTTCAGATCAGTTGTGAACCGATCGTTTCAAGTTGCGAACCGGTTGCTTTTTGTGGAAAATTCTCGAACCCTTATACTCCTGCTTTAGTCCCGTATTGCCGGGAACAGAGAACCCTATCCCATGACCCGCCTATATATATAGGGGTATTGGGGGCTTCTCAAAGTACAACTCAATGCAAGCCGGTTGCTTTGCGAAGTTGTCATTCTCTCTGGTTTTGGTAACCGTGAGAGATCCCGAGCAAGTGCTTCCCGCAAAAGGGAGGTGAAGTAAGGGAAGGACAACTGCAGTTGCAACTGGTAGCAGGAGAGTGTGTTGGCGACTAGTACGTCAACAGGAGGGTGCGACTCCTTCCACTTCCTTGTGGGACAAGGAGTGTGGAGTTCTAGGTGGTCCGTGTGGACTACTACAGAGGCGGGAGGACACTGCCACTCAGGAGGACAACTGTCATCCGACAGTCTGGTAGGAGGAGGAGTCGTCAGTCCCGATGCGACCAGGAGCTGCACAGACACCTTCCAAGACCGGAATTGAAGACCGCGCATTGCGCGAGGTATTGTCGCCGAGAAAGCCTCGGGACAAGGTATGATTCCACAAACCATCCTTTCCTATTATATAGACGTTGACGCATTTCCTCAGTATGGGTTCGGGGAGATTTTTTTTTGTTTCCGCTGCCTTCTCTGTCTCCCCTAAAACCCAACATTGAGTGCAGTGATTTCAGGTCAAAGAATCACACTCACCACCAGCACTGTGAGTACTGACTGTGACTTCCATGTCATGGTTCCATGTGTCAAACTCACGGTGGGTCTGTCTGGTACACTTGTTCTCTAACAAGTACCTATGTGTTTGGTTTGATATCACTATATCATGACTAATGAGATTCTGTCATCAACCAACACCACAATCTAGTCTTGTGTGTCATTATTGTCTATCTACCTTCCACAATGACATCCGATTAGGGACATAACAAGAATGTACAAAATCTTAGCATCTGTATGATCTCATTGTTCAGGTCCTCAACCTGAAGGCATATGTCATTGAGTACTGTCATTCTCTAGACATTCAATCTATTCTATCACTATCTCATATGATTGAACCAGAAAGAATTGGAAGCTTGCCTTTGATGTTTATCAAATCAATCTCAATGTATCCCACCAATCATCCCATTATTGGCTCTCGGGGCATACATACCAACAAACTCCCACTTGCACTGCGAGCCAATCACCATTGAATCATATTCATAGTGATCTTCAAACATGTCCCACATGTTACTGTGCTCTAGTGCGATCATAGTGAGTAATGGCAACACCTTGCCAAAGTCAGTATAATTTGCATGTCTCTCATCTTTTCGTTGTACGTCACACGTATGAGATGGAGTTGCCATAATATGCGATATAGTATTCCTTTGCTAACATTTAGCCACATTGCATGATCAAGGATTCCATACTTGTCATCAATGAGTGGAATATCTATGAGTTCATCTCATGAACTTTCAGATCCATATAGTATCTACTGATGTTCTCTAATGCGTAGATACTCAGTATTTCCTTTTAAATGGTTTTATTGGAACATTTCCAATTATCAACAAACTTTCACTTTTATACATCCTATGTATATTTTACGATTAATTTTTTGTCCTTTCGGAAGTTTGCATCAATGTAACTCTTTACATCAAACTCTTCCTTATCTCCATAGAACTAGTACTTCACAAGTACTTATCAAGTTCTTATGGTATTCTAGTAACCCTTACTGGAAGTAGACAGACATCCACTCGTCATGTCCCACATACGAGTTATCAGGATGAGCACATCATATTGTCATGTCGTACATACAAGATGATGAATGCATTTTATTCTTTCCATGTCCATACATGCAAGATAATGGGATGATTACATACATGATAGATCCATATCTATTCTTAGTGTACCCATTCTTCATAAGAATTGGACACTTGGCCTTGGGATACCAACTCCATGTAGCATGGACAAGTTTTCTCCCACTGAATCTGTGCATACTGAACATTTCAGTACAAATTGCCAATGTATGCTCTCTCTTTTCAGGTCAAGAGATTTTTCGAGAACTATCTCTATAGATCTCTATTCCTGTCACATAGGAAACATCTCTATCTTCCCTAAAGATGATTTCCACTTTTGGATTTCCATTTTAGAACATTTCCATTTCACATCAACATGTGGAATGTGAATACGCTCCCACTAAATCACAGACCCCTTCTTTATCTTTGACATATCATTCAAACCCTTTGACTATATCATCAAAGTAAAGATCCAATTCGGAGTTGCTTGTACTCAATCAATCACATTGATTAGTCCATTGTAACTTATAGACTTCATTTGCATTAGTTGATTCATAAACCTTATAGGTTGTGTCACGTACACATCCTTATTTTATTCCTCATAGGAATGTGGTTTTAGTATCCATATGCCAAATGTATTAGTCATTAAGTTGCAATCAACAAGCATCATCCTTCTCAAAATGTTATCCATGTATCTTAACACTTAAGACTCATTTTCACTTATGGATTTCATCCAATGAGTGCTACCATCAAGGTCATACCTTATGGTTGACATGGATGTCATTTAGGATGTAATGGCCATAAACCATAACTCAAAATTTGATTCCTCATATCCATCTAGATAGTTGACTCATCACATGAACAACTCATCACATAGATAATTGAGGTGTATCTATTAAGGATATAAGAACTCACAACCCTTGTGATTCTTAGTTTCTTTTATTAATGTGGGGTAATCTTTTATTAAGAAGAATTCAGTTATTTGATAATCATTCTCTAACTCCTTAGAGTATGATTCCTACTAGATTTAGACATCACCATGCCTTAATCATGAGTTCATTATGATACACTATCATAATCACTCATAAGGATCTCAAACATTTGGTCCAAGTATTTCATTCATTGATCTCATCAAGAATTAACACTTTACAAAATTTATACTTCATTCATGATAATCTTGAACACTTCAAGACATTCATATTGGTATTTCTTTAAACACCATTAGAAGTATTAGCATTTGTTCCAATAGGTATGTAAATACATCACATGTATTATACCTAATAGGATAATCATTCTCCCACTACCTTTAGTGAAGATTGATTAATCATGTCCAAGATATTCATGTCTCTTATTGGTTCTCTGATGTGGCTTTTTGAATGCACTAACAAATTCACTCGGGGTTTATATCCCTGAGCTTTTACCAAAACCAAGTGCAACAATACCACCCGCAAGCGGACGGATCTTATCGCAGTATAGTTGAGGATCGAACCCAAAGGACAACGTTTTTAAGAATCTTTGTCAGTTAGATCCAGCCCAAGTAAAACTAATATTTAGAACAATTGGTTGATTTTGGTTTGATTAAACTAATTGCAAGAAAGTAAATGCGGAATAAAAGATGGGTTTAGATCAATGATATGGAATCGCTGGGATGGTACCGGGTTTGACCACTGCTACACACACAAACATACTCTCTTGCGAACAATCCATGCACGATATGACACTCCAAGTAGAGTTGCTGCAGAACCCCCCATACGGGCGTTAGGTCCACGTAAGCATCACCACAGGCAGCCGATTTCTCATCGCCATCCGGATCACATGTCTTACGGCTCTGAAGATACAGAAATCCACGGAGGTTGTGAACCCCCCATACAGGCGTTAGGCGCACTGAAGCGTCACTGAAGGCTAGATGGCTCGTCCCCTTGCGGATCATACACTTACGACCTCGATGAAATCCCATCCTATTTCTAGTTTGGGAGTCAGCCGCGTTAACCGATAAACAAACAGGAAGGTGACATGCGAGCAAACATCGACGTTTAGCAAGATGATGCAAAATCCAACTAAGGTTGTGAACCCCCTATACAGGAGTTAGGCGCACAGAAGCATCACCGAAGGCTAGATGGCTCGTCCCCTCGCGGATCATACACTTACGACCTCAAGGAACCCATCAGAAGTTATCGTCAAGGGTCAAACATGCTAAACAACGTTCCAACCCATGCCTTGAAGTTATCGCAACATAGGAACCCATGCATTGAAGTTATCGCAACATAGGGAGCACAAAGATGAAAACACGCACATAACCAACCTACAAGCTTAACGATAAATGACAAAATGAAGAGTTATATACATTGCCTTGGAAAGTTTAACAAAAGAACATGGTTTGCATGGGCAGCGGGGCTAGTCCCCGCACCCCAGTGAAAGAGGACTACTCGCTCATGATGCGAGATACAAGAAGGATAGGAGAGAAAGATAGATCCGCCATGAGCTCGGTGCAGAGGGTGGACGCAGCTCGGTGAAGAAGATGCGCCCCTTGCTCCGTCTTCTTCCTCTTCTTGGCCTCCTTGGCCGCAACGCCGGCAGTAGGTGGAGTGGAACTTGATCGGTGTGGTGCTCTGGCAGCCTTTCGACGTCCGGAACCGATGCCTCGAAATGGGGACCCTGGGGGTCTATTTATAGTTTCAGATCTGATCCCAAACGGTTTGGATAAGTTGCTGAAAATATCTTCTCCAAACGGTTTGGAGACCGTTTGGGCGCCAAACGGTCTTGAGACCGTTTGGGCGCCAAACGGTCTTGAGACCGCTTGGGCACCAAACGGTCTTGAGACCGTTTGGGCATCAAACGGTTTGGAGGTCGTTTGAGCGCCAAACGGTCTTGCTTTGATCGGTCCTGGCTTTGGCGTGGTCGCGCGGCTTTAGTTCTTCAATCGATCCTTGCGCTTGCATCGAACGGTCTTGGGACCGCGTGGGACCAAACGGTCTTGGGACCGCGCGGGACCAAACGGTCTTGGGACCGTTTGGGACCAAACGGCCTTGGGACCGCATGGGACCAAACGGTCTTGAGACCGCATGGGACCAAACGGTCTTGAGACCGCATGGGACCAAACGGTCTTGAGACCGCATGGGACCAAACGGTCTTGGGACCGCGTGGGACCAAACGGTATTGACACCGCATGGGACCAAACGGTCTTGGGACCGCATGGGACCAAACGGTCTTGGGACCGCGTGGGACCAAACGGTCTTGAGACTGCATGGGACCAAACGGTCTTGGGACCGCATGGGACCAAACGGTCTTGGGACTGCATGCGACCAAACGGTCTTGAGACTGCATGCGACCAAACGGTCTTGAGACCGCGTGGACTTCTTGGGCAACTGGTTTCGTCTTGTTCTTTGTGTATTCCAGCAAACGGTCTTGAGACCGCATGGATCCAAACGGTCTTGAGACCGTTTGCATGGAGTTGCCTGCTACACCTGCATAAAATGAAAGATATTTAGTTAAAACCTTGATTATTGAATCACTGAGTAGTTTTGTGCATTATGATTCATATTAGGGTGAAAAGATGTGGAATAGATATTAAATTGTTCCAAAAAGGTAATTGAAAATCATGATGAGTATGCGCTCATCAAAACACCCCGAACTTAAATCGTTGCTCGTCCTCGAGTAACATAAAATTTGAAACTGTTGCCTGATGGAATACTTTCGATCCGTGTGATTTCTTCATCTTCACATCACAAATGTTTTCTTTTTGCTCAGTATGAGTGAGTACCTCAACTTCCTGGGACCACGAAACACGTCTTTCCATAGCTTCGTTCCTGAGTTCGTTTCCCAACAACGCTTCCTCCCCGCATTTTCCAACACCAAGCATGTCGAAGAGTTTTGTAGGAGTTCAGAGATACCCGTAGAATCGACAAGTATGCATTTGATCTGACACTGGTGTAGTTCAGGATGGTAGGGCATGTATTGTGCCCTTAGGTAGAAAAAGGAGTGAAAGGTGGTATGGAAAGAAGAAGTAAATCTCTCCTCTATTCGACTCGAGATTTTTATTTGTTTTGCAATTTCATTTATTGCATATTTTTTTTGTGTGCGCTATGGCATCTTTTGTTGCAGATCTCTCCTTTATTCGACTCGAGATTGCATTTATTTAGTGTGCACTTTGGCATCTTTTTATTGCAGATCTCTCCTCTATTCGACTCGAGATTGCATTTTTGGTGGTACGCCCCTATTTATTGGAAGGGGTATGGAAGAAGCGGATATGGGGAAAGTGGCGTGCCACCCCGAACTTAGGGTTTGACACAAGTTTGGCTATTTTGGTGGTATTTATGGATGGAGGGATACGAAGATGATATAAGAAGTGTAGAAGAGAGTTCATATCAGGATGCAACTTGATTTACAATTCAAAACCGGGTTATTCTCTTTGTCATACTCTGCTCAAATAATGACTTGATGCGGATCCGGTGGGGTTTCTGAGCCATTGTTCCACTAGTCAGTTAGGAAGCGCGAAGTGTTTGATCCCTATCAGTTTGACAGATACTTATCATTATGTAAAAAGAATTATGATGTTAGGAATCATAAGTTTCACAGGATGATTTCAGGCAAGTTTCAAAAGTCAGTCCTCTTGAGGATTTGCTTCGAATAAGGAGGATGTTATGATAGAAGATGCATAGCAAAAAGTTAGTTACATTTTTATCAACAAAAGACAAAATTTCATCAGGTATCTGTTCAAAATTTTGAAAAATTTTATGATAGAGACATATTGAATATGAAAAGAGGGTGTGTATGTGGAAGTGGAATACGTACCACCCACCCTCCACCCCGAACTTAGAGATTTGCTCGTCCTAGAGCAAACCCTAAATTCAAGATGGAGGGGAAAGGAAACACCAGGTATGACTGCCGAGAATGAATTCGTTCTGATCAGCACCAATCCGATCTCGTGTCCTGAAAGAAAAACTCTCTCATAAGGCAAATTTTATTTAAGGAAAATTTAACTATAAGGAACAAAATTTGAAAAGGAAAAGTAAAATAGATTTATTGGTCGGGTTGCCTCCCGACAAGCGCCTTTGTTTTATGTCGATGGCTCGACAGAGTTCTTCGGAATTATGGTGGGTCCTTTGGATTGCTGAATTCCAACATTATTTCGGTGCCTTTGTCAGCTGGTGTGAAGTATCTTTTCAAGCGGTGACCATTTGCTATAAATTCGCCAGACCCGTCGCTCCATAAAGAGAAAGCACCATGGGGAGAGATGCTTTTGACGATGTAAGGTCCGCACCAACGTGAGCGGAGTTTTCCTGGGAATAATTTTAATCTGGAGTTGAAAACTAGAACTTGGTCTCCCACTCGTATGTCTTTTTGTTTCAGATGTCCATCATGCCAGAGTTTTGTACGTTCTTTGTAGATTCGTGCATTCTCATAGGCTGTCATTCTGAGTTCATCCAGCTCATGGAGTTGCAGAATTCTGGCTTGACCCGCTTGTTTCATATCGAAGTTTATTTGTTTAATTGCCCACCATGCCTTATGTTCAAGTTCGACTGGCAGGTGGCAACTCTTTCCATATATCAATCGAAAAGGGGTAGTCCCAAGGGGAGTCTTATAAGCAGTGCGATAAGCCCATAAGGCGTCGTTGATTTTTGTCGCCCAATCTTTCCGATTACGTCCAACGGTTTTCTCAAGGATAGCCTTAAGTTGTCGGTTGGAGACCTCTACCTGTCCACTGGTTTGTGGATGATAAGGCGAAGCTATCTTGTGTGAGACGCCATATTTTCGTAGAAGAGCTTCAAGGCTTCTTTCAATGAAGTGGGATCCTCCGTCAGATATCACGGTTCTTGGCACTCCGAACCGTGGGAAGATAATATCTTTGAATAGTTTGATGACTGGTTTTAAATCACAAGTGACGGTTGGTATAGCTTCAACCCATTTGGAGACGTAGTCCACCGCCACAAGGATGTAAGAGAATCCATTAGAAGATGGGAATGGCCCCATATAGTCTACTCCCCAGACGTCAAATATCTCAACTTCTTGCCATAGATTCAGCGGCATTTCGTCTCTCTTGGTTATATTGCCAGCTCTTTGACACTTATCACATGATATGACAAAATCATAACAGTCCTTGGATAAAGTTGGCCAGAAAAATCCACATTGCAAAACTTTTAAGGCAGTCTTTTTAGAGCTCATATGCCCACCCATGGGTCCTGAGTGGCATTGTTCCAAAATAGAATGGGCTTCTTCTTCGGCGACACAACGTCTATACAATCCATCTGCACAGAGTTTGAAAAGATATGGTTCATCCCAATAGTAATGCTTCACTTCATGCATAAATTTCTTCAGAGCGTTCCCGGTGTATTGAGGATGGATGACTCTGGCGGCAAGGTAGTTTACTAAGTCTGAATACCATGGTTCGAATCCTGAGACTCTCATAAGCTGATCATCTGGTAGAGAGTCATTTATCGGAATCCCTTCAGCATCCAGAGTGTGGATGCAACTCAGGTGATCTGCCACGACATTCTCCGTCCCTTTTTTATCTCTTATTTCAAGGTCAAATTCTTGTAGAAGGAGTATCCATCTGATCAGCCTTGGCTTAGCATCCTTCTTTTTCATAAGATAACGGATAGCAGCATGGTCAGTGTAAACGATTACCTTCGAACCAGCAAGGTAGGATCTGAATTTGTCGAAAGCATAAATGACTGCTAAAAGCTCCTTTTCAGTGGTAGCATAATTCCTTTGAGCTTCGTCGAGGGTCTTTGATGCATAATAGATCACATAATGTTTCTTCTCTATGCATTGTCCTAAGACAGCACCCACCGCGTAATCACTGGCATCACACATAATTTCAAAGGGGTGGTCCCAATCGGGAGCTCTAATGATGGGAGTAGTTGTAAGGGCTTTCTTCAGCATATCAAAACTTTTGACTTCATTGAAATTGAAATCAGCATCCTTTAAAAGTAGATTAGTCATCGGCTTCGTTATCTTGGAAAAGTCACATATAAACCTTCTATAGAATCCAGCGTGGCCAAGGAATGCGCGAACTTCTTTTACATTTGTGGGGATTTCCAGTTTAGAGATGACTTCTATCTTGGCCTTATCAACTTCAATTCCTTTATTACTAACTTTGTGGCCCAAGACGATGCCTTCCTTTACCATAAAGTGGCATTTCTCCCAATTTAGCACCAGATGTGCTTCTTCACAACGTTTGAGGACCATGGAGAGATGCTTAAGACAAGAATCAAAGGAGTCACCATATATGGAAAAATCGTCCATGAAAACCTCCATAACTGTTTCAGTAAGCCCTGCAAAAATGGCATTCATGCAACGTTGAAAAGTTGCAGGGGCATTACACAGACCAAAAGGCATTCTTTTAAAAGCATATGTCCCGAAGGGACAGGTGAAAGTTGTTTTTTCTTGATCATCTGGATGTATGGGGATCTGATAGAATCCAGAGTAACCGTCCAGGTAACAGAAATATTCTTGATGGGCCAATCTTTCCAAAACTTGATCAAGGAAGGGCATAGGAAAATGATCCTTCCGAGTGGCCTTGTTTAATTTTCTATAATCAATACACATCCTCCACCCAGTCACTGTTCGGGTGGGGATGAGCTCATTGTTTTCATTTCTTGTGACAGTAGTACCTCCTTTCTTGGGTACAACATGAACTGGGCTCACCCATGGTGAGTCCGATATCGGGTATATTATTCCATCTGTAAGGAGTTTGATGATCTCACGACGGACCACTTCCTTCATATTCGGGTTCAACTTTCGTTGATGCTCGATCGTTGGCTTATGGTCTTCCATCATGGGGATTCTGTGCATGCACAAGGCTTGACTGACCCCTGTGAGGTCACTCATTTTGTAGCCTATGGTTTTCTTGCTCTCCTTTAATACCTCCAAAAGTTGCTCTTCTTGTTTGGTCGTTAAACCAGAGTTAATAATGATAGGACAAACTTTGAGATCGTCTAAAAACATATACTTCAGCCCTTCAGGTAGGGGCTTCATTTCAGGAGGTTCTGGTTTTTCACTGATTTCTTCTGGGGTTTTGGTAACCTTTAATTCTTCATAGGTAGCTTCAGGATTTCCCTTAGCAGAGTCGGGAGGTTCGGTGCAATCCTTATCTTGTTGGTCAGTAGGTTCATCATTAAAAAGGTCATATAGAGAAATTTCCAAGGGATCACATGACTTGTGATATTCTTGAGTAAGTTGTGACATCTGCTCAACACAATCTATCAGATAGACTTCCTCCTGTATACTTGGTCTTCTCATGCTTTCAAAAACTTTGAACTCTAGAGTTTCTTTACCTAACCTGAGCAGTAATGTTCCAGCTTCAACATCGATAAGGGCTCTAGCAGTGGCGAGGAAAGGGCGACCGAAGATGAGAGGGTATTTGGTGTCTTCTTTTATGTCCATGATGACAAAATCACATGGGACATATGCGTCCTTGCCTACCTTGACCGGGATGTCTTCGAGAATTCCTAACGGTCTTTTTACTGAATTGTCCGCAAGTTGAATTGTCATAGCAGTTGGAAGCAATTCTTCGAACCCTAATCTCTTGCATAGACTCAGCGACATAATAGAAATACTTGCGCCAAGATCTGCCAATCCTTTCTTGCATGATGAATCACCAATGTGACATGAAATTCCGAAGGATCCTGGATCTTTTTGTTTCTTTGGCATCTTGCTTAGAATGATATCTGATGTGGTAGCAGCCAATTTTACAGTTTCATATTCTTCAGTAATGTACTTCTTGGTGAGGAGCGACTTTAGATACTTGGTCCAGGCTGGTATCTCATTAAGAGCATCCAGGAATGGTATATCAACATGGAGTTTCTTCATAGCCTCTTTAAATTTGATGAATCTAGTGTCAAGCTTGGTTTCCCTCAGTCGGGATGGGAAAGGAACACGAGGCTTATATATAGGAATATCTAGTTCAGGTGTCTCTACTTCTTCATCGACAACTTTTTCAGAACTTCCCTTATTAGTCTTGCTTTCCTTTGATTGCAATTCCGGTGCTGTCAAGTTTTGGTCTGTCATAGGTTCACTCTCGTCAGAAATAACCACACTTGTCTTTGTTGGGGGATCCAAATAACGTTTCCCTGATCTTGTGGCGATAACCTTCAGCTGCTCCAGATGTTTCGGATTGTTCTCAGGTTGTCCGGCGAAGACTCCAGCTTGTGGCTTAATACTAGCAGCAAGTTGAGCTAGTTGAGTTTCAATAGCCTTCTGCTGGGCTTGTTGATTGGCTATCATCGTTTGTTGTGTTTGCAATAACTTTTCAATGGTAGATAGCTTGTCATCAGAAGGGATGGATCCTGTTTGACCCTGTTGTTGGTTCAATCTTTGATACTGAGAGTTATTCTGATAATCGTTATAGTTTCTGTTCTGAAAGTGTCCCTTGAAGTTTCCTTGATTCCCAAAGTTCTGTTGCTGATTAAACTGATACCCAGATGGGCCTCTTGGTTGATTATTCGGAACAAATTGATGCGAGTTCATAGCTCCTGAAGGATTTCCGTACTGGAAGCCTGGGTGATTCCTATTTTGATTCGGATTGTAATAGTTCTGCCCAGGGTTGGTGTTGATAGCATTAAGATTTTCCATCTGGAAATTATCTCCTTGTCCACATGCATTACTTAAAACAACATCATAGAGAACATTGCATGATAGTGTGGAATGGTCAATGCCTTTGCACGCTTCACAAAACAAAGAAGTGGACTTGACTTGTTCTGGTTGCCTAGTTGGAGAATGTCCTCTTCCAATCGCAGCAAGGGATGATTCTATGTGATCTTGCTTTGCAACCAAGACTTTCAAAGTTTCAGCTATAGATTTGTATTCTAGGATAGCGTCAGCCATAGCTACCTTTAAGACTCCTTTACCAACAGATCTGCCCCAGTTGGCTTGATTTTCTGCTCCCAGGGTGACTACTCTCCATGCACTGTCGTAACTTTGCCGCATGAAGTTCCCTCCAGACGAGGAGTCAAGGAACATCTTAACATCATCCTCCACACCCCTGTAGAATATTTCTATCAGCTGATTCTTAGGAATTCCATGGTGTGGGCATTTGCGTAGGAGCTCCTTGTATCTATCCCAAGCTTCGGAAAGAGTTTCTCCTGGGACTTGAGTGAAATTTGTGATTCGTCCCCTGATCTCATATGTAAGAGATGGGGGGTAGAACTTTTCCAAAAAGGCGTTTTGAAGCTGCTCCCAGGTGGTGATGGGTACATCACTCTGTAGTGAGTTGTACCAACTAATGGCTCTATCGGCCAGAGAGTATTTGAAGAGACGGAGTTGAATAGCATCATCAGAGACTCCATTTTGCTTCGTCATAGCACACAGGTCAATGAATCTGAGAAGATGACCTTGGCTGTCTTCAGCTTGTTTACCGTAGAATGGGTTGTTTTGAAGCAAGGTTATCCAATGTGCTCTAATCTCATAGTTGGCAGCTTCGATGGGAGGAGGCTGCACCGGATGATAGACATTCGCGGCCTTTGGGATAGAGAACTCTCTAAGATCCTTCTGAAGTTCCGCTGCCTGCGCTGCTGCCTGTGCTTCTAAGATCTCTTGTTGAACCGTAGCTCTAGCTTCTTGCATGAACCTTTCTCTCTGCGCATTGATGGCTTGAGCCACCCTATGGGCTACTTCTTCTTCTTGCGCCATTCTGGCTTGATTCTCTCAGATCTGACGATGGAAGGTTCTATCGATTTCGGGATCAAAGCTCGCAGTCAGTCTGAGACTATCCGAACGGTGCATGCACTAATCGTCAAAGAGCACCTGAAATTCGAAAAGGTTTGAAAGTGAGATCCTTGGTGTAGAATAAAGATCAAAAAGATGAGCGATAGTTTCAAAAAGAAAACAAAATCCTAGATTAGTCTTAAAAGAACTAGATTTGACTGACTGATTCCGTCATCCCCGGCAACGGCGCCAGAATTTGATGTGGCTTTTTGAATGCACTAACAAATTCACTCGGGGTTTATATCCCCGAGCTTTTACCAAAACCAAGTGCAACAATACCACCCGCAAGCGGACGGATCTTATCGCAGTATAGTTGAGGATCGAACCCAAAGGACAACATTTTTAAGAATCTTTGTCAGTTAGATCCAGCCCAAGTAAAACTAATATTTAGAACAATTGGTTGATTTTGGTTTGATTAAACTAATTGCAAGAAAGTAAATGCGGAATAAAAGATGGGTTTAGATCAATGATATGGAATCGCTGGGATGGTACCGGGTTTGACCACTGCTACACACACAAACATACTCTCTTGCGAACAATCCATGCACAATATGACACTCCAAGTAGAGCTGCTGCAGAACCCCCCATACGGGCGTTAGGTCCGCGTAAGCATCACCATAGGCAGCCGATTTCTCATCGCCATCCGGATCACATGTCTTACGGCTCTGAAGATACAGAAATCCACGGAGGTTGTGAACCCCCCATACGGGCGTTAGGCGCACAGAAGCGTCACCGAAGGCTAGATGGCTCGTCCCCTCGCGGATCATACACTTACGACCTCGATGAAATCCCATCCTATTTCTAGTTTGGGAGTCAGCCGCGTTAACCGATAAACAAGAAGGAAGGTGACATGCGAGCAAACATCGACGTTTAGCAAGATGATGCAAAATCCAACTAAGGTTGTGAACCCCCTATACAGGCGTTAGGCGCATAGAAGCGTCACCGAAGGCTAGATGGCTCGTCCCCTCGTGGATCATACACTTACGACCTCAAGGAACCCATCGGAAGTTATCGTCAAGGGTCAAACATGCTAAACGACGTTCCAACCCATGCCTTGAAGTTATCACAACATAGGAACCCATGCATTGAAGTTATCGCAACATAGGGAGCACAAAGATGAAAACACGCACATAACCAACCTACAAGCTTAACGATAAATGACAAAATGAAGAGTTATATACATTGCCTTGGAAAGTTTAACAAAAGAACATGGTTTGCATGGGCAGCGGGGCTAGTCCCCGCACCCCAGTGAAAGAGGACTACTCGCTCATGATGCGAGATACAAGAAGGATAGGAGAGAAAGATAGATCCGCCATGAGCTCGGTGCAGAGGGTGGACGCAGCTCGGTGAAGAAGATGCGCCCCTTGCTCCGTCTTCTTCCTCTTCTTGGCCTCCTTGGCCGCAACGCCGGCAGTAGGTGGAGTGGAACTTGATCGGTGTGGTGCTCTGGCAGCCTTTCGGCGTCCGGAACCGATGCCTCGAAATGGGGACCCTGGGGGTCTATTTATAGTTTCAGATCTGATCCCAAACGGTTTGGATAAGTTGCTGGAAATATCTTCTCCAAACGGTTTGGAGACCGTTTGGGCGCCAAACGGTCTTGAGACCGTTTGGGCGCCAAACGGTCTTGAGACCGCTTGGGCACCAAACGGTCTTGAGACCGTTTGGGCATCAAACGGTTTGGAGGTCGTTTGAGCGCCAAACGGTCTTGCTTTGATCGGTCATGGCTTTGGCGTGGTCGCGCGGCTTTAGTTCTTCAATCGATCCTTGTGCTTGCATCGAACGGTCTTGGGACCGCGTGGGACCAAACGGTCTTGGGACCGCGCGGGACCAAACGGTCTTGGGACCGTTTGGGACCAAACGGCCTTGGGACCGCATGGGACGAAACGGTCTTGAGACCGCATGGGACCAAACGGTCTTGAGACCGCATGGGACCAAACGGTCTTGGGACCGCGTGGGACCAAACGGTCTTGAGACCGCATGGGACCAAACAGTCTTGGGACCGCATGGGACCAAACGGTCTTGGGACCGCGTGGGACCAAACGGTCTTGGGACCACATGGGACCAAACGGTCTTGAGACCACGTGGACTTCTTGGGCAACTGGTTTCGTCTTGTTCTTTGTGTATTCCAGCAAACGGTCTTGAGACCGCATGGATCCAAACGGTGTTGAGACCGTTTGCATGGAGTTGCCTGCTACACCTGCATAAAATGAAAGATATTTAGTTAAAACCTTGATTATTGAATCACTGAGTAGTTTTGTGCATTATGATTCATATTAGGGTGAAAAGATGTGGAATAGATATTAAATTGTTCCAAAAAGGTAATTGAAAATCATGATGAGTATGCACTAATCATTCTCTAACCAAAAGAGTCTAGATTTATCCATCACATGGACACTAGAAGTGAATTTCTCATTATTGATGCTAATTTGATTGTTTGAGTTATCTATAACCTTTAGGTATCATTTTATCTCATGCATATCAAATACCACAAGATAAACAAGGCATTGCCACAAAGATCATATCTTTAAAAGATTGAAACATCAACTTTATTGATTGCCATCATTGTCATACAATATGCAAAATAAAATGTTTCTATCTATTGGAAAATATGAAATAACAGTTCATAATTGTATTACATGGCTTATAGGCTGAAAATAAACTAAAGTACTCCTATCTATGGTGGCAACACTTGCCCCAATTATGAGTGCTTTACACTTTACATCTTGGTATCATATACCTCAAAAAGTGTTACAAGTTTACTTTCATGACACCTTTAAGTAGAGGCTTCAGTCGCCTCCTTCTTCTTTTGTTCTTCCAGATAGAGAGGACAATTCCTTTTCCAATGTCCCAACTTTTGACAATGGTGGCAATTTCCTTTCTTGGTCATGCCTCCCTTGGCCTTGAGAGCTGAAGATGGCTTGGACTCCTGGCTAGCTTCATAACCTTTCTTAGATTTGCCCTTGCCCTTGCGCCTGGACTTGCCTTTCTTGCTTGTGATCACCATCACAGGCTTAGGCTTGTCCTTCTTCATCTGTATCTTGGCTGTCCTCAACATGCCCAACAACTCTGACAGTGGCCTATCAAAGTTGTTCATGTTGTAGTTCATCACAAACTGACTGTAGGATTCTGGCAACGATTGCAGTATCACGTTAGTAGCCAACTCTTGGTTAAGTGGAAATCCCAGTCTCTGCAGGTTCTCCACATACCCAATCATCTTGAGTGTGTGAGGACTAACTTGATCTCCTTCTGTCATGACGCACTTGAACAGCGCCCTAGAAACATTGTATCTCTCTTGCCGTGCCTGATCTTCATACATGTTCCTGAGATGCTGAATTGACGCGCCCCAATCTCACATTAAACACAGACCATGAGATTAAGGCACGACAGGTGGGATTAACACATAACCAACCATTCATCACTTTTTTAAAACAATTCAAGGCATTTAAATGATAACCAAGTTTAAACTGTAATCAAAAGACTGAGCAAACTGTAGGAACTTTTCTTATCTAACTGATTAAAGATACAAGCAAGGTCTACAACATAATACATTGATTAACATAAAGAAAACATAACATTAATTTACATCTTTGAACACATTCTCTCTCTCTCACTCACACCTTGTCCCGAGGATCGAGGGGAATGGACTAAGAGACCTCTATCTAGACTAACAACAAACCTTCTATCGACTAAGCGTTAGGGTGAAACGATCCTTCTGATTCCTGATGCTGATGCTGACCTGAAAATGTTTTGAGTAGAGGTATGAGCCTACTCGCTCAGTGAATAACATTTCACTTAGCTATCATTAAACAACTCGTCAGGTTTATAAACTGAAATAAACAAATATACAGTTCAAGCAGGGCAGTTCTATTAGCATAGCAAATATACAGACAATAACCACACTTCTAAGCATTTACAGGTATTTTAGGTAAATAAACAGTTATATAAATTTACTGTGAACCTACTCGATTATTTATCCATTTTATTATTATGCCCTAAATATATGCAGTGTACTCTGCATATAAAGATCCGCAGCAAGTTCATGCTACGGTCCCACCGTACAAGACTTAGCGACACACCCAGGAAATGCTAAGTCTGACGCCAGCCCTGCTCTGCTACAGGATCCCTGGCTCTCCGGCCAGAACATAGGCTCTACGGCCTCAATGCACAACCACGTGTGCTCCCGACTCCTCCTTTAACCGGAGTACACCGGCAGAGAGTCACAGGGTTACCTTCGTGACACACACACGAATGATGTTAGATAACCAAGTTTTCTTTTTGTTTTCCCCAGTGCCATCGTGACACACGCACGATTATTGTTAGACACTGCCTTTCTTTCTATCCTCGTGCCACCAGAATTACTCAACCGGTTGATGTTGGACACAAGTTTCACCCCTAAGTAACAGACCTTCCTTTAGGGGTTCTACGGTGTTAGGGCACTTAGGTCTATAAATTAACTAACAGATAAACAATTAAACAGAAATATCATATAGCAACTGTAAGACATAGAATTTCCTCTTTTTCATCATTTACATCACGCAATTCAAGTTCCAATGAACTTATCATACTGAAGTACATGTTACACTGTTCAGGAGTCATATCAACTGATACTGAAGCAAATAAGCATTTAAAATGAGTTAAATAATGATTTCTAAATGAACTACTACTCACCCACTTCAGTGTGTTCGTATACACCGAAAAACGTCCACAAACACGCCTAATTCTGCCCTTTACAGCAGCGTGCACTCCGTGCACCTAGGCTGCACGCCGTGCACCTTCAGTGCACTTCTGATCTGCTTTTCTGCACCTTTGCACGCCGTGCAAACTGACTTGCACGCTGTGCAAACTGACCTGCACGCCGTGCAAACTGATTTGCACGCCGTGCACCTGGGCTGAAACTCGTTCCGCTATCTGTAACTTTGCACGCCGTGCAATCTGACTTTGCACGCCGTGCAACCTGCGCAGAAACGGAAATCCCCGATATAAGCTTTCTGTGATGTTGCACGCTGTGCAAAACGGATTTGCACGCCGTGCAACCTGCGCAGAGGCGGAAATTGCAGAAATAAAAGAGATGATTGGGGTCGATTCGGTGGACGATTCTTACCCGAATCACTCCTATAGCTTCGGATTGACCTAGCAAGCACTTGGCAAGAAGAAAGAACAGAGGGGGAAGCACCGTTCGTTCCCTAGACCATCTCCATGGTTGTCTTCTTCATGGCTGCAGGAGGAAGAAGAAGGTGAGGAAGAAGAAGATGATGCAGCCGGTTGGTTTGGCTGGAGAAGATGAAGAAATCGAAGAAGAACGGAGAAGGATGGAGCTTAGTTGCCTAGCTTCTCCTCTAGCTTGCTCTCTCTCCCTTTCTCCTTCTCTGTTCTTCCCAAGCGGCAACCGAAGGAAATGAACTATCGTTCATTCCAAAGTCGGTTAATAGAGTTAAAAAGGAAAAATTGAAGGAAAGGATAAGGAAGGGCGCCCAGGGGGGCGGATGCAAATTGCCCAAAAACTTTCCGAAATTACACATAGGTCCCTGCACACTAAAAAGCTTATATCTTTTTACTCGTAGGTCGGTTTCGCATGATTTATTCGGCAACGGATTAAGCACAAACTTGTCCTCAACCTCAGGACAAGAAAACAAGCTAATGATACAATAACACTAGCTCAAAGCTCAAAACACTATTAACAAAAGCAAGTACTCATCTCAACATAACTAGTTCAATTATGCACTAACCAAGGTACTTACTGGTAAAACGAAATTTGGGTCATAACAATCTCCCTCCCTTATAAGAATTTCATCCCGAAATTCCTAAAAGAGAAAAGGAAACTTGTTACGCATTTCTGATTCAAGCTCCCACGTAGCTTCCTCTATATTGTGATTCCTCCACAAAACCTTCACTAAAGATAACTCACGGTTCTTAAGCTTTTTGATCCGGTGATCTACTATCTGTACTGGTCCTTTCACATAGGACACGTCTGCCTTAAGCTGTGCCGGTTCTGGATCTACAATCTTTTCTGTACCGGGATGACACTTTTTCAGCATAGACACGTGGAAGACATCATGAAGATTTGCCAACTCAGACGGCAAATCCAACCTGTAAGCTACAGGTCCAATCCTCTCAATAATAGGATATGGACCCATATACCTAGGGGTCAACTTACCCCTCTTGCCAAACCTCAGCACTCCTTTCCACGGTGAAACCTTCAAGTAAACCTCGTCACCAACGTCGAACTCAAGAGATCGACGTCGTCTTTCTGCATAACTTTTCTGTCTATCCTGAGCAGCTTTTAACTGATCCCTGATCACAGATATCTTTTCTGTAGTTACATCAACCAGCTCAGGTCCAAGAATTTCTTTTTCACCCACCTCGTACCAACAAACTGGCGATCTACACTTCCTGCCATAAAGAGCTTCATATGGAGCCATTCCAAGACTAGAATGGTAACTGTTATTATATGCAAACTCCATTAGGCTTAAGTGTTCTTCCCAGTTGCCTCTAAACTGCAGCACGCATGCTCTCAGCATGTCTTCTAGGGTCTAAATGGTCCTCTCAGATTGACCATCTGTCTGTGGGTGAAACGCCGTACTGAACTTCAGCCTTGTGCCCAACGCATGATGTAACTGATTCCAGAATCTAGATGTAAAATTTGGATCTCTGTCAGAAAGAATGGAAACTGGAATCTCGTGTAATCTGATTACCTCATCCACATAAACTTTAGCCAGCTTAGAAGCGTCAAAGGTTGACTTGACAGGAAGAAAGTGAGCAGACTTAGTTAGTCTATCCACAATCACCCATATCAAGTCTGAACCCTTCTGCGTCCTGGGTAATCCTATCACAAAGTCCATCGTGATGTGTTCCCATTTCCATTCTGGTATAGGAAGCGACTGCAAAGTACCAGCAGGTTTCTGATGCTCAGCCTTAACCTGCTGACACACCCCGCACCTAGCCACGTATTCAGCCACATCCTTTTTCATACCAGACCACCAGTATAGCTCTTTGAGATTCCTGTACATCTTTGTGTTACCTGGATGCATAGCATACATAGAAGTATGTGCTTCCTCAAGAATCTGCTCTTTCAACTCACTGTTTCCAGGTACACATAACCTATCATGAAGATACAACATGCCTTCATCAGAAAACATGAACTCTGTTCTCTTACCTTCTGACATATCCTGCATGATTTGCCACAACTCATCATCACTCTGCTGTAATTCCTTAATCTGATTATAAAAAGTAGGTCTGACTTGCATCTGAGCAATCAACCCACTTTGTTCAGTCACATCCAAGTCCAAGTTCAATTTTCGCATATCTACAAGCAAGTCTCTCTTGAAACATGCCATAGAAAATGCATCAACTGTCGAACTTGACTTTCTACTCAAAGCATCAGCTACAACATTCGCCTTACCAGGATGGTAATCGATTGTCACATCATAGTCTTTAATCAGCTCAAGCCATCTGCGCTGTCTCAAATTCAAGTATCTTTGAGTGAAGATATATTTCAGGCTCTTATGGTCTGTAAACACCTGACATGTCTCACCATACAAGTAGTGACGCCATGTCATAAGAGCATGAACTATAGCAGCTAATTCCAAATCATGGACCGAGTAATTCTCTTCATTCTTCTTAAGCTGTCTAGATGCGTAAGCCACAACTTTGCCTTCTTGCATTAGTACACAACCCAAACCTCTCCTGGAAGCATCACAGAACACTGTATAACCCTTATCTGCCTCAGGCAACACTAACACTGGCGCTGTGGTCAACTTCCTTTTCAAAATCTGAAAACTCTTCTCACAGTTATCAGACCAAACAAACAGTGCATCCTTCCTCGTCAAGCGTGTCAAAGGTGATGCTAACGCACTGAAGTTCTGTATGAACCTTCTGTAATAGCCTGCTAAACCCAAGAAACTTCTGATCTCAGTAGGAGTCTTAGGCTGTTCCCACTGAAGTACATAATCAACTTTCTTAGGGTCAACACTAACTCCACCTCTCGAGATAACATGTCCAAGAAATGCTACCTCAGCCAACCAGAACTCGCATTTGCTGAATTTAGCAAACAACTGGTGTTGTCTCAACAACTGCAACACTACTCTCAGGTGTTTCTCGTGTTGTTCATCGTCTCTGGAATAGATCAGAATATCATCTATAAAGACTACAATAAACTGATCTAGGAACGGTTTGAAAATCCGGTTCATCATATCCATAAAGGCTGCTGGGGCATTGGTCAGTCCAAACGACATGACCAAAAACTCATAATGCCCATACCTTGTTCTGAAAGCTGTTTTAGGAATATCAGAAGCCTTTATCCTAAGCTGATGATATCCAGATCTCAAATCTATTTTAGAAAAGATCGTCGCTCCACGCAACTGATCAAACATATCATCTATTCTCGGCAAAGGATACTTATTCTTAATAGTGATCTTGTTCAGTTGTCTGTAATCTATACAGAGACGCATGGTACCATCCTTTTTCTTAACAAACAGGACTGGAGCACCCCACGGTGAAGAATTGGGTCTAATAAAACCCTTATCTAGCAACTCCTGTAACTGCACCTTGAGTTCCTTCAACTCAGCAGGTGCCATTCTATAGGCTGGCAGTGCTACTGGATGACTACCTGGATATACCTGAATTTCAAAATCCAAGTCTCTGACAGGAGGTAGGCCTGGCAAATCTTCTGGAAAAACATCAGAAAACTCACAAACCACGGGCACATCATAAACACTGGCGGTGCTCTTCTCTGTTCTGGTGTCAACCACATGAGCAAGGAATGCTTCACATCCTTTTTGTAACATCTTATCAACTACAACAACTGATATTATGCACGTAGGCAGAATTTTCCTGTCTCCAGTAAAGACACAAGAAAATTCCCCTAGTTGAAAGTTAGCTTCCTTCTTCCAACAATCGAGTTGCACTCGATATGTTTCAAGACAATCCATACCCAAGATGACTTGAAAAGTATTTACATTCAGGGGTATGAGATTAGCAGCAAAGGTGTAACCTCCAAAAGATAACAAGCATCCGGGACAGAACTCAGATAAAACTGTTGGTCTACCTAGTGGAACCCTCAACACTAACTCATCTGTCAACTCCTGATTAACAGATTAAGTTCATCAACTAAAGAACATCGTATAAAAGAATGAGTAGCACCCGGATCTATCAAAACTGAAACTGGTATACTATTAAACAAAAGCATCTCTCCTGTAACAACTTGTAAAGAAAGTATACCTTCCTGAGGTGTCAGAGAGAAGAAACGTGCTGAAGCTCTCCCTCTGCCACACTGTCCTCTCTGACCACTCCTGCCACTAGACACTCCACCACCTCTAGATCCAGAAGCCACAGAAGAACTTGGAACATCATGGTATTGAGGTTGGAAAGCTTGCGATGCTGTTTGTCGAAGCTGAGGACACTCCTTTTTGAAATGTCCTACTTGTCCACAGATAAAAAAACCTCGAGAATTTGCACCCCAACACTGACCAGTATGTGGCCTTCCGCATTTGTCACATGGTGGTATCTCTTGCCTCTGAGGACCTGTCACTGACATTGACGACCCAGAAGACTGTCCACTATCGGCACTGCCCCATCTTCCTGGGTTGTATCCTCCTCTGCCTCTAGAAGTAGTGACATCCTCAGATCTCTGCCTGCTGAAACAACCAAAACCACGCCCAAGTTTAGAAAAGAAACCTCTACCTCCACCTCTGTATCCACTACTGGATTGCCCTCTACTGAAGTCTGCAGATCTCTTCTTAGACTCAGGCACCTTGTCAGCATTCACCGATTCTTCAACCTGTCTAGCAGCTCTGACAAACTCACCAAAGTTCTCTCTGTTCCTCCTACTAGTAGCAGAAACTGTATGCCGAATCTATGGCCTTAGTCCTTCCTGAAACCTTCTACATCTCTCTATGTTGTCGGGAACAAGCTGTGGACAGAAATTCGCTAACCGTGTGAAAAGCGCTTCATACTCTGTAACTGTCATGTTCCCCTGCTTAATATTCTGTAACTGCCTGATCTTCTCATTAAGAAAAGTGGGTGGATAGAATTTGAGATGAAACTCCTCAGAGAAATCCTGCCAGGAAAGCTCTGTACCTCTCCTCTTTTCTTCCACACCACGCCACCACAACTCTGCATCGCCTGTCAAAAGATAGACTGCATGATTAATCTTCTTATCTTCTAGAAGCCCCATCAGACGAAAGTCCTTCTCTATCTGTCTAAACCACTCATCAGCTTCGGCGGGATCTGTGGTGCCACTGAACTCTGTGCCACCAAGCTTCTTCACAAGCTCATAAGATCGCATCAGATCTTTACTGCTGGTAGAAGAAGATTCTCGCCTATCAGCCTTGTACTTTTCTTTGGTTTCCAGAAACATCCTGTACATCCGGGATGCTTCATCCACGTGGTCACCACCACCTGGACCCAAGTACAAAGGATCAGGGCCAACATGGCTCTCAGCCTGATCATCACGATCAAAACCTCTTCCTGCCATCTGCAATGATATAACAGAGTATTTCATGTTAGAAAATTACAGATAGAAGAAAGACACCTAAACCTTAATCCTATTGGTCTCTTATCGTCCCCTGACCTGGACTCTGAGTAACTATGTACTCAACCTAAGCTCTGATACCAAGAGTTGACGCGCCCCAATCTGACATTAAACACAGACCACGAGATTAAGGCACGACAGGTGGGATTAACACATAACCAACCATTCATCACATTTTTAAAACAATTCAAGGCATTTAAATGATAACCAAGTTTAAACTGTAATCAAAAGACTGAGCAAACTGTAGGAACTTTTCTTATCTAACTGATTAAAGATACAAGCAAGGTCTACAGCATAATACATTGATTAACATAAAGAAAGCATAACATTAATTTACATCTTTGTACACATTCTCTCTCTCTCACTCACACCTTGTCCCGAGGATCGAGGGGAATGGACTGAGAGACCTCTATCTAGACTAACAACAAACCTTCTATCGACTAAGCGTTAGGGTGAAACGATCCTTCTGATTCCTGATGCTGACTCTGACCTAAAAATGTTTTGAGTAGAGGTATGAGCCTACTCGCTCAGTGAATAACATTTCACTTAGCTATCATTAAACAACTCGTCAGGTTTATAAACTGAAATAAACAAATATACAGTTCAAGCAGGGCTGTTCTATTAGCATAGAAAATATACAGATAATAACCACACTTCTAAGCATTTACATGTATTTCAGGTAAATAAACAGTTATATAAATTTACTGTGAACCTACTCGATTATTTATCCATTTTATTATTATGCCCTAAATATATGCAGTGTACTCTGCATATAAAGATCCGCAACAAGTTCATGCTACGGTCCCACCGTACAAGACTTAGCGACACACCCGGGAAATGCTAAGTCTGACGCCAGCCCTGCTCTGCTACAGGACCCCTGGCTCTCCGGCCAGAACATAGGCTCTATGGCCTCAATGCACAACCACGTGTGCTCCCGACTCCTCCTTTAACCGGAGTACACCGGCGGAGAGTCACAGGGTTACCTTCGTGACACACGCACGAATGATGTTAGATAACCAAGTTTTCTTTTTGTTTTCCCCAGTGCCATCGTGACACATGCACGATTATTGTTAGACACTACCTTTCTTTCTATCATCGTGCCACCAGAATTACTCAACCGGTTGATGTTGGACACGAGTTTCACCCCTAAGTAACAGACCTTCCTTTAGGGGTTCTACGGTGTTAGGGCACTTAGGTCTATAAATTAACTAACAGATAAACAATTAAACAGAAATATCATATAGCAACTGTAAGACATAGAATTTCCTCTTTTTCATCATTTACATCACGCAATTCAAGTTCCAATGAACTTATCATACTGAAGTACATGTTACACTGTTCAGGAGTCATATCAACTGATACTGAAGCAAATAAGCATTTAAAATGAGTTAAATAATGATTTCTAAATGAACTTCTACTCACCCACTTCGGTGTGTTCGTATACACCGAAAAACGTCCACAAACACGCCTAATTCTGCCCTTTACAGCAGCGTGCACGCCGTGCACCTAGGCTGCACGCCGTGCACCTTCAGTGCACTTCTGATCTGCTTTTCTGCACCTTTGCACGCCATGCAAACTGACTTGCACGCCATGCAAACTGACCTGCACGCCATGCAAACTGATTTGCATGCCGTGCACCTGGGCTGAAACTCGTTCCGCTATCTGTAACTTTGCACGCCGTGCAATCTGACTTTGCACGCCGTGCAACCTGCGCAGAAACGGAAATCCCCGATATAAGCTTTCTGTGATGTTGCACGCCGTGCAAAACGGATTTGCACGCCGTGCAACCTGCGCAGAGGCGGAAATTGCAGAAATAAAAGAGACGATTGGGGTCGATTCGGTGGACGATTCTTACCCGAATCACTCCTATAGCTTCGGATTGACCTAGCAAGCACTTGGCAAGAAGAAAGAACGGAGGGGGAAGCACCGTTCGTTCCCTAGACCATCTCCATGGTCGTCTTCTTCATGGCTGCAGGAGGAAGAAGAAGGTGAGGAAGAAGAAGATGATGCAGCCGGTTGGTTTGGCTGGAGAAGATGAAGAAATCGAAGAAGAACGGAGAAGGATGGAGCTTAGTTGCCTAGCTTCTCCTCTAGCTTGCTCTCTCTCCCTTTTTCCTTCTCTGTTCTTCCCAAGCGGCAACCGAAGGAAATGAACTATCGTTCATTCCAAAGTCGGTTAATAGAGTTAAAAAGGAAAAACTGAAGGAAAGGATAAGGAAGGGCGCCCAGGGGGGCGGATGCAAATTGCCCAGAAACTTTCCGAAATTACACATAGGTCCCTGCACACTAAAAAGCTTATATCTTTTTACTCGTAGGTCGGTTTCGCATGATTTCTTCGGCAACGGATTAAGCACAAACTTGTCCTCAACCTCAGGACAAGAAAACAAGCTAATGATACAATAACACTAGCTCAAAGCTCAAAACACTATTAACAAAAGCAAGTACTCATCTCAACATAACTAGTTCAATTATGCACTAACCAAGGTACTTACTGGTAAAATGAAATGTGGGTCATAACATGAATCATCTCAATGACACCCATGTTCTCATGATGTCTCTGCAACTCATGGTTCATTGAACATAACATCAAGCACTTTGCATCAATGGCATCATCAACATGCTTCTTGTAAGCATCCCTTACTGCCTTTGGTGCATTAGGAGCGGGTTCCTCTGGAATTGGAGTATCCAGGACATAGATCTTACACTCTTGAGTGAGAAAAATTCTCAATGTCCGATACCAGTCGTGGAAGTTTGTCCCATTAAGCTTGTCCTTGTCAAAGACCGATTGCAAAGAAAAGTTGTTTTTGTTTGTTTCCATTTGAACTACAAAAGGAAATATGCAATTTTAGTCCAAAAACTCATTTTTGACTTATTTGATTGATTAGTGAATATACTCAGTGAACTTACTTAGTGAATATTTTCAAAAACATACTTAGTGAACATACTCAGTGAACTTCCTTAGTGAATATTTTCAAAAACATACTTAGTGAATATACTTCGTGAACTTCCTTAGTGAATATATTCAAAAACATACTTAGTGAATATACTCAGTGAACTTCCTTAGTGAATATTTTCAAAAACATACTTAGTGAACATACTCAGTGAACTTCCTTAGTGAATATTTTCAAAAACATACTTAGTGAACTACTTAGTGAACATACTTTGTGAACATACTTTGTGAACATACTCTGTGAACATACTTAGTGAACATACTTAGTGAACATACTCTGTGAACATACTCTGTGAACATACTTTGTGAACATACTTTGTGAACATACTTTGTGAACATACTCTGTGAACATACTTTGTGAACATACTCTGTGAACATACTTAGTGAACATACTCAGTGAACATACTCTGTGAACATACTTTGTGAACATACTCTGTGAACATACTCTGTGAACATCCTTTGTGAACATACTTTGTGAAAATACTTAGTGAACATACTCAGTGAACTTCCTTAGTGAATATTTTCAAAAACATACTTAGTGAACATACTTTGTGAACATACTTTGTGAACATACTCTGTGAACATACTTAGTGAACATACTCTGTGAACATACTCTGTGAACATACTCTGTGAACATACTTTGTGAACATACTTTGTGAACATACTTTGTGAACATACTCTGTGAACATACTTTGTGAACATACTCTGTGAACATACTTAGTGAACATACTTAGTGAACATACTCTGTGAACATACTTTGTGAACATAGTCTGTGAACATACTCTGTGAACATCCTTTGTGAACATACTTTGTGAACATACTGAGTGAACATACTCGGTGAACATACTCTGTGAACATACTCTGTGAACATACTTTGTGAACATACTATGTGAACATACTTAGTGAACATACTCTGTGAACATACTCTGTGAACATACTCTATGAACATACTTTGTGAACATACTTTGTGAACATACTCTGTGAACGTACTTTGTGAACATACTCTGTGAACATACTTAGTGAACATACTCAGTGAACATACTTTGTGAAACTTCTCGGTGAATTTTCCCAAACAAATAAAGGATTGTTGAATGAATTATCTTTTTTAGACATATATGTTTTACCCCTTTGATAATATTCTTAGGTGATGATAGATGTATGTTCTTTTATGCTTTTTCCTTTCAATGATATGGACATGATATGTTAGGGGTTTATGCTCTGCATAAACATGGATGAGGTTGAACTAATGAAAGGAGCTTTGTGTGGAATCCCAGAGTTCATAATATCTCCAAGATATTAAGATGATATGTGGAGACTTGAGGGAATGATTAATGAACAATCTGTTCCTCCTTTTCCTGGGATTTCGAGGACGAAATCCTTGTTAGGGGTTTATAATTTGTAACATCCCTGACCTGGGTTATGAATTAACCCTAGATGTTTTGTCTAATAAGGTTGAGTAGATTCTAAATCTTATCTTGGGAAAAGTAATTAGGCCTCATAAGAAACTTATGTTTCAATTTTGGTCCTGTTTGAGCAATGTTGAAGCAATGTTTGCTTATTTTGGACTAAAGTGCAAATTACCCAAGTCGAGGGGTTAACTTGAAAATGTTGCATGATAAGATGTTCCTCTGATGTTAAGACATCATAATAATGAATGTGATGTAGTGGTATGGTTTCCACAAGCTTGGGCACCAAGATTAAGCTTGTAAAGCAATGTTGTGCATTAAAACCTAGTTTTGGTGAAAAGTGCAATTTACCCAAAATCTAGGGTTCAATATGCAAATTACCACTTCAATAAAGTCGCTAATGTTTCTTGGCATCATGTAGAGCAAAGAAAATGAGAGTTACTTCTCATTTGAATTAAGATGGAGGAGAGAGAATCTTGATATTAAAATAATCAAGATTTAATCCTAATTGAAACCCTAATTCAATTTAGGGAAAAAATGAATAAAAATAAAGGAAGGGCTTTCAACCAAAATGTTTTGGGTTGATTTTGAATAAGGATGGACGTTCCTTTGCCAAGATAAGGAACAAAGATATCTTAAGTAGGTGAAATTCCACTCACCTTATTATAAAGAAAAGTAATTTCCACTCACATATGGGATATTAATATAATAAGCATTAAGGTGCTTAATTTGCTTTTCTTTAAATTGAGGATAATGAAGGAGAATTAAAGGCAAAGGGATATGCCTCGTATCCATGGAGTTGAGGGGGAAGAGGCGACCATAATATTTGGATCAATTGGATTTTTATAAGGCATATTCTCTCTCATCAATTTCTTTATAAAAGTGCCATTTCCAAGCCCAAACCAAGGCCTTTTTCGGATTTTCTTCTTCCCCTTGCTTGCAAAACCGACCAAGGAGCTAGGGAGGAGCAGGGAGCACGTCCCCAACCTGTTTCCAACTTTTGCAATCAAAATCTTGAGGACGAGCCTAGGGGGATTTGCTAGAGCTTCATCCACCATTAATGGCGTGAGCTTGGAGCTTTGGAGCTCCATTGGAGGCGGGTTTTATAACTCAAACCCTTAAACATTGCTATTGCATCAATTCTCTATGCTTTGTTGATTGATTTCTTCAATTTGATACACTCTTGTTTCTTTGCTGCAATTTCCATCAAGAACGGTTGCTGTTCTTGGTTGTTCGAAGGAAGGGGATGATGAAATCATCCTAGATGCTTATCCAAAGAAAATTACCAAGCAAAACCGTTTTGATAGATACTCCAAATCGTTTTAATTTGATTGGCTATACGGTTTCATCAAACCGTTTAAGGGCAAACGGTTTGAAACCGTTTGGGAGAAAACGGTTTCAAGACCATTTGAGATGGTTGACCAAGCGTTGACCGTTTGGGAATTTTGTTCCTAATTATGTAGGCTGATAACCCTCCGAATTTGAGGGATTAACTCCAAAGGAATCGAGAGTTGAAGGCCAATCAATTAGGCAATCGAATTGAATTATGTGCTGATTTTCAACCTGATTAACTTGACCTGGTTGAGAAAACGGTTTCAAGACCGTTTGAGATGGTTGACCAAGCGTTGACCGTTTGGGATTCCTGTTCATAATTATGTTTATTAATAACCCTCCAAATTTGAGGGATTAACTCCAAAGGAATCGTGAGTTGAAGCCTAATCAATTAGGGAAACCTAATTGGATTAAGTGCTGATTTTCAATCTGATTTAATTGAACTTTTTGGGCAAACTGTCTCAAGACCGTTTGAGTGCATTGACCAAGCATTTACCGTTTGTGATTACTGTTCCTAATGATGTGGTCTAATTACTCACCGAATTTTAGGGATTAACTCCCAAGCAATCATGAGTTGAAGGCTATTCAATTAGGCAAACCCTAATTGAAAATAGTGCTGAAATTCCAATGAGTTAAGTTGAGATTTTGGGTTGATTAGCCCAAACGGTTTCAAGACCGTTTGGGGATCACCCAAAAGGTCTCAAGACCGTTTGGGGATCACCCCAAGACCGTTTGGAGGTCTGGGGTCAAGTATAGTTGACCAATTGAAGGTCCAAAGGTACTAATCATATTGCAATGTAGTGCTGATTTGTTGATCAACTCGATAGACCAATCCATGATGATTTTTCACTAGAATCCAAAGGTTGGATGGGCCAAATGGTCTCAAGACCGTTTGGAGCTCATCCAAACGGTCTCAAGACCGTTTGATGGACACCCAAGACCGTTTAGAGGTCTAGGGTTGAGTATGGTTAGGTGTTTGAAGGTCTAAAGGTACCAAGCTGTTATACAATGCAATGCTGATTTGGTGATCAATCCAATGATCCAAACCTTAATTGGATGGCTTGGATTTGAGTGATATGATGGGAAAACGGTCTCAAGACCGTTTGGAGGTCATCCAAACGACCTCAAGACCGTTTGGGGTCAGGTCATACCCAATTTGGATAATGGTTCAATAGTTTCAAAGTAACCAATCTTGCATTGATGAGTGTTGTTGGATCTTCGATTCCAAACCCTAATTCAATTGAATCAAACCCTAATTGATGATCAATTGAGGGTCAATTGAGGGTCAAATCAGTTTAAGGTTGACCTATTAAACTCAATTGAAGTATGAGTATAGGTCCAATTGATGATTGGTTCCATGAATTCAATGATTGAAGGAATCAACATTGAAAACCTCAATTCAATTGGATACCTCATGTCATTGAAGGTCAAATTGATCAAACCTTTTTGGAAACCTAATGTAATTAGGTGAGAGATACCCTTAATGGTACTAATCAATAATGCATAACAAATGCATGGATCCAATATATGATTAGTAAACACTAGTTGAGGGTGTATCCTTATGAACCCTGGTTGAGGGTGTATCCTTGTGAAACCCTAGTTGAGGGTGTATCCTTATGAACCCTGGTTGAGGGTGTATCCTTGTGAAACCCTAGTTGAGGGTGTATCCTTATGAACCCTGGTTGAGGGTGTATCCTTGTGAAACCCTAGTTGAGGGTGTATCCTTATGAACCCTGGTTGAGGGTGTATCCTTGTGAAGCCCTTGTTGAGGGTGTATCCTTATGAACCCTGGTTGAGGGTGTATCCTTGTGAAACCCTAGTTGAGGGTGTATCCTTATAAACCCTGGTTGAGGGTGTATCCTTGTGAAACCCTAGTGGAGGGTGTATCATTGTGAACCCTGGTTGAGGGTGTAACCTTGTGAAACCCTAGTGGAGGGTGTATCATTGTGAACCCTGGTTGAGGGTGTATCCTTGTGAAACCCTAGTTGAGGGCGTATCATTGCGATTGTTTATAGGCAAATTTATAATAAAGTTATGCCTTAAACTAAGATAAGTCCATATAATGTGATATAGTTGGACAATTCTAATGTGTGGCCTATGCATTATATGCTAAGGGTGAGTATTCTGTGATGGAATGTATTAAGAGGGCAAATACCTTAATACAAGATAAAGTTGGTTAACTGAAGAGGGTCTGAATTAATGAGAAAAGGGGAACCCTAACCCTAATTTGGGGAAAAGGGAATGATAAGCCATGTTTGATAGTGAACCCTAATTCCTGGTTAAGGAATAATGGTGTTACTATTGTATCACATGATGTGATGAATATCTTGTATGATTGTTATCATGCCTAATAACCATGCAGGTATGATGAGATGATGAATATAGCCAAGTTTGGGCTGTGACATTTATATAATAAATGTTGATTGGCTTTTTGTGCGTTGATGTTGTTGTTGCTTGATAAAAGTAACAATGTGTACAGATTTTATGAACCATGTGAATAAGTTGTTGCCTAGTGAGAGGTGACAAGATGTGAATGGCCTTATGAGCCATGTGAATAAGTTGTTGCCTAGTGAGAGGTGACAAGATGTGAATGACCTTATGAACCATGTGAATAAGTTGTTTCCTAGTGAGAGGTGAAAAGATGTGAATGGCCTTGTGAGCCATGTGAATAAGTTGTTGCCTAGTGAGAAGTGACAAGATGTGAATGGCCTTGTGAGCCATGTGAATAAGTTGTTGCCTAGTGAGAGGTGACAAGATATGAATGGCCTTGTGAGCCATGTGTGATGCTTGGGTAACAAGTATCATGTTTCTTTGTAGCATTTGTGTTAATAAGTTATGCTAGAGAACTTGGCTTATGTTACATTTCTGTTATATATCTATAGTTCATTGATGATTATTCATATCTGTTGTATTCATTACAAGTAGATGGATGAACTATGAGTCTACCATGGGTAGATGCAATGCTCTTATTGAAAATGGAGATTATCTTATTCCGTTCTATGAAGAATAATTCTGCCTATTAATGTAAAAGTAACCCCTTCTCGGTTTAATTTCATAATCTTCTATAACAATGTTTCTGGCGGAGAGTTATATCTCTCGATGGGGCAATTTACAATTGTCTCACCCCTGTGGGAAACATTTTTAGGTATGCATGAAAGGCAGAGAAGAAACCCTAGAACAGGGAAAGAGCAGCAGAAACAGCAATAGTAGGGACAACAATAAGATCTCAGGTGGAGATATTGTCTGTCTAGTCATATAGATAGTAGTGCTATGTGTCATCTCTGTGCTCTCAGGTCCTCAGAGTTTTTAGTCAGTGTTTTTGATATATCAGTCTGAGGTTTTGGCTTGATGCCTCGAGATTTGTATGCTGCCTGCATATATGTTTATAAGGCAGCTGATGACGTAGTCTCTGGAAAAAGATGGTACATGATATGTACGTTTGAAATAGAATGTATATGATATACAATGGCATTTGTTGGAAAAGATTTCCTATGTGTGGATCTCTTTGCAAAAAGTTTTAATTTTTAGTGATTTTCGCTAATCCGCTGCTTGATGAACGCTTCCGCATTAGTTAATCTTGTTTTCGCGAGACGGTCATCACAATTTAGTGGTATCAGAGCTCTAGGTTCGCTGAGCCTGCAGAGACATAGGACTAAGGTATCAAGTCTGTGTTAGTGTCCTCCAGTATACCCTATAATGATTTCTGCTTGTGCAGAGAAAGGGTAAAGTTTTAAAATGATTGGAGAGCACAAGGAACACATTGCTTAGGGAAATATTGTTGCACCAAGAAGTGGTGCAAGGATCATGCAAGAATAGAATGAGTGCCTGAAAATCCCCATTAAGACCTGATCAGGATAGAGAATCCTAGGATCATGCTCTTATTGGGCAAATCAGGGAAACAGTGATGCATAAAGAAGACTGGATATTGGTGTTACAACCTAGGTCACCAGTCCTTAATACATAAGCTTTGGGCTTTGAAAGGATTCCTAAATGACATAGTCATGTTGGAACAAGGGAAAATATGGAAAAGATTAACTTATGGCAAGAAAGTAGACTCTGCCATGAGTTTATACAAACAATATATCTGTGATGGTAGTGCTCAAGGAGGGGCCATAAGATGAGATTTAGAAAATGATGCCTGGAGGAAATCTAGGAATGGAAAATCCTGTATGTATAATGGTATGAAAAGTGAGGAATATGATAGTAAATAAGGTACATACTACCTAATCTTACAATACTTGTATACCCTGGCCAGGTATATGATTATTGTAGATAAGGCAAGTATGAAACTCTTAGATTGTTATCTTTTTGATTACTCTGATCAAGTAGTCATTCTGAAACAATCTAGAGAATATAATGAAATTAAATAGGAAGAGCTAGGTGAAATTTCCCAAACAACATACTTAGTGAACATACTCAGTGAACTTCCTTAGTGAATATTGTCAAAAACATACTTAGTGAACATACTCAGTGAACTTCCTTAGTGAATATTTTCAAAAACATACTTAGTGAACATACTTTGTGAACATACTTTGTGAACATACTCTGTGAACATACTTAGTGAACATACTCTGTGAACATACTCTGTGAACATACTCTGTGAACATACTTTGTGAACATACTTTGTGAACATACTCTGTGAACATACTTTGTGAACATACTCTGTGAACATACTTAGTGAACATACTCAGTGAACATACTCTGTGAACATACTTTGTGAACATAGTCTGTGAACATACTCTGTGAACATCCTTTGTGAACATACTTTGTGAACATACTGAGTGAACATACTCTGTGAACATACTCTGTGAACATACTCTGTGAACATACTTTGTGAACATAGTATGTGAACATACTTAGTGAACATACTCTGTGAACATACTCTGTGAACATACTCTATGAACATACTTTGTGAACATACTTTGTGAACATACTCTGTGAACATACTTTGTGAACATACTCTGTGAACATACTTAGTGAACATACTCAGTGAACATACTTTGTGAATCTTCTCGGTGAATTTTCCCAAACGAATAAAGGATTGTTGAATGAATTATCTTTTTTAGACATATATGTTTTACCCCTTTGATAATATTCTTAGGTGATGATAGATGTATGTTCTTTTATGCTTTTTCCTTTCAATGATATGGACATGATATGTTAGGGGTTTATGCTCTGCATAAACATTGATGAGGTTGAACTAATGAAAGGAGCTTTTTGTGGAATCACAGAGTTCATAATATCTCCAGGATATTAAGATGATATGTGGAGACTTGAGGGAATGATTAATGAACAATCTGTTCCTCCTTTTCCTGGGATTTCGAGGACAAAATCCTTGTTAGGGGTTTATAATTTGTAACATCCCTGACCTGGGTTATGAATTAACCCTAGATGTTTTGTCTAATAAGGTTGAGTAGATTCTAAATCTTATCTTGGGAAAAGTAATTAGGCCTCATAAGAAACTTATGTTTCAATTTTGGTCCTGTTTGAGCAATGTTGAAGCAATGTTTGCTTATTTTGGACTAAAGTGCAAATTACCCAAGTCGAGGGGTTAACTTGAAAATGTTGCATGATAAGATGTTCCTCTGATGTTAAGACATCATAATAATGAATGTGATGTAGTGGTATGGTTTCCACAAGCTTGGGCACCAAGATTAAGCTTGTAAAGCAATGTTGTGCATTAAAACCTAGTTTTGGTGAAAAGTGCAATTTACCCAAAATCTAGGGTTCAATATGCAAATTACCACTTCAATAAAGTCGCTAATGTTTCTTGGCATCATGTAGAGCAAAGAAAATGAGAGTTACTTCTCATTTGAATTAAGATGGAGGAGAGAGAATCTTGATATTAAAATAATCAAGATTTAATCCTAATTGAAACCCTAATTCAATTTAGGGCAAAAATGAATAAAAATAAAGGAAGGGCTTTCAACCAAAATGTTTTGGGTTGATTTTGAATAAGGATGGACGTTCCTTTGCCAAGATAAGGAACAAAGATATCTTAAGTAGGTGAAATTCCACTCACCTTATTATAAAGAAAAGTAATTTCCACTCACATATGGGATATTAATATAATAAGCATTAAGGTGCTTAATTTGCTTTTCTTTAAATTGAGGATAATGAAGGAGAATTAAAGGCAAAGGGATATGCCTCGTATCCATTGAGTTGAGGGGGAAGAGGCGGCCATAATTTTTGGATTAATTGGATTTTTATAAGGCATATTCTCTCTCATCAATTTCTTTATAAAAGTGCCATTTCCAAGCCCAAACCAAGGCCTTTTTCGGATTTTCTTCTTCCCCTTGCTTGTAAAACCGACCAAGGAGCTAGGGAGGAGCAGGGAGCACATCCCCAACCTGTGGCCAACTTTTGCAATCAAAAGCTTGAGGATGAGCCTAGGGGGAGTTGCTAGAGATTCATCCACCATTAATGGCATGAGCTTGGAGCTTTGGATCTCAATTGGAGGTGGGTTTTATAACTCAAACCCTTAAACATTGCTATTGCATCAATTCTCTATGCTTTGTTGATTGATTTCTTCAATTTGATACACTCTTGTTTCTTTGCTGCAATTTCCATCAAGAACGGTTGCTGTTCTTGGTTGTTCGAAGGAAGGGGATGATGCCATCATCCTAGATGCTTATCCAAAGAAAATTACCAAGCAAAACCGTTTTGATAGCTACTCCAAATCGTTTTAATTTGATTGGCTATGCGGTTTCAGCAAACCGTTTAAGGGCAAACGGTTTGAAACCGTCTGGGAGAAAACGGTTTCAAGACCGTTTGAGATGGTTGACCAAGCGTTGACCGTTTGGGAATTTTGTTCCTAATTATGTAGGCTGATAACCCTCCGAATTTTAGGGATTAACTCCAAAGGAATCGAGAGTTGAAGGCCAAACAATTAGGCAATCAAATTGAATTATGTGCTGATTTTCAACCTGATTAACTTGACCTGGTTGAGAAAACGGTTTCAAGACCGTTTGAGATGGTTGACCAAGCGTTGACCGTTTGGGATTCCTGTTCATATTTATGTTTATTAATAACCCTCCAAATTTGAAGGATTAACTCCAAAGGAATCGTGAGTTGAAGCCTAATCAATTAGGGAAACCTAATTGGATTAGGTGCTGATTTTGAATCTAATTTAATTGAACTTTTTGGGCAAACGGTCTCAAGACCGTTTGAGTGCGTTTACCAAGCGTTTACCGTTTGGGATTACTGTTCCTAATGATGTGGTCTAATGACTCACCGAATTTGAGGGATTAACTCCCAAGGAATCATGAGTTGAAGGCTATTCAATTAGGCAAACCCTAATTGAAAGCAGTGCTGAAATTCCAATGAGTTAAGTTGAGATTTTGGGTTGATTAGCCCAAACGGTTTCAAGACCGTTTGGGGATCACCCAAAACGTCTCAATACCGTTCGGGGATCACCCCAAGACCGTTTGGAGGTCTGTGGTCAAGTATAGTTGACCAATTGAAGGTCCAAAGGTACTAATCATATTGCAATGTAGTGCTGATTTGTTTATCAACTCGATAGACCAATCCATGATGATTTTTCACTAGAATCCAAAGGTTGGATGGGCCAAACGGTCTCAAGACCGTTTGGAGCTCATCCAAACGGTCTCAAGACCGTTTGGTGGTCACCAAGACCATTTGGAGGTCTAGGGTTGAGTATGGTTAGGTGTTTGAAGGTCTAAAGGTACCAAGCTGTTATACAATGCAATGCTGATTTGGTGATCAATCCAATGATCCAAACCTTAATTGGATGGCTTGAATTTGAGTGATATGATGGGAAAACGGTCTCAAGACCGTTTGGAGGTCATCCAAACGACCTCAAGACCGTTTGGGGTCAGGTCATACCCAATTTGGATAATGGTTCAATAGTTTCAAAGTAACCAATCTTGCATTGATGAGTGTTGTTGGATCTTCAATTCCAAATCCTAATTCAATTGAATCAAACCCTAATTGATGATCAATTGAGGGTCAATTGAGGGTGAAATCAGTTTAAGGTTGACCTATTAAACTCAATTGAAGTATGAGTATAGGTCCAATTGATGATTGGTTCCATGAATTCAATGATTGAAGGAATCAACATTGAAAACCCCAATTCAATTGGATACCTCATGTCATTGAAGGTCCAATTGATCAAACCTTTTTGGAAACATAATGTAATTAGGTAAGAGATACCCTTAATGGTACTAATCAATAATGCACAAAAAATGCATGGATCCAATATATAATTAGTAAACCCTAGTTGAGGGTGTATCCTTATGAACCCTGGTTGAGGGTGTATCCTTGTGATACCCTAGTTGAGGGTGTATCCTTATGAACCCTGGTTGAGGGTGTATCCTTGTGAAACCCTAGTTGAGGGTGTATCCTTATGAACCCTGGTTGAGGGTGTATCCTTGTGAAACCCTAGTTGAGGGTGTATCCTTATGAACCCTGGTTGAGGGTGTATCCTTGTGAAACCCTAGTTGAGGGTGTATCCTTATAAACCCTGGTTGAAGGTGTATCCTTGTGAAACCCTAGTGGAGGGTGTATCATTGTGAACCCTGGTTGAGGGTGTAACCTTGTGAAACCCTAGTGGAGGGTGTATCATTGTGAACCCTGGTTGAGGGTGTATCCTTGTGAAACCCTAGTTGAGGGTGTATCATTGCGATTGTTTATAGGCAACTTTATAATAAAGTTATGCCTTAAACTAAGATAAGTCCATATCATGTGAGATAGTTGGACAATTCTAATGTGTGGCCTATGCATTATATGCTAAGGGTGAGTATTCTATGATGGAATGTATTAAGAGGGCAAATACCTTAATACAAGGTAAAGTTGGTTAACTCAAGAGGGTCTGAATTAATGAGAAATGGGGAACCCTAACCCTAATTTGGGGAAAAGGGAATGATAAGCCATGTTTGATAGTGAACCCTAATTCCTGGTTAAGGAATGATGGTGTTACTATTGTATCACATGATGTGATGAATATCTTGTATGACTGTTATCATGCCTAATAACCATGCAGGTATGATGAGATGATGAATATAGCCAAGTTTGGGCTGTGACATTTATATAATAAATGTTGATTGGCTTTTTGTGCGTTGATGTTGTTGTTGCTTAATAAAAGTAACAATGTGTACGGATTTTATGAACCATGTGAATAAGTTGTTGCCTAGTGAGAGGTGACAATATGTGAATGGCCTTATGAACCATGTGAATAAGTTGTTGCCTAGTGAGAGGTGACAAGATGTGAATGGCCTTATGAACCATGTGAATAAGTTGTTGCCTAGTGAGAGGTGACAAGATGTGAATGGCCTTGTGAGCCATGTGAATAAGTTGTTGCCTAGTGAGAGGTGACAAGATGTGAATGGCCTTGTGAGCTATGTGAATAAGTTGTTGCCTAGTGAGAGGTGACAAGATATGAATGAACTTGTGAGCCATGTGTGATGCTTGGGTAACAAGTATCATGTTTCTTTGTAGCATTTGTGTTAATAAGTTATGCTAGAGAACTTGGTTGATGTTACATTTCTGTTATATATCTATAGTTCATTGATGATTATTCATATCTGTTGTATTCATTACAAGTAGATGGTTGAACTATGAGTCTACCATGGGTAGATGCAATGCTCTTATTGAAAATGGAGATTATCTTATTCTATTCTATGAAGAATAATTCTGCCTATTAATGTAAAAGTAACCCCTGCTCAGTTTAATTTCATAATCTTCTATAACAATGTTATTGGCAGAGAGTTATATCTCTCGCTGGGGCAATTTACAATTGTCTCACCCCCATGGGAAACATTTTTAGGTATGCATGAAAGGCAGAGCAGAAACCCTAGAACAGGGAAAGAGCAGCAGCAACAACAACAACAGGGACAACAATAAGATCTCAGGTGGAGATATTGTCTGTCTAGTCATATAGATAGTAGTCCTATGTGTCGTCTCTGTACTGTCAGGTCCTCGGAGTTTTTAGTCAGTGTTTTTGATATATCAGTCTGAGGTTTTGGCTTGATGCCTCGAGATTTGTATGCTGCCTGCATATATGTTTATAAGGCAGCTGATGATGTAGTCTCTGGAAAAAGATGGTACATGAAATGTATGTTTGAAATAGAATGTATATGATATACAATGGCATTTGTTGGAAAATATTTCCTATGTGTGGATCTCTTTACAAAAAGTTTTAATTTTTTAGTGATTTTCTCTAATCCGCTGCTTGATGAACGCTTCCGCATTAGTTAATCTTGTTTTTGCGAGACGGTCGTCACAGTCACCCACAACATAGATCTCTCAGGTAGGCAACTCTTGCCAATTGCATCATATGCAACTCTTGATAAGATGTCATATGCAACTCCTTGCCATGATCATCTCCATGCCTCAAGGTACTAGATCCCATCTAGATCACCTTGTTAAGTCTGACCCAAAGCAAACAAAATGAATATGCACCCTGCTAGGGTAGACCCACACATTCATCCTTCACACTTCCACGAGATAGACGGTGCACCACGCTAGGGCGTGCCCACACTTGGTCGGTCAAGCTTTTCACGTGTGTCACATTTGGAAGGCATCTAAAACTTAATATTTAATGAGGGATTTGGTTTTTATATACATATACATATCCAATCACCACAGTACATAGTACGTATCATATACATGCTATATCCCATAGAAAACATGCACAAATGATAAAAGCGATGATTATGGCCATCCTAATGTGATTCCTCGAGCCAAGAGGAATCACAGTCATCTAGGTCTACATCACATGCAACCTGTACAAGATGAACATCTGTGCTTTGCCTTTCGAGTTAATCAACTCATCATATGAATGATCTTCTCTCTCTGGCCGGTCGTCTAGGTGCCACCAGCCGATCGGTTGGCTCCTCCAACCGATCGGTTCGCCTGGTCATCGTGCATCTCGTCATGGCCACCACCCACTCATCTCGCTCCTCGAACCGATCATCAACCAATCGGTTCACTCCTTGAACCGATCATATGGAATGTCAACCGATCGGCTCACGCCTTGAATCAATCGTCTCAGTTGTCGTCTTGATGTCTGTCATTCTTTTATATAATAGGAAATAAAATCTATCCTAATATTACATTGCATAAAAAGGGAAACCCCGAGTTACATTTGCGGGGAGCAAAGGTAGGAAAGAATCTCAGATTATTTCGAGTTACATCAGGAATAGGAGAAGGAAGATCGGTACGCAGACCGAGATGCAAGCAACCACACACAACCAATCACAGATAGGGTTTATTGGCCATAACCACGCTACACATCCACCACAAAAATCATTTAAGGGCGACGCGTATCGAGTGCATTAGTAATATATATCATATATGTAATTTGGGATTTGTGGATTTAGGATTGGACATGCATAAAGCCAATATCATTCGCATCGTATGCAATAAATAAAGGAGACAAACCAAAATCGATCATATCGATATTCCTAAAATATAGATCAGTTGACGTGGCTCTGATACCACTGTTGGGTTTTAGGGGAGGCAGTGAAGGCAGCGGAAACAAAAAAAATTTCTCCCCCAAACCCAGCACGAGGAAACGCGTCAACGTCTATATAATAGGAAAGGATGGTTTGTGGAATCATACCTTGTCCCGAGGCTTGCTCGGCGACAATACCTCACGCTATGCGTGGTCTTCAAATCCGGTCTTGGACGACGTCTGTGCAGCTCATGGTCGCACCGGGACTGACGACTCCTCCTCCTACCGGACTGTCGGATGATAATTGTCCTCCTGAGCGACAGTGACCTCCCGCCTCTATAGTAGTCCACACAGACCACCTAGAACTCCACACTCCTTGTCCCACAAGGAAGTGGAAGGAGTCGCACCCTCCTGTTGACGTACTAGTCGCCAACACACTCTCCTGCCTCCAGTTGCAACTGTAGTTGTCCTTCCCTTGCTGCACCTCCCTTTTGCGGGAAGCACTTGCTCAGGCTCTCTCTTGGTTACCAAAACTAGAGAGAGCGACAACTTTGCAGAGCAACTGGTTGCAATGAGTTGTACTTTGAGAAGCCCCCAATACCCCTATATATAGGAGGGTCATGGGACAAGGTTCTCTATCCCGGGCAATGCGGGACTAAAAGTAGGAATAGAAGGGTTCAAGATTTTCCACAAAAAGCAACCAACTCGCAACCTGAACCGATCGGTTCACAAGTGAACCAGTCAGTTGGGGACCTGAACCGGTCAGTTGACACCTCAACCGATCGGTTGGGACCCTTGAACCGGTCAGTTCACAAGTGAACCAGTCGGTTGGTGGTCCTGGTCGGTTCCCGATTGACTTTCCTTCTTTTGTTTCTAATTGGTATCAAATACCAATCCTTGTTCCAATCAAATTGGGCAAGTGAAATGCAAGGAAAATTCTCACCAATCCTATTTTCCCAAGTTGGTCGGTTGCACCAATTGAATCGATCATTTCAACACTTGAAGCAATCGATTCACCCTGGGATTGAGTTGATCGGCTCAACACTTGAGCCGACCGGTTCAGCAACCTCAGCCGACCGGTTCAACACTTGAGTCGATCGGTTGGGAGTGCAGGTTGTGCAGAATCAGTCAATTGCGATTTCAATCAATCTGATACTCCAATCAACATGTCCAACACCTTGAACATTATGATATTGAGATATCAATCAATTGAGTGTTTAATTGAACTACTAAACTCCTTTAGTAATCAATCTAAACATTGCTTGTGGACAAAACTCCTCTTCCAGGTTAAATCCTAGGTGTGTGACCCTGCAGGTCCATTTCACGTTGGCAGTGAAAGTCCATAACACTTATGACTTCACAAGCAAAGAGCGGTGCCTAGTCACACATCAATGCTACCCAAGTGAAATTAGAAATTTAGAGAACAACTTTCATCCTACAATCCGTGAATGGTGTTACAGTGAATGTATAATTCCTTTGTCCCTGATATCCCGAATGAACTCGGGGCATGGAACAGTCATCCTGTCAACGTTCATTCACTTTCTTGATCTCAGAGTAGATTGGAAGAGATATGTGTGACATCAATATCACATATTGATTCACACATGCATGCACGCCTTTCTCAATCCTACTCATCAAGTGGCCATGGATATCAAACTCCCTCAGGAGGGACAAATCCCATATCTATCACTCACCCCTCAAAAGCCCCATGTGTCAAAGCCACCCAATCATCACCTTTATAACAACCCATGTTTCAGGACTACGTTTGATGATGTCAAAGTGTGCCCAACGACATGTGTTGAGTGCAGTGATTTTAGGTCAAAGAATCACACTCACCACCATCACTGTGAGTACTGACTGTGACTACCATGTCATGGTTGCATGTGTCAAACTCACGGTGGGTTTGTCCGGTACACTTGTTCTCTAACAAGTACCTATTTGTTTGGTTTGATATCACTATATCATGACTAATGAGATTCTGTCATCAACCAACACCACAACCTAGTCTTGTGTGTCATTGCTGTCTATCTACCTTCCACAATGACATCCGACTAGGGACATAACAAGAATGTACAAACTCTTAGCATCCGTATGATCTCATCGTTCAAGTCCTCAACCTGAAGGCATATGTCATTGAGTATTGTCATTCTCTAGACATTCAATCTGTTCTATCACTATCTCATATGATTGAACCAGAAAGAATTGGAAGCTTGCCTTTGATGTTTATCAAATCAATCGCAATGTATCCCACCAATCATCCCATGATTGGCTCTCAGGGCATACATACCAACAGGAATGATAAAACATAGTAGCAGGTACCATTATAACATCATCAACAATTTTCTTCACAAATAATTACTATAAACTATATTAGAAGCATACATGATCTCATCAATTATCAGAAATTGATCATCACATGTGGAATATAATTTCATACATAAACTAGATGTCATAAATAACTAATGGTTAAATCATTAATCTGTTTGGACTTAGATGCCCTAAGATGGTAATGATGATGATGATGATGTTGATGTTGGTGATATAAGTTTGCTTCAACATGACCCATGTATGTCCTTTGAGGGTTCAAATATGTCTGACGACATGGGATGAATTTTGGCCAAGAAACCCTTGCTAGTCTAGCACTATGTATAGTACGTATGGATTGTTTGAAGTGCTACACATATCTAGTTTGCTTTCTTGTGCCTAAAATATGATCAATGAGATACGGTTTGGGACCAACATGGGTCTCAGTCTCTTTACATACAATTCTACTGATTCAAGAGTGGGTGAACCCAAACTAGGAGAAGGTCATAGTACCTAACCTCTAAATATATGATATTTGAAATATGTGCATGATGAAATACATGATGATGAGTCCCTAGATGGACTACTTCTAAGTATATATGTTGAATCACCAAGTATGTGTTTCCTTTGATTATGTTGAATCTTGGGTAAATTTTGGATATGAGTAGTTGTATGTCCTATCTTTCCTTGACATATATAGGTATTAGGTTTAGTGGTTTGAGCTTGAAAATCTCATTTTATCAACAAGTGAGATACTTATGAAACCACACATTTAATGACAATATTGTTCCTCGAGACCATGTATGATACAAGAAAGAATCAGATGGGAGCTATAAACTTCATATATGTATGTTAAGTCACTCTTACAAGCTTGACCAAATATGAACCATTCTTTACATGAATTCTTTTTTTGGTTACCAAAAATTGCTTTCTTTCTTTTGTATTTTTAAATTAAAACAAGACACACAAATTTTTTTTGGCAGATTTACAACTGATAGGAAGAAGAAATCCTACATATACATCAAGGAGAAAGGCAGAAAGTGAAAAAGAAAATCTCAGCTAGATAAAGGGGCATTAAGAAACCTAAGAAATTAAAGAATCACCATGAAATCACTAACATATATGAGACATAGGGCACCACGAGAAGAAACAAGCATGTCCAAGAAAAACACAATGTCCCTCATGCTTTAGATAAAGACCAAGAAAGATTTACAGCTAGATGAAGCACTGATCACCAGAAAAACCCAAGAACTCCTGAAAGAACTCTTTAAAAAATTTCCCACTCACTCATGATCTAGAATAAAGCACTTTAAGATCAGATTTGACAGATTTCCAAATATTTTCAAGAGTTTTGGAATGAGAACCATGTACTCTGAAGTTTCTTTCCTTCCACTGATAGTAAAAGATAAGTAAACAAGAACACCTTAATTTACCACCCACATTTGAAGAAACCTTTGCCCAACTACAAGGAAAAACAAGATCCCTCTTCAAAGATGATGAAAGTTCTCAAACTTCAGAGATAAAAGAGAAATCAAATAGAATAGATGTACTTCCGTAACTATTTCTACACAGAAAATAGGTAGAAGCATGTTTAATGCCTGTAACATCCCTAATTTTAAGAGTAAAATAAAACATTTAATGTAGTTTTCTTTAAATAATATTTTGTTAAGATCCTTAATGCAATTTGCCCAAATTAGTTTTATTTCTAGGATTTTAATACAAAGAGAAATAAGAAAGGGCTCCAAATAAGTTTCTTTTATATTAATGTGTTGCAAATAGGTGTAATAATGAGAATATGTCTTCCCCTTTTTCTTTTATTAAATAAATCTAAAAGAAATGGGAGATAAAGAGAAAGAGAAAGAGAAAGAGAAGGAATAAAGAAATTCGAAATTTAAATCACTTGGACAACAAGTATGCCTTTCTTTTATATATTTCAAAATAAAACCCCCCTAAAGTTCATTTTCTCTCTCCTCCAAATAAAGTGCATAAAAGGGAAAGAAAAGGTGTTGAATGACTTTTAAGGAGTTGATAATGTCTATCTCGTAATTTGGAATAAGGAATCGCAACAAAAACTTTTATATCAATTATTTAATTAGTTTATGCTTTTAAATTAAGAAAGAGTGACAAAAATTGAAAATATAGACTTAACATTGAAGGAACCAAAATCTAATTGATTAGGAACATTCTAGACCATTTGATTAGTCTATGGTTCAAATTTGGACTCATTTGGAGTTTGTTTGACCCTCTAATTAAAACAAGAAAGATTTATATATAGATTTAATAGGTTTTACATTTAATGTCTCGTTTTTCCTAAAGTCCCGAGATTTAAATCCCTGTCACACGTTACCCTTATTTGTGCACAATTTTCTGGCCTCTCGATCTTGATCCGACGGTAGCTGGTTCGTCCCCTACCTCTCGCCATTTGGGCAAGTCAGACGCCTACAGACCGTTTTATTCAACGATCGGTTTCTCCCTCTTCAGTTATCGGTTTTGCAAAATTATTGCGGCTCTAGCTTTGTCTATCTCATGCGCATCCACCGATTCCTATAACTTCGTCTCTCGTCCCCTATATGAAAAATGCCCATTAGGGCTCATGCTGTTCGCTCCGCCAGTTATAGCAGCCGCCACCCTAGCCCTCCTCGTTGCCTTTTTAAGCTACCAAAAGGACCGCCAGCCGCCGTCTTGCTCTCCTCAACCTCCAATTTGACTCGCGATGCTCTCCAACTCCCTAACCTACTCGAGGTACCTCCTCCGGTGATCTCAAGTTCTCCTGGCCTCGTCAGTTCACCTCGGATCAATCGGGATCGCGGTGAGCATCCCTGGACCCTATTTTATCGGTTTCCCCTGTCATTTTGGCTCGTCGTGCCCTTGATCGCTATACCCTGTAGGGACGTTTTCCCCTCCCTCGTCGGCGCATACCCTTATGGCGCGTCAGTGGGTGTCCGACCCTGGTACCACTTCCGTCCACCTCGCCGCGCCTCCTAGGATGATTCTCGACTACTTTTGGGTTCCTTTCTGCCTTCTGTACCCCAGTTTTCAGTCTCCGACCCCTTCCCCTGTTCTTCACTCCCAACGATCCCCAGTGGGTTCCGGGGTCATCTCTTTGGGCCTTGGCTGCCCACTTATTTTTTTTCTAACTGTGTCATAATCTTGCGGTCACGTTTTGCTTCTCTGTTTATCGATCGACCCCTATAGTGGTGATCTTGAATGATAGGCCGTGGAAGCAGTGATTTCCGGCGACCTTCCTTTGGAGCTTCAACGCTCGTCTGAGTTGGGATCGGGCTCAATGGATTCGCCTTGAGACGAGGGATTCGCCCAGTGCCTCTGGTTTCCGCAAGAGCGCGCCCTCCTTGGTCTATGATCGGAGTTTCCATCTCCTGTCCAGGCGCTTGACGCCATGGCCTAAAGAGGGGAACAAACCAGGTCCTGGTTTGACCTTGGTACCCCGCGGTGCTGATCGGGCGATGTGTTTTGTAAAGGGCATTTTGGGGATTTCAATCGCCCTGCCTAGTTTCACGGAAGACTCTCTGGGGCGAGACCCCTTTGCTGGTGTGGCCGCACGTGATTGGCCCACATCATCCGGGCCTAGGGCCCCAATGGATAAAAAAAAGCCCATGTGGTTTTTCCTTAAATTCCAATTGGTCGATTTTCGTAAATTCGTAGTAAATCGCTCGATGCTCAGAAAAATGAGCAAAAATATGTTTTGGAAATGGTTTTTCACGAGGAATCCGAATATGTGGTTTTTAGAGCCTGATTTTGAATCGCTAAACCTTGATTTTTTGTAGAAGTGAATCTAGGGCTTAAGAATGTGAATAAAATATATTTTGATGTGACATATCTTATGAACAGGGAAATTAGGGTTCTTTAGACCCATAGAGTGGTTGAGACTCACTCAACCTAGGAAGAGAGAGAGTTCACTCTCCAAGTGAAAAAGGTAAGTGGTCCATGCAATTGAACATATAATTATCTTGTTTTGAATTATTATGCATGTATGGATTTCAATGGATGTCACGTTTATGTTATTACTGTTCTTAATTGCTAAAGTCAGTAAAGTTGAGATAAATTGAATTGCATATTATGTATAGTATCATCTTCATGAATCTTAATAATAAAGCTACAAATAAAGTTAAGTGTAAAGTTAAGAGCTTTAAGAGAAAGAAGAAAATGTAAATGTTAAGCTTATATAAGTACCTCACAAGAGAAGAGGCACTTTGGTGCATAAGAGAAGAGGCACTTCGGTGCAACTTAAGAGGCACTTCGGTGCATAAGAGAAGAGGCACATTTGTGCAACCCGAGGTTACTTATGTAAGTTAAGATAAAAGAAATTGATCTAAAAGAAAATGCATGTCTTTTCAATGCTTAATGCTAATGCTTATTTTCAGTTTTCAAGTTTCTTATATTATAACATGTTCAATCCACTTACCATTTGTTTGATGCATGGCTGGGGGCGTGATGCCCACAGGTTGGAAGCTAGCTAAGGAGGGAAGTCCATCTAAGGAGGAAACCCTAGCTCAAGGACCTACAAGGAGAAGAGCTTTGGTGGGGCGCCAACCATACCCAGTTTATAGATCTTTTATACTTTTTCCATATGTATGCACATGTAAACTTTGTTAAGGTTTGAGAATGAGAAATTGTAATCTTGATCCTGTGATGGTTTATTTAAACTCTATTTTGTGCAATGAATATCATGGTTGTGATAATCCCTCCTCGAAATGCCAAGTACCCCACATTATGGATAATGTTGGGGATTAGGTTGTGCTTCCGCTGGTTATGTATGTAACCCTAGGGAGGGGTGTTACAATGCCTCTCCTTCTAGCATAATCTGAGGTAGGCAACTTATTATGAGCCACCTTACAAGCATTCAAAATAACTTTTTAGGACCTCTACAGTTCCAAATCCATTCAAAAAGATGAGAATTGTCTTTTCTTTCCCAAACTTCATTCCACAATGTTTTGAGTACAACAATTTCTTGCCCTTAAACATGATAGAATCTGAATCATAGAAAGCCATATTCAAGGAGGATAAGAAATGATAAAGAATTTTGAGATTTCTTGACTAACTAAGTCTTCAAGAACCATAACAAATAATACTACTTAAGTTGTTTTCATTTAGAGCCTGATTTAATGCAATAAGAGTCATTGAAGAAATATAAAATGGACTTGCCTTTTATCAAAGGGTCGAGCCAAAGTTTGAACCTATCACCATTGTCAATTATAAACTCTATTAACAAGACCATATCAGACCTGAGTATGAGGATACTATTGAACAACCTTGAAAAATTTTTAGAGACATCAATTGTCTAAAAGGATGAGTTCCTCAGATATCTTTCATTAATCCACTTCACCCATAGAGGCTCCTTATTCAGTGCAATGTCCCTTGCATTAATTGTGGGACAAGATTTAAAAACATATCTGCTCTTCCTAATGCTTAAGCCACCTTCTTACTTAGGCAAGACAACAATCTCCCATTTAATGAGGTGAAGGTTGTTATTTGAGTTAGAGTACCCCCACAAAAAATCCCAAACACTTTTTCAATGTCATCTAAAATAGAGTAGGGAGGAAAAGATAATAGAAAACATAGATGCAAAACAAAATGGGTAGACTTGATAAGATCAAGTCCATCATCCATAGAAAGAAGTTTCAATTTCTAGCACTCCAATCTCCTTTTAACCTTGTCCATAAGCCCGATGTAGTAGTTCCCTAAAAGATACCCTATAAACAAAGGAATTCCTAGATACTTGTATAGAAGGGGACTTTCTTCAATTCCCATAGATTTTCTAAAATTGTTTCTATCGGAGAATTTACTAATGAACACAAATCTTTTAGATGAATCCTCATGAAGCCCAGAGCTATCACCAAAAAAACCAAGAAGCTTACTGATATGCTTAGCATTGTGATCATGAACCTTTGAGAATATCATAAGGTCTTCTACAAAAATAAGATGAGAGATATGAACATCGTTTGAAGCTTATAAAGGAGAAATATCACCCTTTTTGAACTGATGATTTGACAAGTTCAAAAAGGCCTTGCATAGCAATTACAAACAAATAGGGTGATATTGGGTCACCCTGGCCGATTCTATTCGAAGAAGAAAGAATTAGATGATTATCCATTAATAAGAAGATGATAGGAGGAAGAAATGAACATCTCTTCTATCCAACTGATCCATTAAATAGGAAAACCCATTTTCAAAAGAATATAAAAAAGATATTTCCAGCTCATTGAATCATAAGGTTTAGATATATCCATTTGGATACACATCTTCTTACTTGACTTGTTGAAATCACTCAATATCTCATTTTTTAGGAGGACAACATCTATGATACTTCTCCCTTTCACAAAATATCTTTGATAAATATCAATCACATATGATAAAAGGACTTGAAGATGATTTTCCATAAGCTTGGAAATAACCTTATACAAATCATTATAAAGAGCTATAGGGATCCCACTCTTATGTTAGAACTATCATCTCTTTTGGGTAATAGAGAAATCAAAGTGAAATTTTCTTCTCCTTCATAAGTATATCATTTACATAGAATTCCTTAATGGCTTGACTAATGTGATCACCAATAACTGGCCAAGCTTTCTTTCAGAAACATCCATTAAAACCACCAGGCCCATCTTTAAGCTTAAAATTAATATCATTGATTTCCTTCTGAGTAACTTCAGCCATAAAAATATCTCTTTGATCATTAATAAGAGTTGGATCATCCCACTTTAAAGGCCAAGCAGCACCAGGTCAACACAAGTAAACAAAATGTAATAGAAGCTAGTATTATGATTTCTAATCTCATCATTAATATAGCTCAGAGTGTCACCAATAAGAAATTTTTTAATATGGTTACGATGCCTTCTAGTCTTCATAGAGGAATAGAAGAACTTAGTTTTGGAATCACCCTCCTTGATCCATTGAACTATTCACTTTTATCTAAAAAAGACTTCATCAAAAGTAGCTTGTCTAGCAATCTTCCTCTTCTCGATAGCAATATCACATAAAAGAATATTAGTAGAATCCAAACTAGAGTCAACTTGGGCTTCAAGAGTATAAGAATTTTAAATATGAACATTATAAAAAAATTACCCACATTTTTATGATTCAGATTCTTCAAATTCGCCTTTAGAATATGAATTTTTTTATAAACTTTAAATATAGAAAAACCAGTATACTCTGAATTCTAAGAGTCCTTAACAATTTAAAGGAAGTCATCATGTGAAGTCTATGTTTTGATGAATCTAAAAGAGAACATGACCACCCATGGGTTACCTAACCTAAGAGATATAATCTTATAATCACTACTTAGATTAGAGATAATGTAACCTCTAACAGTAGAATTAATATATATGAACTCCAACTTATGGAACACTTTTTCAATCTTTAATGTGAAATAATCAAGAACTCCTTGTTGATTTTCCCAAGTGAAAAACGGACCTTGGAAGTACATTTCAAAAAGACCACAGTTAAGAACACACTTGTTGAATTCCTCCATTGACTTTTTAGTAGGAGGTTTCCTTTCTATCTTTTTAGTCTCCTTTCTCATCGCATTGATCATCCAAGTTAATACAAGGCTATACAATGTTGTTATGAAGTGTCTCAATAAAATACCATAAAAGCAATATGTCATAATCGGGGTAATGACTATAAACAGTTGTCATTAATAAAGAAACATCATGGAAAGAAACTTTTTAATGGATATACTTATCTAATTCACAAATCAAATCAACATGACAAACAACCAAGTTCTATAGTATAACAACCATTCCAACGACGTGAGAATAATGATTAGCAACCCAATTAAAATTTGAAAAATGTTTGTTCATAAAACTATAAGACCTATCTATTTTGAGTTTTATTTCATTAAAAATGACAATGTCACATTTCATCCTTTCAATCTCTTTTTGTACATCCTTAATCTTATTTGAGATGTCCCTTACATTCTAGGAAGAGATATGGAGAGAGAGACTCATGCAATAACAATGGTTGTTGAGCTTCCAACCTCAACAAATATATTATTTGAAATAACTTGAATGCAACTCAAATTATTATGTAGAGGGGAAAATGAAGATTCAGAGAGTCTATGAAAAATACCTGCTCTGGACTTCAGATAAAAATTGGGAGGGGACTTTGCTAAAAAGTTATTAACATGATTAAAAGAATTTAAGCCCAGATTTTCTAGGAGAATGTGGGAAAACAAGGATGGGCTTGGATGGTATAAAACTTCCTCCAGATAATATTTATTGGGTTACTAAGTATAAAGTTTAAAGAAGATTTCATATTCTGAAGGCTAGTTTGAAGAGCTAGAATTATGAAATTGTGGGTGATTTTGTTCATTATGTTCATATTGAAAATGTTGTTTCTCTTGAAACTAAAGTTGTCTCTAATTAGGATCCTACTAATATTCTTTACATGAAATTATAAGTTTGAAATCACGAGTTTAAATTGAAGTTGTCTTTAGATCATCGTTTGAATAATCATGATGTGTATATTCTTGATCTTAGATCTACTAAAAGATAAAACATGTAATTTGTGTTAATTCATATAATTTTAGGTTAAACTAAATTATGTAAGCAATCTAACTTAATGATGTATGATGTTGATCTCAATGAAAAATTATGATAATGAATGTATTCTCTGAGAAGATAATTACATGAAATATTGATATCCCACCTCAAATTTGTGTATGTGTATGAATAAAAACCATAATGTGATGGGAATAAAGCGGTGTAAACTGTAGTGTCAAAAGATGTCATGTAATGAATCATACACCAAGTCATGCTCAAATCTATGCAAATCGAGATGGATACGTCTTAGATTCTTTAAATCCTAGGATAGGTGCACCCCATATATATTGATGGCTTCAAACCTTGAGGTGATGGATGATACGTAGTAGAAAATCCTATTATGTCCATTTAATTATGACATTCGATGAATTTTGAGGACAAAATTTCATATAAGAGGGGTGAATGTGAGGACCCTAGTTTTGAGTTTTAAAAGTTGAATATTCAATTGAATTAATGGATCCAAAAGAGTTAATAATGAATCATAGGTTTTTTAGAGACACAAGAAGTGTTCATGGTCTTGTTTGGTCAAGATTTAATGACTATGCATATTCAATTTATGGTTTATACACTTAACTATAGGTTTTTGTATATTTTTAATTGGATGATCTAAATGTTGGAATTTTGGTCTCAGCATGGTATTTAGAGTCTTTGTGTAGTGTGACAGAGCCATTGTTTGAATTTCAATTGAACTGAAGGCTCATGCTAGGAGTCATGAACTTTAAAAGATGTGTTGATTTAATTGATTAATGCACAAGATCTTGGGCACAATTGTTTTTAGTTGACTTTGTGATTTTGAATAGATGTGTCACAATCAATGGGAGTTTGGGGCATATGTGAGCAATGATGCACTAAATATTTGTCATTTTCACAGGCTATTTTATATTGATTCTTGTGCACTATTTGTTCATTTTCATATTAATTGTACATGGTTTACTCTCATTAGCCTATGATAATTAATTGCATCAAATAAATGTAATTTTACTATTTCTGAAGGATTTATGATATTAGAAGAGCTTATGTTTGGATTTTATAATTTTAGGAATTTATTCAAGAATCTACAAAGCTTCGTACTACCAAATTTGGAGTCAGTGGTGCTGACACATGCTCAGTTTTGAAAAGAAAGAAATTGAGAATATTTGGTAGTATCGACACTCATAGTTGATACTATCGAAAACATCACAATGTTTTGCTCAATATTATTCAAATAAACTCAATACTATCGATAAATGCTCAGTAGTACCTACAACTTTCTAGGTGGTTGCAGCAATGAAAGGAGTTTGTAACAGTGACACCTAGTCGGTAGTACCGACATGTCTAGATCAGGGAGATCTGAAGATAGCAATGAATCTGATGGTTGTGGGATATATCACCCTAAGTCACTTTTATGACTTAAGGTGAATTCATCCAACCCTATCTATCACGTTCTTTTCCATTGGAAGGTAGCCAGGAGCGAGCAAAGGAGAAAGTAGAGAAGAAGACTACATTCTGGATGATCCATGCACTTCAAGCAGATGGACTTGTAGACGGTATGTAGAAAATCAACATGTGTGCAAGAAGGGATGTTTTGGACCATCTACTTCAGGGGTTCTTTAATTATATGTATGTTTCCCATGTTTTTCTTCCCCTCTTCTATGTTTTTGACTCTGGAAACCATGGGGGGCTAAACCCTTTGTTTGTTAAGACTAGGGAGTAGCCCCGTGATGCATTGTAATTGACGTTATTGATGCGAGGATTTTGAGTCGCATTTATAGACCTGTTTTACATGCGTTTTATGTGTTTATTAGTCACTTTTGTGGTTAGTATCACATGATTTATTCGCATTAGTCTATAATCTCAGTTCGTATCAAATGTCTCATATTTTATCTTTTTGGTCATAAATGATCATATTGATATGTTCTAGCATAGCTGATTTGGATTTGTCTTGCAATTTAAGGAAAAACAAATATACATAGTTGTCGATACCATCAAAATCCGTTGATAGTATCAACACAGTCACAGTGAGACAGCTGCAAGGAGCCAAGCAGAGTCGATACGATCGACTGGGAAGTCGATGGTAGCGAGATACCTATAGCGATCCAACAATCATCTGGTCGATCCTATCGACACAAAAGCTAATACTATCGACATAGCACAGCTTCAGCGTCAGAATGGTGACAAAACCGATGCCTAAAGGTGTCGATACTATCGACCCACATTGACGGTATCGAGTCTGCATCCAGACGAATGTCAGGGAAGAAGGAAAGCTTGTCGATATCATGAGGGGTCGATACCATTGACCCGCGTCGATGGTATCGACACCGTCATGATATGTTTTGTTTCAGATCGATCTTGATCAGACGGATGTGATCTTTTGGCATACCAAAGTGGTCCATATACCTAATGGCGGCGACCCTAAGTGGAGGATCACGTCACTAGCCGCTGCACAAGTCCAGAGGAGGTGTGAGAAGAGAACGAAGCCCAGAATCATGCCCCGAGTGTTCCGAGAGCCGCAAAAGACGATTTCCACCGCTGGAAGGCTGTAGATTGTGCATTCTACGTCGAGGAACGCTTGGATCTTCTCCGTTCAGGGGTTCACATTACTTTCGTCCACGTTTTCTCCATGTTTTCCCTTTCTTCTGCCATGTCTTTCATTGAGATGAACATGCGAGGCTAATCCCCTTTGTCTTTAGGACCGGGAGTAGCCCGGGTAATCATTGTATGACGTTCTTATCATTGTAATTCATATTTTGTCTCTTAAATCTGTGGTATGATTTTGTTTTCTCCATTATATCATTATGATTGATCACCTTAATGATAATTGAATGCCTTTAATTACTTTGAAAGAAGAATTAATAGTTGAAAAGAGACGAAATTCACATTCGTTAATAAATCCCTTGAACAAGGTGATGTACGATTAATGGTGGAAACCCAGAGTTTGGTCTTCATGCACCTAGTTTTGGGTATAGGTTACTACGACAGTGGAACCAACCTAAATTTAGGTAGTGAATTGTATCACAACAGTGAACAATTCTGACTACAGGCCACTACCCAGAATGAGAAAAGAATTTGATTAACTATATAGAAATAAATACAACGAGAACCCACGGTGAAACCACAATCCTAAAGATTCCCATTTAAATTGATTAAACTAAACATTTAATCGATTGCTTTGTTTTATTTTTGTTTTTCAATCAAATCTCAAAACCTTTTTAATCGATCTAGATGATTGCAAGTAGTTAGTCAGTAGTCTATTGATAGTTCAGTGTCCCTGTGTTTGACTCAGGCCTCACAAAGTCCTATATTACATTGATATGTATACTTGTGTTTGCATGCACAGTTTATGCGTGTCAAGTTTTTGGCGTCGTTGCCGGGGACACGGAAACTGTCGGCACTACGAGTGCTGCAAGCGGCCACTGTAGGCCACATTTTATTTTATTATTATTAATTTTGAAATTCATCATTTATCTTTCATATTTAGCAATCTTCTAGCACTGTACTGAATCAAATTTATTACCCTACAGGTACTAGTGCATGGTGAGGATGCGTAGCACAGACTACACGCTACCATCACTAGAGGTTCCACCGTTGGGATCAAACGAAGAGGAAAACAACACTCAAGATCAGCCTGAGGATATATATTCAGACTCTGAACCAGAAGCTATGGCTAAGGAGCAAACAATCTGGGAGAAGATCAATGTGTCATCCGCCTCTGCATCGAAAGGGCCGATCAAGAGGTAGGCTATCAACATTCCCAATTATAAAATTGATCCAGGCCTAATCAATTTAGTCAAATCCAATGCATTTCACGAGCTCAAAAATGAAGATCTGGTGACTCACATAAGCTAGTTTGTGGAGAACTGTCATATGATCAAAATTGACAGGTTCCCGCAAGAGACACTCTATTTGAAATTATTTCCCAGCTCTCTAGCGGGAAAAGCCCGAGAATGGCTGCATAACTTAGACGACGAGTATGTTGAATCATTGGATCATATGGTCGAAGTGTTCTTCGAGAGATTCTTTCCGCCTGTGAAAACTAATTATCTTGTACGAAAGATCCACAACTTCAGTCAGAAAGTAGGTGAAACATATATAGAGACTTGGGAGCACTTTCAAATAATGTTGAGGAGGTGCCCACATCATGGGCTGGACAAGGAGAAACATGTCAAGATTTTCTATTTTTCTCTTTCTGAGCATGATAGAAGCAACCTAGATTCAACAGGTTCGGGGTTCTTCTTGAACAAAATTGGTACTAGGTGTTGGGAGATTTTGAAGAATATGGCCAAAAAGCAGTCCTGGGGTGATAGAGATGCACCCGAACAGGTTCGAGTTGCAGGTGAGTCAAAGGCCATCAAGGAGCTAAATGACAAATTAGATCTCATAGCCAAGAAGCTTGTGGAGAAAGAAGAAGAATCTGACGAGGAGGCCCAAGTCAAATTTATGCAACAACAAGGCTTTAGGAACAATGATTACACATGGAGGAAGGACAAAAAATTCTCATGGAGGGATCCAAACAACTTCCTGCAAGATCCAGATGCAAAACCACAGGCTGCTGTGGAGGAAAAAAGCACCAAATTGATCATCCAGGTAGTGAAACAAAATCAAGAGATGATGAATATGTCCGGTAAGCAGTTACAGTCCCAAGGTGAGATTTTGACTAAATTTGGGCAGACATTGCAAAGTCATGGAGCGAAGATGAGGACACTAGAGATGACAGTGACTCAAATCGCCAATGAAGTGGCAGCCATGAAGCATGCAAATCAACAAATACTGACTGGTAATGCAGAGCCTGCTCAAGTACATCGTCAAGTAAAATATATATCTGTGATTAAGGAGACAGATCCACCGGTGGAGCAGGTCCATGAAAAGTGTAAAATGCATTTTGAAACGGAGGTTAAGCCCAGGGTGCCATACCCCCGTAGCTTATATGGACTACCAGGAAGATATTTCCCATTCAAGAAATCCACCCAAAAACCAATCACAACAGGGCCCACATCTAGGAAGGAGGAGCAGGTAAAGGTGTCATTACATAGTGAAGTCACAACTGCCGAGAAAGATGAGAAGCCACGACTCACACCAACCGTGACTGATGTGTTGAAGCCTACGCCAGAGGGTGACAACAAAGCAAGCTTAGGGGAGGAGATCCCGAATAGCCCATATGTGCCACCTCACAAGCGGCTAAAGGAGTCAATTGTGTCTTTTTCAGATAGTCCAAAGACAAAGAAAGAGCATAAACATTATACGAAGTTCTTGGAGATGTTTAGGAAGCTCCATATTAATATTCTGTTAGTGGAAATGATAGAACAGATTCCAGCATATGGAAGGTTTATTAAGGACATCATCACCAAGAAAAGGCGGATAAAAGACACTAAGGTTTGTGTTGTGAATGATATGGTGAGTTCACTTATCCATGGGAGTTTACCAAAGAAGATGAAAGACCCCAGGAGATTCTACATACCATGCTCAATTGGCGGCCATAACTTTTCATATGCACAGTGTGATTCAGGCGCTTGCATAAACCTTATGTCGTTACCCATGTTCCAAAAGCTTGGATTGATGACACTAAATAAATCTTCCATGACTATTGAGTTGGAGGATGGGTCTATTGTGAAGCCATACAGAGTGTGTGAGGATGTACTTGTCAAAGTAGACAGATTCATTTTTCCCATGGATTTTATTGTCATGGATATGCCGTAGCTTAAGGGTTGTGAGATGCTATTGGGTAGGCCATTTCAAGCGACGACTAATGTTATCACTGCTATCAGGAGAGGTACCTTGACATTAGGGATTGTCCAGGATAGAGTTGAGTTTAAACTACCGAGTGATCCCCTAGGAACACTCTCTGATGCTCCAAGCTGATGAGCTCAATTTTGTCTAGCCTAAGACGTTAAAGTAGGGTGCTTGTTGGGAGGCAACATAACCATCGGTAGTTTTAAATTGTAGTTCTTCCATTTTCTTTTGCATTTGCATGTTAGTCTAGTTAATTTCGTTTTTAGTGTAAAAATGGTACCTTAATCGTTTGTTCAGTGTACAGGACTGAGTCAGAGTCGATACCATCAACCATGATGTCGATGGTAGCGACATGGGTACAAGGAAGCGGCTGTAGAAAATTTTCTGAGTCGATACCATTGACGGCCGCGTCGATGGTATCGACCTACCATCATTAACGCCAAAGAAAAAGATAGCTCGGGGTCGATAGTATCAACTAGGATGTCGATACTTGTGATATCCCTGAATATTTATAGAAGATTTTGTCTCAGTGAAGTCGATACCATCGACGGTCGTGTCGATGGTATCGACACAGCAGCAACAAGGAAGCGGTGCCCGGGCCTCGCGAGGGTAATTGATCCAGGACGAGTCGATACCATCAACCCCCGTCGGGTATCGACGCGACACATTACTGATCTGCGAGAAGAAATCAACGGTGGCCGCCAAATCACGAAAGTCGATCCGTGGGATGGGTCGATACCATCGACCGCGTCAATGGTATCGACGCGTCACCGATTCGGGCCCCCACATCAAGCAATCGACAACCGTCGATACTAGCGAAGACATGGTTTACGCATGTCAAGTTTTTGGCGCCAGTGTTGATACCATCGACACCTCCGTCGATGGTATCGACGTAGCGACAACAGTGACAGAATCAATTATAAAAGGAAGGGTTGTTTCTCAATTTTCTTCACACCTTGAGAGATTCTTCCTTCCACTTGTTCTTTGAGCATTATTGAGTGACCGGAGGCTTTTGTCGAGCATCCAAGGATCGAGATATCTTCACCGAGCTCTGCACCGAGCGGAGATTGCCTTCTTCGACCTTCAATGAGCTCTATCGCTTATTCCCTTTCTCTCTGTGATGATGTTGCAGAAGACAGGAGCATCTTCTTCAAGGATGGCCCTGATGGAGATCCCGACATTTGTTCCTCCACCACCTGGATCCATTCCTCGTCTGAGGATTTTTCATCCTGCGGAGGAAGTACGAAAGATATATGAGGAGTTGCTCAAGCGGAAAATCGAGCCAACCCGATACGTTGATCGGACCATGATCCGCAACCTTGGGTTCGAGGCCAATCTCTCTTATGTCCTTCAAGGGCAAGCGCAACATACGAGCAGGAGGTTTGATGAGGTCCAGTTTCATGTCGAGGGCCACCCCTTTTTCGGCGAGTGGCCGACCTACAAGGAGTTAGTGGTGGGGTTTATGGCATCGCTGGATATATGCGTCGTGCTTAACGACCTCATTGCCACTGATCGGGAATGAATGAAGGGCCGCGTTTCCTTCTGGCTCTACAACAACAACTACACCCTCACTCTCGACCAGTTCAATTCCATCTACAACTAGTACCATGATTCCTATCAGCACAGGAGGCCAGACAACCAGACAGACTATGATGACATCTTTTCTCAGCTGGTGATCGCGCCTCCAGGAAAGTCTGTCAGCTATCATAATGCAATCATCACCGACTTTGAGCATCCATTTGTGCGGATTATGCATTGCATGTTGTGTACTATGCTATTTGCTCGACACAACCTTTCACTCAGTAAATTTCAAGAGACAGACTTGTTCTTTTTGTATAAGTTGTTGAAGCGAGAAGAGTGCAATTGGGGCACGTTCTTCTTAACGCATTTGCTGGCTGTTTGGAGGAGTACAAGAAAAATGCCTATCCACTTTGGGGGGCTTATCACACCTCTTGCTCTATTTCTTGGGTTGGATTTTTCCCAACTCACTCTGCTGGTCAACAGGAATAAAGTCAACCTGCATCATCTACACCGTTCCAACCTTCTTACGCTATGTGATGGCGTGACCTATGCACAGTGCCATGTCAACTAGGAGTACCAGGAGTGTGCGCTTCCAGATCCCGTCTTCGACATATAGGGAGCTCAGCACTTTTGGTGGCCCATCATCACCATCGATGACTCCGACGAAGAAGAGGAAGACAATGACGAAGGCGATGAGCAAGAAGAGGAAGAGGAGGCTTTCACTCCTCTTCGTTCACGAGTGGCACCGCGGAAGCATCCCCGCTTCCACCCGGGTGCATCATCATCTTCGCAGCCTCCTCCACCTCAGCCCTCTCAACAAGGAGAGGATTCCTATTCTATGCAGGGAATGTATTCTATGCTGCAGGAGATCCAACAGACCCAGCAGCACCACACCGCTTCTTTCGTCGATATTCAGGAGACTACGAACTGACTGTTCTTAAATTAGCAGGAAATCTACGAGAACGGTCGCCTCCTCCTCGCCAACCAAGAGAATATTCATGACAGATTGCATAGGATGGAGATGCAGCAACAACCATTCTACGATCATTATTGGAGCCAGAACTACTTCGAGGGATATCCTCAACCTTCGCCCATGCCCCCGTATGATCCAAATTTCCAGGGGCAATATCCATCATGGAATCCCATCACCCCACAGTACCCGCCACCACCTAAGTAATGATTGGTATCACTGTTCCACCTTTTAAGATTGTTTTTGACTATGAGGTCATAGTCGAATTCAAGCTTAGGGGGGGAGATGGAACATCTTCTATCTTTTTATATCTTTTACTTTTAGTTTTTATCATTTATTTCCTTTTCTATTATTCTAGCAATTTTCTTAGTTTTAGGATCCACATTCTATCTAGTGTAATCGTGGACGTCTATACAAATGTGTCATCTCTTTGTTTGTCACATGAGGGTCAATTTGGGACAATTTGAAATTTTTAATGAATTTGTGAGCTTGCTTTGTTTGAATTTGAGCATATGACTTATGAAAATAATTGGGGTTGTCAACTTTAAAACATAAAACCACAACTGTACATGCCTATGATTCAGGAATAGTGGACGGAAATGAATGTTGAGCCTAAACTGATCAAATGGTAATGGGACTTTAATCTGAAATAAGAGAGAAAAAACTCTTGATTTTACACATGTCAGTAAGGAGGGACATATAATATCTTCCAATGGTTCTGTCAATTAATCTTGTGATCTATCCACTTCATCTCATCTACACTCCACCATAAGAATTGGGAGCACTATACAGTTTGTCATCTTTTGGTTGCATGACATGTAGTTAAGATTGCATTGTAGTTAGTGTTTATGTTGGTTGCATTGAAAAAAATAAAAAATGTTGCATTATAATCCTGCATTCATAAACTGTAGAGTGCTTGTCATTGTCATTTTAGTTGCATTTTGCATGTTTTCAATCACGTTGTACAATGATGTGCCTTGCTTCTTCTGTAAATAAAGGACTTATTTCATACTCTCTGAAAAAAAGAGAAATTGAAAAAAAAAATAATAATAAGCGATATGTGAATAAGCTCAAGAGAAAGATATTGAAAATTTCATCATGTTCTATTAAGAAAGATAAGGGCTTGAGAAAAAAAAAACATGAAGATCAGAGGGAGAAAGGAATTTGTTCATATGCAGAATAAGAAGAACAAGCACATGTGTAGTTTTGTAGATATTCTATCTCTCGTTGAGATAGAATGATAGTGCATGCATCATTCCACCTAAAATGTAGCATTAGGACATTTTCATGTGCATTTTTCATCATGATAGGTTATTAATTTTTTGTATTGCATGATTGACTGTTATGCTCTTCCATTTCTTCCACAGCCACCTATTCCATCCACCCGTTGCTCGAATTGGTAGGCCACCCGTGATTATCTCCTCATCCTTTAATATCAGGAGATCTGCTTCCATCTAGATGGTAGTTAGGAAACGAGCAACATAGATAGAGATAACAAAGATGCACCAAGCATAAACTGGAGGATTTTATTATATTAACTGCCTTATTTGATAATGTTCATCAATCTTGGGGTGGATATCTTTTATGGATGATCATTGTCGCCTAGAGGGTAATTATCATTCTGTGGTCAGTGAGGGCCGGTATGTGAATGTCTAGCAGGGATCATATGGCGATGTCTGTTGTGATAGTATGTTCTTTAGTTGACCCTCGCAAATTTATTCTATAGTTTTGATGCTCGAGGACGAGCAAGGTTTAAGTTTAGGGGAGTTTGATGCGAGGATTTTGAGTCGCATTTATAGACCTATTTTACATGCGTTTTATGTGTTTATTAGTCACTTTTGTGGTTAGTATCACATGATTTATTCTCTTTAGTCTATAATCTTAGTTCGTATCAAATCTCTCATATTTTATCTTTTTGGCCATAAATGATCATATTGATATGTTCTAGCATAGCTGATTTGGATTTGTCTTGCAATTTTAGGAAAAACAAATATACACAGTTGTCGATACCATCGACATCCGTCGATAGTATTGACACAGTCACAGTGAGACAACCGCAAGGAGCCAAGCAGAGTCGATACCATCGACTGGGAAGTCGATGGTAGCGAGATACCTACAATGAGCCAACAATCAGCCAGTCGATACTATCGACACAAAAGTCGATGCTATTGACATAGCACAACTTCAACGTCAGAATGGTGACAAAACCAATGCCTAAAGGTGTCGATACCATCGACCCGCGTCGATGGTATCGAGTCTGCATCAGGAAGAATGTCAGGGAAGAAGGAAAGCTTTTCGATATCATGAGGGGTCGATACCATCGACCCGTGTCAATGGTATCGATATCGTCAGGATATATTTTGTTTCAGATCAATCTTAATCGATTGGATGTGATCTTTTGGCGACCCATAGTGGTCCATATACCTAATGACGGCGGCCCTAAGCGGAGGATCACGTCATTAGCTGCTACACAAGTCCCGAGGAGGTGTGGAGAAGAGAACGGAGCCCAAAATCACGCCTCGAGCGTTCTGAGAGCCGCAAAAGACGATTTCCACCGCCGAAAGGCTGTAGATTGCGCATTCTACATCAAGGAACACTTGGATCTTCTCCGTTCAGGGGTTCACATTACTTTCATGCACGTTTTCTCCATGTTTTCCCTTTCTTCTACCATGTCTTTCATTGAGGTGAACATGCGAGGCTAATCCCCTTTGTCTTTAGGAGCAGGAGTAGCCCGGGTAATCGTTGTATGATGTTCTTATCATAGTAATTCATATTTTGTCTCTTGAATCCGTGGTATGATTTTGTTTTCTCCATTATATCATTATAATTGATCACCTTAATGATAATCTAATGCCTTTAATTACTTTGAAAGAAGAATTAACGGTTGAAAAGAGACAAAATTCACATTAGTTAATAAATCCCTTGAACAAGGTGATGTATGGTTAATGGTGGAAACCCAGAGTTTGGTCTTCATGCACCTAGTTTAGGGTATAGGTTACTACGACAGTGGAACCGACCTAGATTTAGGTAGTGAATTGTATTACGATAGTGAACAATTCTGACTATAGGCCACAACCTGGAATGAGAAATGAATTTGATTAACTATATAGAAATAAATACAACAAGAACCCGTGGTGAATCCACAATCCTAAAGATTCCCATTTAAATTGATTAAACTAAACATTTAATCGATTGCTTTGTTTTCTTTTAATTTTTTCTTTTATTTTTCAATCAACTCTCAAAACCTTTTTAATCGGTCTAGCTGATCGCAAGTAGTTAGTAAGTAGTCTACTGACAGTTCAGTGTCCCTGTGTTCGATTCGAGCCTCACAAAGGCCTATATTACATTGATACGTATACTTGCGTTTGCACGTACGGTTTACGTGTGTCAGTTATGCATTAATATATCAATTTCTCTCAATTTCTGGACTTTATCTATGTGATTACAATGAACTGACCATGCTTGATCACCATAGGTAGTTAATTAGACCTTTAGTTTCTTTGAAAAAGGAAATTCACTGTCAAAAAATCATAGAAATACATGTTTTATTGTCCTTTGAGAAATATGACTTACAAACATGAAGAAATTACCCAAAGGTTTTGTTAAAGTGCATGACTAATTAAAAAATTGATACGAGAGTGGGATTGGTATTAGATTAGGTATTGAATTACGCTACGAGAGTGGGTAATTCTTGCTACAGGCTCATAGACCAGGGGTAAAAGATAAATGTATTAATTTATTATGTTAATTGCAAGAACCGAGGTGAAACTGTAATCCTAAGGAATTCCACCCAATTGCAATCAATCACCATTAATTGTAGATTCCCTTTCTGCATTCGTAGTTAATTGAAAAACCAATTCAAAGTTTTCTTCGGTCTAGATGAATGTATTATAGTTAGTAGTAGATTTTGAGTTTAACATTTCCCCATGTTTGATATCTGGGCTTCATTGGCCTATATTACTTTGATAGTGTTCAATTGCATTTTAGGGAGTAAAGAAAATACCTATCAAGTTTTTGGCACCGCTGTCAGGGAAATGGAAAAAGTCAGCACTACGAGTGTTGTAATCGGCTACTCTAGGCCACACTTTTCACTTTCTTTATTATTCATTCAAGCTGAATTTTAAATATCATTTCTTCATATCACTAGTACCCATTCTCACATTGTATCAATAATTTCAGGTACAAGTGTATGGTGCACACTAGAGCCCATGATTATGGAGAGTCATCTCTACTGGGCTTAAGTAAGGCAGAGCTCTTACGCCAAGGAAGGGAGTTTGGTCACTCAGGGGGAAGACTAATTCCAACTCCTCCTCCAACTCCACCACCGGCCACTCAAATACCTCCACCAGAGGAACCAGAAAAACAACCAGAGATGGCAGAAGAGTAGATAATTTGGGAGAAGATCAAGGCATCTTCCTCAACAACTTAGTTGGTCCAATCAAGCGACAAGCAATAAACTTGGGCAGCTACAAGATTGATCCTAGGCTAGTGGCATTAGTCAAGCAACGTGCCTTCCATGGCCACAATATTGAAAACCCAATGATGTACATCAAAAAATTTATTGAAATCTATGACATGGTGAAGATAGATCGAGTACCAGTGATTGTGATCTAGTTAAAATATTTTCCGTCGTCACAGGTAGATGGTGCCAAGTCTTAGTTTTACAACTTCGAAGATGAGTCTATTGAAACATGGGATCAAATGATTGATGCCTTCTTGAAGTGTTATATACCTCCTTAAAAGACGAATGGGTTGACCAAAAAGATCTACAACTTCAAATAACAAACAGAGTAGTCATATTCTGAGGCATGGGAGAGGTTCCAGAACATGCTAAGAAAGGTTCTGCACCATGGCATCGACTTGTTAGGCCATGCAAATATATTTTATTATGTGTTGTATCAAGGGGAAAGGACCATGTTGGACATCACCGGGACATGCTTCTTCCTCAACAATAAGCCATCCAAATGTCACGCGATCCTTAAAAACATGGTGAATAACCAATCATAGGGAGAAAAACATGAGCATCCAACAACCGTTAGAAGTCTTGTAGAGTCCAAGGTGAGTTCTACTTTGAATCAGAAATTGGACTTGATTTCCTAGATGTTATGTGCCAAGGATGGAAGCTCTTCAGGAGGAGAAGAAGAGGAGTGCCTATTTACACTTCAACAAAACTACAAAGGAGGAAGTGACTACTCATGGAGAAAGGATCCATACTTTGCATGGAGGGATCCTAACAACTTATAGAAAGATCCTTCTCAAGATCAACAAGGCATGTAGTAGCAGAGTGTTCCACAATAGCAATACCAACAAGACAGGGGCCCGAGTAAGATAGACCACATAAAGGACATGTTTGGTAAGCTGGTTAGCCAGAATGAAGTACTCATTGGCCAGACTCAAAGGGAGCTAAAAAATCAAGGAGCACATATTTGCAACATTGAGACGCAAATTTCTCATATTGTGACAGAGGTCGTGTCCTTGAAGAAACCTACTCAATAGGGGTTCCCAGGAAACACCAACATACCTACTGATAATCAACATGTAAAGGTTGTGATGTTTTGTAGTGATAAGAAGTTGTTGAATGAGCATAAAAGAGTTCTAGAAACAAAGGACAAAGAGGATGATAAAGTCATACTAGTGATTACTGTTGCAAATGATTTAGTTGAGCCTGTGACTACAATAGAGAACAAGACAATTGATTCTAAAAAATCATGAATCTAAGGAGACAAGGAAGGGAGTGTACGTTCCACCTCATCAAAGGAAAATGGTGATCCCAGCACCCTTCCAGAACAGCTTAAAGGCAAACAAAATCGACAAACAATTTCAGAAGTTTCTAGACAGCTTTAGGAAGCTTCATGAAATATCCCACTCATTGATGCAACTGAGTAGATTCCTTCCTATCGAAGATTTCTAAAGGACTTGGTCAACAAGAAGAGGAGGATAGATGATTATAAGGTGGTAGTCCTAAAAGAGAAAGTTAGTACACTTATTATGGGAACATTTAAACCAAAATGACAGGATCCATGTTGTTTCAACATATCATGTTACATCATGAGGACAAAATTTGGAGAAGCTTTATGTGACTTGAGGGAAGCATCAATCTCATGCCCTTGACCACTTTCAAGAAGCTAGGTTTTAAGGAGTCAAGGCAAAGAAATATGACCATTCAGCTGGAAGACAACTCAATGGTGAGGCCTTACAGTATTTGCGAGGATGTTCTTGTAAAGGTGGACAAATTCATATTTCCAACAGACTATGATGTCATGGAGATGCAAGATGGTAAGCGAAACCAACTATTACTCTAGAGGCAATTCCAAGCCACATATGATATGATTCTAGAAATGGGCAGAGCAAGACTGGCATTGGGCAACAAAGAGGACCGTTATGAAATCTTGATTCCCGAGGCCACACAAACTACTAAAGGGAAACCATAGTGTCACATGCTATAGAAGGTCCAAGAAAAAGTTTTGTTATTTATGGGGAAGTCATTTCTTGATATGGCTCATGTGATGACATAGGTCCATAAAGGAACATGGCGGTGGACATCTTAGAGAACACAAAAGAAATCTCTTTGATAAGGCATATTAGTATCGAGGTGATGAAGATGAGGACTATTTCCCAACAACAATTGAAGAGGTGGCCTCTACTACTCTTGTTCAAGCATATCCACAATTGCTTTTAGAGGCATGTATGATGAATTTGGTAGATGACTATACTTGGTGTAGTTAGTTGGAGGAGTGTGTCTTGTTTCTCAAGGCACTACCTTGTTATTACATTAGGCACATGGAGGATCTAGGACCACCCCCTCCACCTTTGGTCCCTTCTTTGTTGAATCCCCCAAAGATAGAGTTGAAGCCACTACCATCACACTTGAAGTACATTTTTTGGTAGCAAATGAGAAGCTCCTAGTCATCATTTTAGCTTCATTAAGCATTCAGGAAGAGGAGCAGCTGCTTGTGGTTCTGAAAAACCACCAGGCAGCATTTGGATGGCCTGTGATAGACATAAAGGGATCTCACCTAGTTTCTACCAGCACAAGATCAGAATGGAGGAAGGCGCTAAGCCAATTGTGCAACATCAGTGATGACTCAATCCCATCATGACTGAGGTTGGGAAAGTGGAGGTAAACTTTTATCTTTAGGTAATATATATGATATCTCTAACTCAACCTGGGTTAGTCCAACCTAGGTGGTTCCTAAAAAAGGGGAATAACAATCACAACTAACTCAAATGATGAATTAATTTCAACTAGGTTGGTGATTGAATGGTGTGTTTGTATTGAATATTGACATTCAAATGCCTCCACTTTGAAGGATCATTTCCTACTCCCTTTTATCAATCAAATTCTTGAGCAGATCACCAACCGCTCTCATTTGTGTTTTCTTGACAGATATTCTAGATACAATCAGATTTATATCGAGCCACAAGATCAAAAGAATTCTACTTTCACTTGTCCTTATGGACTTTTGTGTATCGTCAGATTTCGTTCCATCTTTGCAACACACTGGCTACCTTCCAGTGATGCATGCTTTCCATTTTTTCCGATAAGGTAGAGTGATGTTTGGAGATATCCATGGATGATTTTTCAATTTATAGGGAATCATTTGAGGATTTCCTTATCAATCTTAATCATGTGTTGCAGAGATATGAGGACATTCACCTAGTTTTGAACTGGGAAAATGTCATATGATGGTGAGTGAGGGAATTGTGTTGGGATACAAGGTGTCAAGTAAAGAAATGTAGGTTGATATGATAAAGATAGAAGTCATCTCCAAGCTACCCCCACCATCATCAGTGTAGGGAGTGAGAAGATTTTCAAGACATGCTGGGTTTTACCAAAGATTTATAAAGGATTTTTCAAAAATTGACAAACCCTCTCTAAATTGTTAGAAAAGGATGTCAATTTTAATTTTGATGAGTGATGTTTGAAGGTGTTTGAGGTGTTAAAGGAGAATCTAGTCTTTGTACTAGTTGTCCAGGCTCTGAATTGGAGCCAACCTTTTGAGTTGATGAGTGACACATCAGATTATGCAATGGGGGTTGTTCTAGGCCAATGTTGAGATAAGGTTCCTGCAATTATCTATTATTCATCTAAAACTTGTAATGATGCCCCATTGAATTACACAACTATAGAAAAAAAGTTATTGGAAGTTGTTTTTTCTTTTGAGAAGTTATGTCAATATTTGATAGGGGCAAAGGATATAGTTTCGACTGATCATGCAACCATTAAATTTTTTCTCCAGAAAAAGGATGCTAAGTTTAGGTTGATTAGATGGATATTTCTTTTGTAAGAATTTGATATTGAAATCAAAGAAAAAGTAGGTACCAAAAATGTGGTGGTTGATCACCTATCTAGGCTTGAAAGGGTGGATGAGAAAGACATACATATACCTATAGTGCAAGATTTCCCTGATGAGTAGCTCCTTGCTGTGAAAAGCAAAGATCCATGGTTTACAGACATTGCAAACTACTTGGCTTGTGGAGAGTTGCCAGAAGGTTGGGGATATCAGGAGAAGAAGAAATTCTTTCACTCCGTGAGGTACTAAATCTGGGATGATCCCATTTGTCTTAAGAAATGTAGGGATGGTATATTAATAAAATGTGTGCCAAAGTGTGAGTTTGAGACCATATTGGCATATTGTCATTATTTACTTACCTGGGTCATCATGCTAGTTCTAGTACTATGGCAAAGATTTTAGAATGTGGTTTCTATTGGCGTACGCTTTTTAAGGATGCATATAACTTTGTTCTTCATTGTGATGTGTGTTAACATGCTAGGTAACATTTTGAAAAGACATGATATGCCTCTGAATGTTTTTCAAGAAGTCGAGGTGTTTGATTTATGGGGTATTGATTTCATGGGCCCTTTCGTGTCTCCAAATTCAAACTTATACATTTTACTTGTTGATTATGTGTCTAAATGGGTGGAAGAAATTCCAATCCGCACCAAAGATGCCCAAGTGGTATGTAGTTTTGTGAAGGATCATATCTTTTGCATGCTTGGGATGTCGAGGTTGATCATTTACGATGGCGGGTCTCATTTCATAAATAAAAAAATTTTGGGCTCTTTTGAGTAAGTATGGAGTGAAGCATACAGTAGGTACTCCATACCATCCCCAAACCCAAGGGCAAGTTGAGGTGTCAAATATAGAGATCAAGACAATCTTAGACAAGACGGTCTCAACCAACATGACAAATTGGAGTATGTTGCTTAATGATGTTGTATGGGCATATATGTCTGCCAATAAGACACCTCTAGGAACCACTCCATTTATGTTTGTCTATGGTCGAGCCTGTCACTTACCTATACAGTTAGAGCACAGAGCTAGATGGGCATTAATGAAATTGAACTACAATTTGGATGTCACAGGAAGAAAGAGGATGTTGGAATTAAATGTGCTAGATTAGCCTAGGTGCGATGAATATGAAAGCTCAAGGATCAATAAAGAAAGAACCATTAAGATTCGTGATTGCCACGTCCTACATTTGGTTTTCACTCTGGGACAGAAGGTTCTTCTATTTAATTGAACGCTAAAATTACATCCCAGAAAGTTGAGGTCTAGATGGAGTGGGCCTTTTGATGTAGTTAAGGTTTTCCCCCATGGGAGATAGAAATTAGCAATGGGGCTAATCCATTCCTTGTTAATGGCTAGCGGCTTAAACACTACTTTGAGAGAGATGTGGTGAGGAAAGAGGAGGATTTGAAGCTCATTGAGATTCACGGATGGGTTCATTAGGATCATCGAGCATATGACATAAAACAAGGGTGCTTTTTAGGATGCAACCCAAACATCATTTTTCATTCTTTACATTTAGTTTTGTAGTTTCATATAATTAGTTTTCATTTTCTTAGTTTTATTGTAAAAAAAGGTAAAGTGATCAATTTTGTTTGGTGTGCAGGATGAGTGCCATTTGGTACTATTGACCACAAGTCAATACTACCGACAAGGTCACAGGGAAAATGATTGAGTTCACAAAACAACTAAGTACTACTGAACACAATGTCAATAGTACCGACAACATCACAGAGAGTCGAGCAAAATTTTCAAATTAAATCGATACTACTAGCCCCAAAGTTGGTAGCAACAATTTTCTATAGAGAGGGATATGAGAAAACTGACAAGGACTCAGTACTACTGACACAAAGTCATTAATACTGACAAGAGAGGCACTCTAGTTTTGGAATTTCAAGTTCCCTCTTAGAAGCACTGACAAATTTGAGCTAGTCGGTACTACTGACACCTAAAGACATGGGATCTGTGGGAGTGCCAAACCAACGATCAAGAATTTGCACATCTGACGGTCGATACCACTAATCCATGGGACAAGTCGGTAATACTGACACATCTTGGTACTACTGACAACATGAGATCTGCGCCAATGACATCAGTAAATTGGGACCGTCAGTAGCACAAAGCACAGAAATTTGAGATGAAAAGTTGGTACAATCGACGCCACATTAGTAGTATCGAGCAATGGTAGAGTGGCAGATGTAGATATATAAGGAGGGGTCGTGATTCATTTCTCTTCACACTTCTTCACGCCTCCTTCAACACGTGTGAACATCTCCAGATGTTAAGTCTCTACACCAAGCACTCTCTTCTCAAACCCCTTTATAGTACCAAAGATAGCACCCAAGAGAGAAGCTTCCTCATCGATTGGGACTCCAAACTTCATTCCCATACCAATTTGAGTCTCACACCCCTACACCGAAATCAAGGGGATATATGAAAATCTGTAGAAGAGGGACATGGTGTCGACACAGTATGGAGACCATTCTTTCATCGCCTACGTAGGTGACATGCTTTTTACGTGCGTAGAAATGCAAGTGTACGCGTTAATGTAATATAGGCCTTTGTGAGGCCCGAGTCGAACTCAGGGATACATGAATTGTCGAGGACTACTACTAACTACTCACAATCAGCTAGACCGATTAAATAGCTGGAGGTTGTTGTTAAAATTAAAAAATTAAAATAATACAAAGCAAAGCAATTGATTAAATGTTTAGTTTAATCAATTCAAGATGAGATCTTTAGGATTGCGGTTTCACCGCAGATTTTCATTGTATTAAATTCTATGCAGTCATTCAGATTTATCTCTCTATCCGGGTAGTGGCCTGAAATCAGAATTGCCCACTGTCGTGATACAATTCACTACCTATGTCTAGGTCGGTTCCACCGTCGTAGTAACCTATACCCTAAACTAGGTGCATTAAAATCAATCTCTCAGTATCCACCATTAACCTTACACCACCTTGTTCAAGGGATTTGTCAATTAATGTGAATTTCATCTCTTTTCAACCATTAATTCTTCTTTCAAAGTATTTTAGGGCATTAGATTATTATTATGGTGATCAAGCATAACTATATAATTGAGAAAACTAAATTATACCACAGATTTAAGAGATAAAAGATGAATTACTATGATAAAATTGTCATACAATGAATTCCCGGGCTACTCCCGGTCCTAAAGACAAAGGGGATTAGCCCCACATATTCATCTCAGAGTGAAACGTGGAGTAGAAAAAGGGAAACATGGAGAAAAATGTGATTGAGTGGTGAAACCCCTGAACGGAGAAGATCCAAGCGATCCTTGGCGTATAATACACATTCTCCCGCCTTTCGGTGGTGGAAATCGTCTTCTTCAGCGTCCGGATCGGCTGGGGCGTGCTTCTGGGATCCGTTCTTCTCTCCACACCTTCTTGGGACGTGTGCAGCGACTAATGACGTGATAGATTGCTCTTGGCCACCGTCATTAGGTATAATTCCCGAGTTAGGTCACCAAATAATCACAACCGTCGGATTTAGATCGATCTAAAGAAAACTTGTATCTGACGGTGTCGATACCATCGACGCGGGTCAATGGTATCGACCTTGCGTGGTATCGACAATTCTTCTTTTCTTTTGTCCTTGCGCCTGATGCTATCTCGATACCATCGACGAGGGTCAATGGTATCGACAAACCTGTAGCGACAATTTTGTCTTTTTGTGTCGCTGTAGCTCCACCAGTCGATAGTATCGACATATGCATCGATAGTATCGACTTACTTCTCGCCAGCAACCTGATGGTAAATCGATACCATCGACTCTCCTGTCGCTAGTATCGACTTTCTTCTGTTCCTTGCGGCTGGCAACATGTGGTCTGATTGATGGTATCGACCACTGTCGATGGTATCGATAGAAGCAAATACTTGTTTTTCCTAAAATTACAACACGAAACCACATAAGCCGAAACAAAATATATTCTTGTGATAATTTATACTCAAAATACTGAAATAAGGGATATTTGACATAGAGAAGTATCATAGACCAAAGTAGACGAATTATGCAACATTAACCACACAAATGACTAATAAATGCATAAAACACATATAAAACAAGTCTATAAATGCGACTCAAAATCATCACATCAAACTCCCCTAAGCTTGAAAATTGCTCGCCCTTGAGCAACTAAACCTTAGAATAGAATTGCCAGAGTCAACTAAAGAACAAATCATCACAACAAACATCCCATATGATCCCCACTGGACATTCACATTCCGGACCTCACTAACCACATAATGATAATTACCCTATAGGTGATAGTAATCATCCATAAAAGATATCTACCTCAAAACTGATGAACACTATTACATAAGGCAGTTAACCTAATAAAATTCGCCGGTCCAGACTCGGTGCATCTTGTGATCACCTATACTACGTTGCTCGCCCTAACTATCATCTAAATGGAAGCAGCTCTCCTGATATTCACAAGTGAGGAGAAAATCATGGTGGCCTACCAATTCGAGCAACGGGTGGATGGAATGGGTAGCTAATGGAAGAAATGGAAGCATAATACGATTTCAACATGCATAAAACAAAAATGCCCTAAATGATGCATTTGCACATGAAAAATGTCCTAATGCCTAAGATTGGGTGGAATGATGCATGCACTAGCATCCCATCTCAAAATGAGATGGATATCTAACTGAGCTACATCATGTACTTACTCATCTTAAAATGCAGGTGAGATTATGTTCCTATCTCCCTCTTATTCTACTTGCTGCTTAATAACTTCCTTTTTCTTTTTTCACTTTTTTTTTAAAAAAAATCTATTTTTTTTCTATCAGGCCCTTATATCCACAAATGACAATGAATAATTTATTGGGCTTACTTTTTCTGCATAACTGAAATATTTGAACTATTTAGAAGGTATGGAACAATTTAATTCACCATTAAAGAAGGAATGAGGTACATGATGTACTCTATGCATAAAAATTATGAATGCAACTAAATGACATGCACCTAAGGATAATGTGCATGTATAACTATTCTATTTTTTATTTTTCATACAAAACATATGAAAATGGTTGCAATGCAAAACCTATCTACATGATATGCAATCAAAAAGGTTAAAATCGTAAAGTACTTCCAATTCTTATGGTGGATTGTGAAAAACAATGAGGTGGACAGACCACAAGACTAATTGACTGAACCTTTGAAAAGTATTATGTGTCCCTCCTTACTGACCTGTGTAGTAGTTAAGAGGTTTCTCTCTCTTATTTCAAATTAGAGTCTCATTATCATTTGGTCAGTTTAGGCTCAAACAACCATTTCCGTCCACTTTTCATGAATCATTAGGAATGTACAGTTGTGATTTTCTGTTTTAAAGTTGATAAAACCAATCATTTTCTTAAGTTATGTGCTCAAAGTTGAACAAAACTCAAGCTTGCGAATACTCAAAATTTTTTATTTTCCCTTAATTCCCATGTACAAGCAAATGAGATGACACATTACTTAAGACATCCACAATTACACTAGATAGAACGTGGATCCTACAAACAAACTAAGATTGCAAGAAATAAATGACAAGAACAAACAAAATAAAACTAAAAAATGAGAAAATAAAAGATAGAGCTATTCCAACTCCCCCCTAAGCTTGAATTCGACTATGGCCTCATAGTCAAAAACAATCTTAAATATTGGAACAGAGATACCGATTTACTCTTCTGGTGGAGGCGGGTACTGTGGAGCCGTAGGGTCCCAGGATGGGTACTCCCCTTGAAAGCTCGGATCAAACTGGGGCCGAGGTGGAGGTTGTGGATACCCCCCAAAGTAGTTTTTGCTCCAGTAGTGATCATAAAAGGGCTATTGCTGCACCTCCATCCTATGCAATCGGTCATGAATTTGTTGTTGGTTGTCGAGGAGGAGGCGCTCATTCTCAAAGATTGTCCTCTGATTGTCAAGTAACCGGTTCGTAGTCTCCTGAATACCGGTATACACCGCAGTATGATGATGCTGCGTCTGCTGTATGTCCTGCAGCATAGCATACATTCCCTGCAAAGAATAGACATCCTCACTTGGCTGCGAGGGCGGTGGGGGTGGTGGAGGCTGCGAAGATGAAGATGCACACGGATGCATGAAAGGACTCTTCCTAGGTTCCACTCGTGCCCAAAGAGGGGTGTAGGCCTCCTCTTCCTCTTCAGCCTCGTCGTCATTATTGTTGTCGTCGTCATTGCCGCCGTCTTCATCGGAGTCAGCAATGGCTATGATAGGCCATCGGAAATGTTACGCCCCTTTGATATGGAAGACAGGATCGGGAAGTGAGCATTCTTGGTATGCATGGTTTACATGGCAATGAGCATATGGTAAACCATCGCGCAGCAGGATCAAGTTGGATCGGTGAAGATGCTGCATATTAACCTTGCTTCGGCTGGAGAGAGGAGTCAAGGTTGAGAAGTGCAGCCCAAGATATTGGGCCAGCAGGGTGATGAGTCCTCCAAAATGAATTGGAGCCTTCCGCGTACTCCGCTTGACCGCCAAAACTCGCTGCAGAAAGAAAGCTCCCCAGTTGCACTCTTGGCGCTTGAGTAGCTTGTGTAAGAAGAATAGGTCTGACTCCTGGAATTTGCTAAGGGACAGATCACCCCTAGCAAATAGAGTAGAACTCATCATCCGGTGGAGAATCTGTACGAAAGGATGCTCGAAGTTGGCTACCGCTGCATTGTGGTAGCTCACTGATTTTCCCGACGACACCATCACAAGCTCGGCAAAGATAGCGTCGTAGTCAGTACGGTTGTCCGGCCGCCGGTAGTCACTTCGCGAATGATTCCAGTTATAGATCTCATTGAACTGATGGAGTGTAAGATTGTAATCATTATTGTACAGCCGGAAAGACACCCGTCCCTTGATCCACTCGCGGTCCGTGGCAATGATGCTGTTTGGCACGACACAGACGTCCAGCGACGCCATGAATTCCACCACTAGCTCCTTGTAAGTAGGCCATTCATTAAAGAATGGCTGGTCATTGGCATGGTACTCCATCTCGTCGGGCATTCTTTCCATGTGATGGGCCTGCCCTTTCAGAACATAGGCCAAATTGGCCTCGAACCCCAAGTTGCGTATTGTCTCCCGTTCAACATAATGGGTCAGCTCGATTTTCCTCTTCAGGATCTCCTCATAAATCTTCTTGACCTCCGCGGATGGATGAACTCTGGGATGTCCATTGGGTTGGCGCGTGAAGACGACGCACCGGAAACATGCACCATGGTTGCGGAAGAAGGAGGAGTAGAGAAAGAGCTCGGTGAAGATCAGAGAAGGAAATCTCCGCTCGATGAAGAGCGTGCTCCTGGATGCTCCTCGTCGGGCTCGGATTGCTTTGGAGGATGCTCGGCGCAAGTGGAGAAGAATTGCTATGGGGTTGTGACATCATATGACGACAATCCTCCTCATATATAGCTGACGCCGACGCTACTGTGTGCCCGTCGATACCATCGACGTGGGTCGATTGTATCGACACGCATAGCATAATCCGTACTGCCGCTGGTATCGACGGTCGTTGATGGATGGATCTGCGGGGCCCGGATCACTGACGTGTCGATGCTATCGACAGGTGTCGATGGTATCGACCCGTCCCACAGATCAACTTTCTAGTTGCAGCGATCATCTTTGATCTCCTCTCATGGATCGATGACGTGGCGCGTCGATACTATCGACGTATGTCGATAGTATCGACTTCTGATTAGGGCAACTCCCTCGTGAGGCCAACCTCTGCCTTCTGTATGTGAATGTGTCGATACCATTGGCAGGCCCGTCGATGGTATTGACTTTAATGAGATGATTTCTTCTGAATATCTCCAGAGATCTCGCGAGTATCGACACCCATGTTGATAATATCGACCTCTGCTTGCGATCAGCCTGTTGGTATGTCGATACCATCAACGAGGCCGTCGATGGTATAGACGCAATGCGATTTCTGCAGTCGCCAACCTATACCACGGTCGATACCATCGACATAAGGGTCGATGGTATTGACTCTACCTCAGTCCTGCACAATGAGAAAACGATCACGGTATCTTTTTTACACTAAAAACAAAGTCAAAACAAATCAAACTATGAATGTAAAAGAAACTAAATTAAAGTACCGATGGCTGGGTTGCCTCCCAACAAGCGCCCTTATTTAACATCTTAGGCTAGATGACTTGAAGCTCGTCATGCATCTGGAAGTGCAATGAGTTTGACCTCATTCACTTTCCTTGTGTAATCTTCACCAAAATACAATTTCAACCTTTGCCCATTGACCAGAAATGTGGTCTCACCATCACACACCATAATTGCACCATGTGGTCTGACCTCCTGTACTGTGAATGGTCCACTCCATCGGGATTTCAGTTTCCCGGGATGCATCTTCAGCCTGGAGTTGAACAAAAGGACACGATCTCCTTTCTTGAAAACACGCATCTGAATGTGGCGATCGTGAATCAACATTGTGCGCTCCTTGTATATCTGAGAGTTTTCATATGCATTCATTCACAGCTCATCAAGTTCATTGAGTTGAAGTAACCTCTTCTTTCCCGCTTCATCATAACTCAAATTTAGCTTCCTCAGCGCCCAATGCGCTTTATGCTCTAATTCCACCGGTAAGTGACAAGCCCGACCATTAGCCAACCTAAAAGGCGTAGTGCCTATAGGTGTCTTGTACGCCATCTTGTATGCCCACAATGCATCTGGTAGTAGGGCACTCCAATTCTTCCTCGTGGAAGCCACAATACGCTCTAAGATCTTCTTTATCTCTCGATTGGAGACCTCCACTTGTCCTTGAGTTTGCGGGTGGTACGGGGTACCAATGTTGTGTTTGACCCCGTACTTTCTCAATAGTGCCGCAAACTTTTGATTCCGAAAGTGTCTACCCCCATCACTAATGATCATTTGGGGCATACCGAACCTACAAAAAATATATTCCTTAACAAACCTGCACACTACAGCGGAATCATTAGTCCTTGTGGGTATTGCCTCTACTTACTTCGACACATAATCAACAGCCAAAAGAATATACAAATTAGAATTTGAGGACACAAAGGGTCCCATAAAATCTATACCCCATAAGTCAAATACCTCAACCTCCTAGAATACATTAAGGGGCATCTCTTTTCTTTTTGAAATGTTGCCCGCCCTTTGGCAGGAGTCACATTGCCGCACAAACTCATAAGCATCCCTAAACAAGGTAGGCCAGTATAGGCCACTTTCCAGTACTTTGGTTGCCGTACGAAAGCTTGCATGGTGTCCGCCCGTCGATAATGTGTGGCAATGACGAAGAACACTCTTGTATTCCTCCTCAGGTATACACCTGTGTAAAATACCATCCCTGCATTGCTTCAAGAGAATAGGGTCATCCCAAAAATAATATTGTAGAGAATGGAAAAATTTCTTCTTCTCTTGATACGTCCAATAATCCATGATTTTGCAGGCAAGATAGTTCACAATATAAGAAAACCACGGATCTTTCGATTTCACTTTCAAAAGTTGTTCGTCTAAAAATGTCTCGGTAATAGGTATGTGTAAATCTTTTTCATCTACCCTCTCTAACCTAGACAAATGGTCCGCGACCACATTTTCAATCCCCGCCTTGTCTTTGATTTTGATATCAAATTCCTGTAAAAGCAAGATCCACCTAATCAATCTAGGTTTGGCATCTTTTTTCTCCATCAAATACTTAATGGCGGTGTGGTCCGTCCAAACCATGACTTTTGATCCAACTAGATATTGCCGAAAATTTTCAAAAGCGAAAACAACGACAAGCAATTCTTTCTTGGTAGTCGTGTAATTGAGTTGGGCGTCATTCAAAGTTTTAGAGGCATAAAAATCACAGCGGGTTTATTGTCCACCCGCTGTCCCAAAACAACCCCAACCGCGAAATCGGATGCATCACACATTAGTTCAAACAGCTTGGTCCAATCTGATGTTTGTACAACCGGTGCGGAAATCAATTTTTCCTTAAGCACGTTGAACGCATGTAGACATTTTTCATTGAAGTCAAAAACAACATCCTTTTCTAAAAGCTCAGATAAAGGTTTGGCGATCTTAGAAAAATCTTTTATAAAATGACGATAGAAACTGGCATGACCTAAGAAACTTCGTACCCCTTTTACCGAATTTGGTGGGGGCAATTTGGAAATTACTTCAATTTTTACCGGGTCTACCTCTAAACCTTTGCTAGATACTTTATGTCCTAGCAATATTCCTTCACTCACCATCATGTGACATTTCTCCCATTTGAGGACCAAATGTGTGTCCTCGCAACGTTCTAAGACCTTATCCAAATTGTAAAGGCACTCATCCAAAGATGCACCATAAACAGAGAAATCATCCATAAAAACCTCTAGACAGCGTTCTACCATATCAGAAAAAATGGCGAGCATATAACGCTGAAAGGTCATCGGTCCATTACATAACCGAAAAGGCATACGGCGGTATGCAAACGTTCCATAAGGACAAGTGAAGGTGGACTTCTCTTGGTCCTTAGGATCAATCGAAATCTGATTGTACCCCGAATAACCATCCAGAAAACAAAAATGTGATCGGTCGGCTAAGCGCTCTAAAATTTGATCAATAAATGGAAGAGGAAAGTGATCCTTTAGCGTAGCGGCATTCAATCGTCGGTAATCTATGCAAACACGCCACCCGGTTACCAAGCGGGTGGTGACAGGTTCATTTAAAAGATTATGGGTAACAATTGATTCCCCCCTTTTTAGGGACTACCTACATAGGACTCACCCACGTCGAATCAGAAATAGCATAGATGATACCTGCAGAAAGAAGCTTAATCACCTCCTTCTTAACAACCTCCATCATGCTCGGATTTAGTCGACGTTGCGGTTGAATCACCGGCTTGGCTCCCTCCTCGATCCGAATCTTGTGCTGGCATAAAGTAGGGGAGATCCCCTTGATATCTGCAACAGACCACCCAAATGCTCCTCGGTGGTTCTTCAGCACTATCGGCAATTGTTCCTCCTCCTCAGCACTCAGATAAGCGGATATAATCATAGGCAGCTTTTCTTCATCAACTATAAATGTGTACTTGAGGTGCGGTGGCAACCACTTCAACTCCAATTCTGGCGGGCTGATTAAGGATGATTGAAGTGGTGGTGGGAGTTCACCTAAGTCCTCATAGTACCTCGCATAGAAGCATGGAAACATCTGAAGCATCTTAGCACACTCCTGCAGTGACTTGCTTCTCATCCAATCATGTGTGATATTGACTAAGCATGCTTCAAGTGGTAATTCTGGATATGCGTCAAAAACTAAATTTGCTATAGCCTCATCTTCAGTAGAGGGAGGAATGTCCTCCTCATCATTCGGAAAACCTACAACCTTGCTAAGGGATACCACCTTGGTCTACTCCATAATGTCCACAGCCAATGTCCCTTTTTCCACCTTGGTCATTACATGAGCCATATCTAAAAATGGCTTCCCTAGACAAAGTGAGATATTGTGATCAAAATGCTTTACCATGTGGCATTACTCCTTGGCTTTAGGTGAAGTGGCGCTAGAAGGCATGACCATCTCGAATCGATCATCGGCTATACCCAAGGTCAAACGACCTCTTCCCATCTCAAGTATCATGTCAGCTGTAGCTTGGAATGGTCGTCTGAGTAGTAGCTCATTGCCTTGTTCATCTTGCATCTCCATTATGACAAAATCTGCTGGAAATACAAAATGATCTACTTTCACTAGCATGTCTTCACAAATACCGTATGGCTTCACCACAGAATTGTCCGCCAATTGGATTGTCATGTTGCTTGGTCGTGACTCTTTTAATCCCAACTTCTTGAATGTAGAGAGGGGCATCAAGTTTATGCTCGCCCCGGAGTCACATAGCGCTTCTCCAAATTTCACTTTCCCAATGTAACATGAGATGTTGAAACAGCCCGGATCCTGCCTCTTTGGTGGCAATGTGCCCATGATGAAGGCACTCACCTTCTCCTTAAGCACAACAACCTCCGTGTCTGGGATTTTTCTCTTCTTGGTAATGATGTCTTTCAGAAATTTGTCGTAAGAAGGGATTTTCTCAATTGCTTCCAATAATGGGATGTTGACTGAAAGCTTTCTGAAACTGTCTAGAAACTTTTTAAAGTGGGCATCCACTTTCCTTGCCTTTGCACTGTTCAGATATGGGACCGGGACAGCCTGTGCCCTTTGATGCGGTGGCACATAAGGTGTCCTTTTCTACATCACCTCCTCATATGTAATAGGATCTTCAGTAGCATCCACTGCTATATCCACAACTGGTTCTGTGACCAGTATGGGCAGCTCCTCAGTGGCCTCACCTTAAATTTTTGCTTGGGGTTTGCTTGGTTCATCGGCTCTGGGGTTTAACAACTTCTTACCACTCCTTAGCAAGATGGCCTCCGCCTGCTGGTTTCCTCCTGGAATATTAGTGTTACCCGGAAAACCTTGGTGTGCCGACTTCTTCAAATTGGCTATCTCCGCTGCCATTTGTGCCATGGACGTCTCTGTTGTCCTCATTTGAGCCCCATTGCTTTGTAGTGTCTTCCCGAACTGGTTCATAAATTCCCCTTGTTGATTTATTTGCTTGCCAAAAGTAGTCATTAATTCTTGGTTTTGCTTTATCACTTGATTGAGCAACTCCATGCTCTTGTCCTCCGCTACTGGCTGGGTTTTGCATCTGGATCCTGCAAGAAGTTGTTTGAATCCTTCCAGGAGAACTTCTTGTCTTTCCTCCATGAATAATCATTATTTCTGTAGCCTTGCTGCTGCCTCATGAATTTAACTTGAGCCTCATCCTCAGACTCAGCATCCTCCTTTGCAAGCAGTTTCTTGGCAAGAAGGTCCATCTTCTCATTCAGCTCCTTGATTTCTTTTGACTCCCCTACTACTCGAACATGCTCCATGGCGTCTCTATCGACCCACGATTACTTCTTGGCCATGTTCTTAAGGATTTCCCAACACCTCGTGTCTGTGTTGTTCAAAAAGAACCGTGAGCCTGCTGAATCGAGATTACTTCTATCATGCTCGGAGAGAGCAAAATAGAAGATCTTGACCTGTGTCTCCTTGTCAAGACCATGATGCGGGCACCACCTAAGCATGATCTGAAACCTTTCCCAGGTCTCACAGTAGGTATCTCTTGCTTTCTGAGTGAAGTTGTGGATCTTCCTGATCATGTCATTGGTCTTCTCGGGCGGGAAGAACCTTTCAAAGAAAACCTCCACCATGTGGTTCCAGGATTCCACATATTCATCATCCAGATTGTGCAACCACTCACGTGCAGTTCCTGCCAGAGAACTCGGGAACAACTTTAGGTAGAGCACATCCTGCGGGAACCTGTAAATTTTTACCATGTCACAATTTTCCACGAATTGACTTATATGCGTGACTGGATCTTCATTCTTGAGCCCATGGAATGCGTTTGACTTGACCAAATTAATTAATGACAGGTCAATCTTGTATGTCAGAATATTGATCACCTACTTCTTGATCGGCCCCTTTGAAGTGGATGAAGAAGAAGCCTTGATCTTCTCCCATATTATCTGTGGCTCTGCCATCTCTTCTTGCTCGGGTTCAAAATCTATTTCCTCCAGATGGTCTGGATTGTAGTCCTCCTCGATTTCCGATCCCGACAATGGAACCTCTGGTGCGTGTCGCGTGTAGTCAGTGCTACGCGTCTGCACCATGCACAATACTTGCAAAGTGAAAATTTAAGTTCAGTACAGTGCTTGGCGATTACAAATATTAGAAAATAGACTATGAATTTTTGAAATGTTTTCAAAATAAAAAAAAATAAAAAGTGGCCCAGAGTGGCCTCTTGCAGCACTCGTAGTGCCGACAATCGTCGTATCCCCGAAAACGGTGCCAAAAACTTGAGAGGCTTTTTACGTGTGTAGAAATGTAAGTGTACGCGTCAATGTAATATAGGCCTTTGTGAGGCTCGAGTCGAACTCAGGGATACGTGAATTGTCGGAGACTACTACTAACTACTCGCAATCAGCTAGACTGATTAAATAGCTGGATGTTGTTGATAAAATTTAAAAAAAAATGAAATAAAACAAAATAAAGCAATCGATTAAATGTTTAGTTTAATCAATTCAAGATAATATCTTTAGGATTTCGGTTTCACCGCGGGTTTTCATTGTATTAAATTCTATGCAGTCATTCAGATTTATCTCTCTATCCGGGTAGTGGCCTGAAATCAGAATTGCCCAATGTCGTGGTACAATTCACTACCTATGTCTAGGTCGGTTCCACCGTCGTAGTAACCTATACCCTAAACTAGGTGCATTAAAATCGATCTCTCGGTATCCACCATTAACCTTACACCACCTTAGCTTGTTCAAGGGATTTGTCAATTAATGTGAATTTCGTCTCTTTTCAACCATTAATTCTTCTTTCAAAGTAATTAAGGGCATTAGATTATTATTATGGTGATCAAG